>CAUYUJ010020139.1:22500-82500 GCA_963575745.1 Prorocentrum cordatum | reverse complement strand
AATTCCTCTCGGCATCGTTTCTGGATGGGCTGGTGGGGTTACTTTTTTTCCTCGCGGGCGCAAGCGAAAGCGCAGGCGCCGAGAATTACTTAATGTTCGCATCCCCGAAGCCACAAGCCCTTGTAAATTACACAAGTGTTGCGTCCCCGAGGCAACAATCCCTTGTAAATTACCCAATAGTCGCGTCCCCGAGGCAACAAACCCTTGTGAACGATGCAATCGTCGCGTCCCCGAAGCCATAAACCTTCTTGCAGATTACTTCATTTTCGCACTGTCGAGGCCAAGGGTGCTCCAAGGCGCTCGAAGATGGTTCCAAGACCGCCCGAGAGGGCCCAAAGAGGCCCCAAGAGTGCTCCAAGAGGCCTCTCGAGAGAGAGCCCCAGGAGGCCAAAATCGTAGATGTTAAACAAAAGTTTGATGGATTTTGGCATTCTCGCAGCTTCGTCTTTCCGAGGCTCCATGACGGCTCAAGAAGCTCCCAAGACCGCCCCAAGACAGCCCAAGACGCCGCCAAGAGGGCCCCAAGACGGCCCAACAGGGCTGCAAGGTGGCCCAAGAAGCGCTCAAGACTGCCCAACAGGGCCCCAAGACGGCCCCAAGAGGGACCCAAGCAGGGGACCACGAGCCGAACATTCGATATCTGTGCCCCGAGAAGCCCCCAGGAGGCCCCAAGAGGCCGCCAGGAGGCCCCAAGAGGCCCCAAGAAGCGCCCAAGACGCGCCCAAGCGGCCTCCAAGATGCCCGAAAGATACCCCACGAGGCCCCAAGAGGCCCCCAAGAGGCGCCCAAACCGCCTCCAAGAGGCCCCCGAGAGGCTCCCCACTACACCCCAACACATATAGAGGCCTCAGACACACAACCCAGGCACGGTGGCGGGATGGGCCGAAGGCCACTAGGAAAACGCAGACGTCTCAATATGCGCTAATGATTCCTAACCGCCCCCACCTGATGTGCCCAAATGCGCCAAGGCAGCGCCGAGACGCACCGACGCGACTCTGATATATACCATTACGATGGAGAGGAGGCCAGCGGCAGGGGGCGAAGCCCTTACGGATTTTCTGAGCCGTCCCCGACGACGCAGAAAACTTCTCAGAAGGCGCGAGGGCTTCTGAGAAGTCCCGTCGCCTTCTGAGAAAGCCTTCTCCGTCTCACTTCCCCCCTCGCTTGCCACCGATATATGCAATTGTGAGTGACACATGTGTGAGCATCGTCTTCGATGAAGCTCCCTACGTGGCCACGACACGCGCGGGGGGAATGCCGAAAAGGGGATCAATGACGCATGCAAACGGTGCCACTGGAACATTCGGTGGAGCTCCGCATGGGGCCACGAAATGTGTGAGGGGTGCGCCGAAATCGGTGCCAGCGACGCATGCGGACGGTGCCACCTGGACCTTCGGTGGAGCCCCCACATGGGGCCACGGAACGTTTGAAGGGTGCGCCGAAATGGGTGGCGGGGACGCGTGCGAACGGTGCCACTTGGACCTTCGGTGGAGCCCCCATATGGGGCCACGGAACGTGTGAAGGGTGCGCCGAAATGGGTGGCGGGACGCGTGCCACTGGAACCGTTGGCGGAGCACCGTATGGGGCCACGAAACGTGAATGGTGCGCCGAAAAGGAGGGTTGAACCGCATCCACCCTTGAGGGCCACGAAACGTACGAGGGGTGCGCCGACGTTGGGGGGACTTGCATGCGGACCCTGCCACAGGGGCCTTCGGTGGAGCAAAGGATGGGGCCACGAAACGTGTGAGGGTTGCGCCAAAAGTGGTGTGGGTACGCCATGCGGACCCTGCCACTGGGACCTTCGGTGGAGCACCTTATGGGGCCACGAAACGTGTGAGGGGTCCGCCGAAATGGAGGTGGACCCGCATGCGGACCCTGCCACCAGGGCCTTCGGACGAAACATGTGAGGGGTGCGCCGACATGGATGTGGAAGTGCATGCGGACCTTGCCAGTGGGGCCTTCGGTGGAGCACCCTATGGGGCCACGAGACGAATGAGGGGTGCGCAGAAATGGGGGTGGAACTGCACGCGGACCCGCGCCGAAATGGAAGTGAAACTACATGCGAATCCTGCCACCAGGGCCTTCGGTGGAGCAAAAGATGTGGCCACGAAACGTGTGAGGGGAGCGCCGTAGTGGGGGCGGAACTGCATGCGGACCCTGCCACCGGGGCCTTCGGACGAAACGTGTGAGGGGTGCGCCGAACTGGAGGTGGAAGCGCATGCGGACCCTGCCACTGGGGCCTTCGGTGGAGCACCCTACGGGGCCACGAAACGTGACAAGGGTGCGCCGAAATGGAGCCGGGACCGCATGCGCCCCTATGACGGCGATGAGGACATGCGGAGGGCGGCGGCAATGGATGGGAGGAGCAGCAGAAGGGACAGGGACAAACCAGGACCAAGCCGCGCGAGCGCACCAGGGAAAACCGTAGGAGGCAAAGCCCGGACCGAGGAAATCGGCAGCAACACATCGGCAGCACCAGGACAAGCCGATCCACGAACACTGGCAGCAACGGATACGAGCAACAGGGCCAGGAATATGAGGGGGTCAAAGCCGACGGAAGGAGAAATGGGCGGCAACGCACCACAGGTGGCAACGGAAGGCAGCACCGAGAGGCCAGGGACTCTCCGCGACAGTGCCCGAACTACGGAAATCGGCAGCAGCGGAGGGGCAGCACCAGGGCGAAAGACAATCTGAGTCGAGGCCGAACCAAGGACATTGGCAGCAGGGGGAGCCAAGAACAGTAACAGTCAGGTACCAGGGCGAGCCAAGGAAGCTAGCGAGGCCACGTAAGGCAGCACCAGGGTCAGGGACACTCGAGGTGAAGGAAGGCCGACCCAACGAGAGGGAGGGCAACAACAAGAGAAAGAGCACCAGTAGTAGCAACAGAAGCAACCACCAGGGGCAGGGACGCTCCCAGCAAGGCCGAATCAACTAGACTGGCGCTGGTGAGAGCCGGCACAAAAGCCGGGGGTATTCGGGAACACGGCCGAGGCAAAGAAACGGGCGGAAGCGGAAAGAACCACCAAAATCGAAGACATTCAGGGACAGTCAGATACGAGACGGAACCATGGGGAATGAAATTCCTAGAGAAAGGGCGAGCACCCTCACTGCAAGCACGTGCAGTTGAAATATACAACGTGCCTGGTCCAAAGCTCAGGAAGACAACGGGCATTACAAATGGCAGATACGATGCCAAATCAAAAACAATACCACGATCACCGCAAATTGAATGTGCGCATACGCGAAAATTCAAGCGACACCAAACATTGACACCCACTGTCCGAACTCCGTCATTCCACAACTCCGACCCTGGTCGGCCCAGGCATCAGAGACCATCCTTAAACGGACGACCGCACCATCGTCAAATCCAGTATATCTCATAAACGACAAAAGCATCATCGAACATATCCAACGGTCCTTTCAAACCTCCCACAACCTGCAAACCACGATCAGAACGTAGCGTCGACAATAATGACCGGCCACTCCACAGGGCCCGAACCCATGACCACATGACCCCCACCGCGGATGTATGGCGTGTTAACATCTCCGGCCCGAGGACCCCACTGAATCTTTTCTAATTCGCGCGCGCATAGCGGTGCCTGGGGGACCTTCGGCAGAACGAACTTCGGGCCGAGAGACTACAAACCCCTGGACGCGGCCTAACAGCCCCAGGAGCCACGCAAGATGGTTTCAACAAGGACCCAAGAAAGCCCAAGATCGAGGATCCGTGGGCATCAGGCTCCGAAATGGCCCCAAAAAACCGCCCTCAAGAGGCCCCAAGGTACCATCAAAGTGGCCCAAGATGGCCGAAGGCAGCCCCCCCCCAGGTCAAAATCAGCCACTGTTAAAATGACTACATGATTATGTGGTTCTCGCCGCTTCGTTTCAAATGGGTCCCTGGGGACTCAAGACGAATCCGAAAGCGCACCAAATATCTCCAACTGGACGCCAAAAAATCTCCAAGAAGGCTTGGCTGAACCCCAAGAAGGCCCTGGGAACGACCCAAGGAGGTTCCAAAAACCCCCAAGGAGGCCAAAAAGCGGGAATCACTTCGTGGCAGGCCTGAACATGGTCCCGAAACGCCCCCCATCGGTTTTGGAGGTAACGCCAGGGTTGCCCAAGATGACCCAAACCCAAAACGGTACCCCAACACCGGCTGAATTTTCCAAAAACACGTAGGTCACTGGTTGTGTATGTTTCTCGCGTCCGCTGGCCGTCTGAATCATCCACAAGGTTCGAACATCCAAGACAACTCCAAATTCACACCGTAGACAGGCTCCAAAAGGGCTGACCCTCAAAGGGGAGCGTCCCAAGAAAGCCCCAAAATGCCCAACGGCGGGGACCCAGGGTGGCAAGATCTAAACGACCTGAAAGCAGCGACCCAAAAAACACCGAACGCAATTCCAAGTGTACAACGGAAGGGTTCCGAGAAGGTCTCGCTGGTCCCCGAAAACGACCTGGCATCGCCCCAAAGTGGCTGCAAATGGGCTTCGCGAGGGCGGATAAGCGGATAAGCGGAACGATTGGATAAAGAACGGCGCGCTGCTTGAACATATACCAAAGCCAAAGCTGTAAAGCACCGACTGCAAGATGATGCCCTAAGCCCGGCGGAACCGAACAAACCGTGTGCGCGTGTCGGTTCGCTGCCAGACTACATGGCCCCGTCGCCCCGATGACCAACTTACGCGCGCCGAGACAGCCCACGCGTGAATGTATGATAAGAACGGAACGCGATTGGAAGCGGCGAATCATCCCCAATGGCTACGCTGGCTACGAGCTCACCACCGGGGCCCGAAACAGCGTTGCCGCCGAGCGCAGTATAACTACATTAAAGTGAAGGAACCACGTACTAGATGTCGCAGAACCTTTTCGAAAACCCGCGTGGGTAACAAATAGCTGCTAGACAAGCCGCCTGGCGGCCGCCGCCCAGCCCGACGCCAAAAAGTGTACATACACGCGAACCTTTGGTTGGGCCAGCCGAAAGATGTTGCGAAAATCCGAACTATGTGTATGGATATATATACATACATACATATATACATATATATATATATACGAGCAGGGCATGAACTCCTGATAGTTGTTGCCGGTCGGTAGTTGATCGTGGCATGTATCTCAGTTGCGCTCTTGCCGCGAGATTATACATAATATTATATATACACAAATATAGTTGTATAGCTGTACAACCGCACTATACAATCATACATACGTAAATACGTCTGTAACATAAATGTGTATGCGTACATATGCGTGTATTATGATTGAATATTTTGATTGGAACACAAGCAATAACGAAGCCCGACGGCAATTACCACCACTTCGCCAGCGAAAAATTCAATTTGACGGCGCCGGGTAAGCCAGTGCAACGCACACAACGATAGCAAACACCGCAAAGGACGCAGCGCCGTTTACGCAGAATCCTACAGCAACCTGCAAGAAGCCGCGGGAATTTCTCCAATAATCCTTTAGGAATAATGCTGGACTCGTCCGGAAACTTCAGGAATCCCCCAAAATCTGAAGGGGCGCAGAAGACGCCATAAGGATATCTTTAGGAACGAACAAGAATCCTTACAAATCCACTAAGAATCGGCAGCAGACCTGCAAGAATCCTCAAGAATCCTCGGCGAACGTCAAAATAAATGCAGGAACTAATCAGAATCCCGACGATTCTCTTCCGGCCCCAAGCAGGCGCAGCATGCTTTCCTGAAGATCGCGGACCTTGGAGCGCCACAACCACTATTCCCGGAGAGCTAGCACTCTGGACGAGCTCGAGGTAAGAAGCCCGCGGCGCGCTCTTTCCTGCGCCAAGCAAGACACCGCGCAGCGCCTCCTGTGATACTGCGGCGCGCTACAACAAGGTTTTCCTCCTCATTCCCAAAACCTTCGCCACGTCGCGACGCCCCCAATATTTTCCCCAAGCTCCTTCGCGCGCCCGCTCCGCAGAGGCGCTTCCAGCTCCTGCAACCGTTCCCCGCGAACTCCCACGCGCGTTAGACTGGACCCCCGGGGCAGCGCCGGCCCAATCAGCGCGACCATCGCGCGCGCCACGCGCGGCGGCGGCCCACCAGGCAGGCCTCACGCGCTGTCCCCTGTCATTGTTTTCCCATTTTTACCCATCAACCTCGACACCCCGGCCCCGCGCACGCAAAGAAGACTGCCGCAAAACGCAGGAAGGCGCACAACTCCTTGAAGAGGAACAGAGGGAAATGAAGGCGAGCAAGGGAGCGCGGGGAGGGGGCAGGGAGCGGGGGGGAGGGGAGGGAAGAGGATATGAAAAGCGTGGAATCCACATCGCGTCACAAAAAAAAGGCCCGGCAAAAAATTCGACCGCGTCGTTCTGACCCAAAGACTTCCACAAGATCAAAACAAAGATTTCGGCGCGCAAGCTGGTCGCTGCTCCGATCACAGCCAATAATTGAAATTATTCGCAATTACTTGGCTGGCCCCAAAACTAAATCGGGTCGCGGTCAGCAGAGCCCTGTGCATCATGACTCGAAAGACTAGACCTGGCGCTTCGAATAAGAGTCTGGGGGCCCAATTACCGGCACTATTATTTAACCGCCCTGGGGGCACATCCGAAAAGTATGTTAGGCGTTGCTTTCGATGGTCATCTCTGCGCGGAGACAACGATCGACGAACGCGATGCCGCGTGTCATTTCCGAACGAAACGTTCCTTGCACGCGCGTAATTACCACCCTCCACGAAAAGGCTTCCACTGCAAATTGTTGTCGCTTCGCGAATCCCCACCAGCCCATCCAGAAACGATGCCCAGAGGAATTGCCTCGATCAGAGAAGTGGGCAGCACACAGAGGAAGCCATTATGAGACATCTTGGGATATCTTGAGCCATCTTGGAGGTCATTTTGGGCTCTCCCAGACGCTCTTGGAGTCATCTTAATCCGTGCCCCCCCCCAAGAGGCCTCCATGTGGCTAAAACCTGTGTAGAATCAATGATTAGGCATTCTCGCCGAGGCCTCTTGGAGCATCTTGGGTGCATCTGGGGGGGCTCTTGGGGCCTCTTGGGGGTCTCTTGGGGGCCTCCGGGGGGCCTCTTGGGGGCCTCTTGGGGCCATTTTGGGGCCATCTTGGGACCTCTTGGGGCTTCCTGGGCGCTTCTTGGGGCCATCTTGGAGGAGATCGATCAAACAAGAGGGGGGGTTTAATTAGCGTCCCCCCTCGGAAGCCCCTAAAATCGCCTCTTGGACCCCTCTTGGAACGCTCTTGGAGTGCTCTTGGGCGCTCTTGGGGCCGTCTTGGGGCTCTTTTGGGGCTCTCTTGGGGCCCTCTTGGGCCATCTTGGAACCATCTCCAGGCCTCGGATGGCCATCGGAAGCGAAAAGGCGAGAAAGCAAAAATCATTGATTTTCCTTAGGTTTTGGGACGATTTTGGCCTCTTCGGGGCCTCCTTGGGGAGCTGTTTGGCCACTTGGAGTTATCTTGGGGCCGTCTTTGGGCTTCTTGGAACCATCTTAGGAGCCATCTCGAGCGATCTTGCGCTATCTTGAGCCATCTTGGAGCTCATCTTGGGTTCTCTGAGGCGCTCTTGGAGCCGTCTTGGGCCATCTGGGACGCTCTAACTACCCGCGGCCCCCCCCGTCCAGGTCCAGGGGAGGGGGTAGGGGGAGGGGTAAACCCCTCCCCAAGGGGGAAGAGGGAGGGGTGGAAGAGGATCTGCTCTAGACCACCTACGCCCAGAGGGCTGGTGGGATTCCACGCCCAAGCCCCGAATACCGCACATCTGTCGCCCACGCCACCAACACTCCTGGGATCGTCGGTAACGCGCGCCCTGCGACTCGCAAAAATTCCGCGGCTATCGCAGCAACTTCCACATGCAATCCTTGAACATCGACGAACTGGCTGGCTGAAGCAAACTCAACGGTTTTGCTGACGAAATTACCCCTGTGCCCACGATTAGAAATAGCTGGATACACTATGATCTCACTCATGTCCGCCATGATCCCAGCTCGACGCAGGAATGGGATTTTTTTGTTTTGTAATTTTAAAATTTTTATTTAACATCCTCGCGACAATAAATAAGGTTTCCTCACGTGATCTCGGAAGGTCAACATCATTCAAAAAGTTGCACGACGAATGGCACACGAAGAGAGATAGGCGACAAACAGCACCAAATATGGATTTGCCCGTGAAGCGCCCGCAGGACCTAGAAAATCGCCTCTGGCCTTGAAATGACAGCCAAACGCATAGCCAGAAGCGACAAAAGGGAGGAGGAGGGAGGGGGAAGGGGAGAAGGCAGGGGGAGGGAAGGAAGAGCAGCAGGCAGAACAACAACAGGGGAGAGCGAGGAGGACGAGAAGGAGCGAGAGGCGCCGGACGCGCAACGGTTAAAACAGTCCCTGCTGCGCTCGGGGGGAGGAGAAGGCGAGAAAAGAAGGGACGACGAACGACAGCAACAGCAAAACAACAGACGAAGGCCGATGGCGGGACCCAAGGCAGGAGGGAGGAAGGGGAAGGAGGAAAGGAGAAGGGGGCAGGGAGGGGGAGAGGAAGAGGGAGACAGAGGCGAGGAGGATCAGCTAAAGGAGCCAAGTTCAAATGCATCAATGCGCCCAGAGCAGAAATATCGAGCGAACGCAAAAAAAAAAACATCAGGAGACGTCCAGAAAAGCCAGCACCAACGACGACGTGTGGCTTACACCACTCGTGCGGCATTCAATATATGACAAAATGTGCGCTTTAAATAAACAAATCAATTTAACATCATTATGGAAACGGCGGGTACGAAGAAGACTGCACAAACGCCACGAGGCACCAAATACGCACTTGTCGATGATATCAATCATCAACAGCTTCGTATCAAAATGAACGCCGAGAATTGTAAAGCCGGCGCCCACAGGGCAAGAGCGCGACAGAATGTGCATGCTCTCCTTGGTGGAATGGAAACTAACGCGGTTGGCCTTTCCCCAGTCGTGCAGTGACGATTCGCAACAGCGCGTCAGTGCGAAGGCTTCCTCGTCTGTGACAGCCGGCGCAACAGCCTTCCTGCATTCAGATCATCTGCGTATAAAACTTCTTCAAGCCAACCGAAACGCGTAGCTAAATAAGAATCAAAAAAATAAATATTCCAAGGATGGGCCGAAAAAGGTGCCTTGATAAACCATATTCCCGGAGAACTCTCCGAGAGCTAAAGGGTTTCAAATTAGAAGCCGGACGGTGGTGGTGCCCTCCAGCAGCCCATCTTCGCCGCTCCACGATCCTCGGAGCACCCGAACCGGCAGCGGGTCCGCAGCAATGCAATCAACGAGGAAAAGGAGAGCGTCCCGGCGCCGTGCTGCTGTCGACATGCAAACTGGTGAGAGCCGAACGCCCCGATCCGTTCCAAACGAAAATAAACAGCGTGCCAACATTGTTGCTGGGCGGTAAGATGCAATCCTCTCAACGAGAGTGTGTTACGATCGAGGGCGCAAGTCTCCAGCAAAAAAACACGACCCCTACCGCTATCTGCTGTAAGCGTGGCGAATGCCATCCGGCTTCTGAACAATGAGGGGAATAGACAAATCAGAAAACAGGTCTGCAAACTCCATTTGACCACAAAACTCTTCGCCAACACTTCTGCTTCGTCACGGCTCTCAACAACCCAACACCCGTCTCATCTCTTCAAAAAAGAAAATAAAATCTTCGCATCCGGCTTAAAATCGAGTTCGACAGCTTCCACCACAACTTCTGCTCTCGCAAAAAAGATCGAAGTTCTGCGCGCGTGTTTTTTTTTTTTTTTCTTTTTTTTTTGTTTTAAACTATAAAACGACGTATATGTATTCAAACATAAAGGTGGCACTAATGGTTTACCAAAACTCAAATTTCACACACAATTTGAGGATTAAAACGAAAACGGACACTCGAACAAATGATTTGCCGTGATCTGCACCTGGAAACATCGCTAGGTCAAAAACATCGACAAATGCTGACGATTGCGAAATAAGATTCGAATTAGAATAGGGAAAATTATGGCGAAGGCGTTGGCTGAAAAACAAACAACGAAACCAAAACGAAAGAAAAACTCTGGCACTGCCTGGCGAGAAACAAAAATCCGGCACGGCAAATATGTAAACAAACTCGAAACAGCAGAAGTCAAGCGAACGTACAGAGAATCAAAAACTCGAACTTTGGAACGGAAATTCAAGAACGCGGCTCGACGACTTAAACGTAAAGCGGCTTCACGAAATTGACGCAAAAATACAGCTTGGCCAAGCAAACTCCATCTAGAATCGCGAATAAAACGAAATTCGGAACGAGGACCTTGTTGTCTTACACAACGCGCAACGGCCGCACATCACTCATAACCTGCGAAAAAACAAACAAAAAAAAGAAAATAATAAAATGCGAAAAACGTCTGCGCGATCCCATGGATTACAATCGCGTTACTGAATGACGCAAAATATCGACTGGCTCGCTGAAACAACTCAACGGTTGTGCTAACAAATCATCGCTGTGCATACTGAAACATTGCTTATCATCTCAATCATGTCCACCATGACAACTCGCCGCAAAAACAAAAAAAAACAAACAAAACTTTACCTTTCTCTAAAAAATCATAAACAAACTTAGTAATTTACTAACCGCGTACTTGCATACACACCCAAATATGGCATGCGGTTCTTGTCTTAAAAACTTGAAAAAAAAAAAATCACTAAAACACAATCAAAATATAATCGTTGGAACAATTGCAAAAAACACCTCGCGTAAAAACAAACAACCAAACATACTGCATTGTTTGTCTCGAACCGATGGGCTGACTGAAAATTAACGATAGAAACTAATCTTATAAAGAAATACAAATTGCTGACGACATTCATAACTCAAAAAAAAATCACAACAACTTATAAATCGTAAAACAATTATACAATGAAAAACATGACACGCACAACTGGGAACAATCATCTTGCGGTTTTCTCTATGTGCTTTAACATTGATGTACTTTATCTTTATGTTGGCTTCCTTCCTAAATGCATTTACATGTTAACAAACGTTTTGTTGATTCACAATTAAATCTCAATTATAATATTCGGACAATCATGTAAACCATTCAAATCTAAATTAATTTATTGGTTTGAAATTGAATAACCTATATCTGAAAAACTAAATACCATATAAAACATTATAATTCAAAAATTAAACGCTGCACTTATATATTACACATTGGATTTTTACATCGTTCGTATGAATCCGAAAATGATCCGGACTACCAATCGAAACAAACCAACAAATGAAAAAACATGCTTGGAACATAATAACTCACACGATAACAAATAAGAAAATAAAAAAATTAACCATAATAAAATCAACTTTTCAAATTTACAAAACAAACACGTGACTGTCAATAATCTCAACAATATATTATTCTTGTCTATGTAAACTCAATATTGCTGTCCCGAAATATATTCTGAATTATAGACGATCAAATCACTATACGTTTCCTGAACACAAACCATAATGATAATTTGTGCCTTTATATAGATTTCTCTTCATATCAACTCTGCAAATGTTCTACAGCTCGAATTGAGAAACAAAAAACTGCCTAGACGCCATAAACATCACAATCTTCCGTAACAATCCAATGTCGAAAAATCTACACATCTGTTTCTAATGTAATGTATGTATGTATGTATATATGTATGTATATATATGTATATATAATATCATATATATATATATATATATATTTATATATATATATATATATATATATCATATATATTCCACACACACACACACACACAACACACACACACATATAATATATATATATATATATATATATATAAATATATAATTATATATATATATATATATGTATTTGTACACGCACGCATATATACACACACGCGCATATAGATGTATATGTACGTATGTACGTGTATGTATGTATGTTTGTGTTTGTCTGTGTGTATGTATGTATGTATGTGTGTGTATGTATGTATATATATGTATATGTATATATGTATATATATATAATATATATATATATATATATATATATATATATATATATATATATATATATATATATATTATATATATACATACATACATACACACATACATACACACATATGTTATCAACGCAACCCTTTTCTCATGTGTATATATACATATATCTGTCCGTCCTTCTCCTCCTCCTCTTTCTTTTCGTTCTCCTTCTTCTCTTCTTCCTCCTCCGTCGTCCTCTTCCTCCTCCTCCTCCTCCTCGCCTGTTTTTTCTCTCCGTTTCCTTAGTTCCCTTCCTTCTCCTCCACCTCCTCCACTCTGATTTGCTTCTGCTCCTCCTACACGTTCTTCTCCTCTCTCTCTATATATGTATGTTTATATGCATGTGTATGTATGTGTGTGTGTATATATATATATATATATATATATATATATATATATGCCGAACTCACAAGCCACTGCTGACGGCCACTGCGCCGGCCTCAAGCCCGCGCCCAGGCCGGAGACGCCTCGCAGAAGAGGAGGCGCTCCTCCTCTGGGGACAGCGCGGGGAGGCAGGCGTGGACCATGGCCGCTGCCCGGCGCCAGATGGCCACGCCGATGGCCGCCTCGGCCCGGCGCAGCAGCGGCCGGTGGCAGCGCAGCCCGCGGCGCCGCGCGGCCCGCAGCGCCAGCGTCCGGAGCGCCGCCTGCGCCTCCGGGTGGGCGCGGCCGTAGGCGGACCAGACGACCGGCACGTACGTGATGCCCGCCGCCGCCAGCTCCGCGAGGTGGCTGCCGTAGTCGTCGAGCTTGCGGGCGCGCATGGCCTCGCAGCAGTCCTCGCCAGCGCCTTGATCCTCTGGGCTGCACACGCCAACATCCAGAGCCGCCAGACGACCCACGAGGGCCGCGCTGGTCAGGACATGTGCAGGGCGGAGCAATGGTGCTGACGGTATCAGCCCGGGAGATTCGGCTTCGGCGCTGGGGTCGGCCAGGTGCGCCAGCGCCAAAACGTGGTCGCGAACCTCGTAATGGCGCCTCTGGGGTGGCGCACTGGAGAGCGTGGGAGCACGCCCAGTCGAGCTTCCCTGTGCCGCACCGCGGGCGCGGCATCTCGACGTCGATGGCGGGGGCGCCAACCCGCACGCGCGCCGCGGTGAGGTACTCCCCATGCCCGAGGGTCGGGCCGTGCGCCGGATTGAGAGCCCAGAGCCAATCGTGGCTCACGGAAGGGTCCCGGAGCTCCCGCAAGCGGCGGCAATCGACATCGCGGCCAGCCGCGGCGAGGTCGGCAGAGAAGCTGTCGGCCGCGACGCCGTCGGCCACGGCGCACAAGCGAGACTGCAGACGGCCGTCCGGGGCCCGCTCGGGGTCCTCCGCGCCGGCTGGCAGGATGAGGCCGCCCCCGGCCAGCAGCGCGCCCTCCGCGCGGCCCCTTGGGCGTTCGCCGCTCGCGGCCCAGTCGTCGACCGCGGCTTGGGCCTCCTCCGCGGCAGCCGGGGGCAGCCTCGCCTTGAAGGCCTGCAGAGCGGAGGCGGCCTGCGTGTCGAAGCGCTCCAACACAGGGATCCCCTCGAATCCCGCCGCGGCGAGGTCCTCGTGCAAGCTGGCCACGTGCACCCACGACTCCAGGCGGGAAGCGAAGACGGCTGGCAGGGCCACGTCGCTGGCCCTGCGAAGGCCGAGCCCTCCCTCGCGGACGCCCACAAAACACTGGGCCAACGACGCCTCGTCGAGCGGCCCGCCGAGCAGGCGCGTCGTTGCGCGGCGGAGCATGCCGTCGTAGCGAGCCAGCGCCTCCTCGCTGAGGGTCGGACCAGCTGCGCGGAGCAAATGGACCACCTTGCAGACGTCTGCGCAGCGCCGCAGCAGCACTAGCTCGGCGGACGTGTCCTCCAACAGGCCCAGCGCGTCGTGCACGGCCGCAACCTTGTCCGCTGCTGCGAGGAACTTGTCGCTGACCGTGCCGCCGCCGAAGTCGACGCCGAGCACGCGGCGGTCTGGCCCGTCTGCCGGGGGGGCCACCGACGCCAAGACGTAGTCCGTGGCCCAGCGAGGGCGCGCCGCGGCGGCGACGCCCGGCGGCGCGATGACCGCCACGACCGACTTTGCGTGTTCTCCTCGGCCACGCGCCGCCCCGGCAACGGCGGCCTCGGCGTCGAACGCCCGCAGCCACGGGTCCACGCTGGAGCTGCGGGTGACGATCTGGCCGTCGTCCATGAACCAGACGTCGGCGAACTGCACGCCCCCCTGGGCGCGGGTGCGGGCCAGGGCCTGCGCGAGGGCCAAGGCGCGCAGCAGCGGCCCAAGCGGGTCGCCCTGCTCGGCGCCGCGGTCCACGAGCAGCGACTGACCGGACGGCAAGATCACAGTAGAAGGCTCGCGATGCATCCACGAAGTCCAGGGCAGAAGAGCAGGGGGCTCCTCGGCGACGGCGGCGCGGATGTACGACCACTCCAAAGAAGGAAACGCATTTTTCAGGTCCAGGTCGATTACAACCAACGGGTCGCCGTCAGGGTGGCCGCAACCCTCCTCCAGGAGCTCCTCCAACACAATGCGCCAATGGGCGAGGGCGTCTGTGCCCGCCGGCACGCCGACCCCGAACTGCCGCGCAGCTAAGCACCACGCCTGGATGGTGTCCCGGTGCGCGTGGATCAGCTTCTTGGCGATAACCCGGCGCCGCAGCTCCCCCGCTCTGATGGGGCGTGGGGCGGAGCCCCTCTTCTTGCGAAGGAACACCAAACGGCTCGCCAATATCCAGCGTGCCTCGACGCAGAGACGGCCGCCGGACGCTTCCTCGGAGAAGACGGCGATGGCTCGCAGTAGCCGGGAGGCAGCCCGGCGGTCACGGCAGGCGGACAGCTCCCGGAGGTGCTCGGGGCGGGCGCCGGAGGGCCCTGGCCCGGAGCACGCCTTGAAGCGCACGCCGGCAAGCGCTCCTTGCCCGGGCGGGCGCCCGCTGGTATCCTCAGGGGCCGGCTGCGGGGCGCTGCCATCCGGCGTGCTGAGGGCCGCGGCATGCGCGGGACTTGATGGGGGGAGCTCGCGGCCCCAAGCTGCCTGCTCCTCGGGCTCGAAGGCGGCCACCTCGGTGTGAAGGGAGCTCACGGCCTTAGAGTAAGCTCCTTCGCGGACCAAGTGCCGCGCCCGCCGAGCTCGACCAGCTGCCTGGTTCACCTCCCGGGGGCCTCGTGCAGCAGCCGCGGCCCGAGCACGGGCCTGCTCCTCGGCCCGCGCGAGCAGCTCTTCGGAAGAGCCGGCACTCCACAGGGCGAGGCGTTTGGAGAGCTCGACCTTCAGGTTGTACCCCCGCGGCGGTTGGCCCAGTAGCAGCTTGCTCAGGGCTTGCTCCAGATCGCACGCTCCGGCGTCCCCGTTCGCCATCCCCTCCAAGAGCCCAGCGAGCACCACGGCCTGCCGCGCGCGCATGCACACGGGGATGTGCATCACGGTGGCCGGAGGCAGCGCCCGAACTCTGGCGAGGAAGGCGTCGCGAGCCTCCGCCGACTCGAGCTCCAGTGGCGGCTGGGCGGCCTCCAAGGCGCCGCGATTGCCCCGCACCCTGTCCTCCTCGCGGGCCGGTCGAGGGGGCTGCGTGCAGCTGCACCGTGGGCGCACTCGCTGCTGCTGATGGCGAATGTGCCCGCACCCAAGGCCGCTGCAGATGCCCTGGCTGAGACCGCGAAGCAGGGCGCACCCGCTAGCTCCGAGGGGGGCCCCGCCATGCCTGGCCGCCATGTGCAGCACCAGGCCGCGCGCCGTGGTCCCTGAGAAGCCGCTGCAAAATGGGCAGCGGAGTGGAGGCGGCGGTGGAGGAGCGGCGGCCTGCTCCGCAGCGGCGTCGGCGGCCGCGGCTCTGGGCGCGAGAGGAGCAGCAGGCTCCGCTGCCGCCGGCGGGTCTGGCCTGGTTGCTGCCTCATCTTCAGGCCCAGGGTGCCGAGCCTCGCCAACGCGGACGCCGCACCACGGGCTCCGCAGGCGGCAATCACGCGGCGGCAACACCGTCACAAGCAACTGCAGCAAACCGGCTACGACGCCGCGCCCGCAGCAGCTGCAGCCCCTGCGGCCGACGCGCCCCGGCCCGCTGCTGGTACCAGCGGCAGCGTGCGCTGACCTGGCGGGAGGGGGCCGGCTGCCGCGAACAGGGGCGGTTCGCGATCCCGGGAACGAGATCGTCCTTCGGCCTCCTCTTCCTCCTCGTCCTCCTCCGCGGAGCGGGCTGGGGAGGTCCCGCGACGGCCGCAAGCCCCGCCGCGGCGCGCCGTGGGCCGCGCTGCGGCCGCGCCATTGGCCGCGGGCACCGCGGAGTCGACGGCGGCGCCCGGGCCCGCCGCCGCACCACCGGCAGGGCCCACGGGTCCGGGGGACAGCAGGACGGAGGCCGCCCGCTCCTCTCTGCACGGCGGCGGCGGCGATAGCCGCGAACGCGCCATCGAGACCAGCGACGCCAGCGTCGGCGGCCGGGCACGCCGCCGCGCCTGCAGCGGCTGCAGCGGCCACCTCCGCCTGCACCGCGGCCAGCGCCTGCTCCGCGGTCTGCGCCTCGGCGATGGCCTGGGCAGCGCGGGTGTCCGCTGCCTCGGCGGCCCGCTGCGCCTCCTCGGCCGCGGACCGGGCCGCCGCCGCGGCCTCCTGGGCGAGCCGCGCTGCATCGGCGCGATTCCGCCGCGAGTCCAATGCGGACTGCAAGCGGCGCTCGAGAGGGCGGGCGGCGCGCTCCGCCGCCTGCAGCTCGGCCGCCGCGGCTTCGAGCCGAGCCACCTCGTGCGCCCATTCGGGGAAGGGGCGGAAGGCCGCGATGCGAGCCTTGATGCCGGCAAGGCCCTCCAGGGCGGGGCCGGCCGCTGGCTGCAGCGGAGGGGCATCGGCCGCGGCTGAATCCGGCGCCTGAGGCTGCGGCGGCTGCCCCGCCTCGGCGGACGCCGGCCGCGGGGGCTTCGCCCAGGGCGCCGGCATCGGCGGGCCCGCTGGCGTCCCGCCCGTGCGCACCCGCACCGAAGGTTCTGTCCGCGGCGCCTGCCGGCCGCACCCACGGCAAGTAGCTCGCCAGCCGAAGTTGTCGGCCGTCCCGCACGCGCAGCTCCAAGCCGGCTTGCGAGCCCTGGGCACGCCAGCCGCGCCACCGTGCTGCCCAGGCGGCTGCCGTGCCTGCGAACGCGAGGGCCGCCCCGCTCCAGCAGGACGATTCGCCTGCCTGCACGCCTCCGCCAGCTGCTTCAGCTGCCGCTGGATGGCGCCCCATGGCGGCTGGGCGCTGTCCCCACGCCCGCCGCCACGGCCGCTCTGCATCTGGCCCCCGGCAGCGGCCACGCGCGCGGATTACCCTACGCGCGAGACATATATATATATATATATATATATATATATATATTATACATACATACATACATGGATACATACATACACACATACATACATATATATATATATATATATATACATATATATATATATATATATATCGCACACGCACACACATATATATATATGTATATATATACATATGCGTATCACTGTATGCGCGTCTATAGGCATATATATATATATATATATATATATGCATGCATGCATGCATGTATGCATGTATGTGTATGTCTATGTGTGTATTTATGCACACATATACATATGTATTTGTATGATTATATATATATGCATGTGTGTGTATATATATATATATGTATGTGTATATATATATAGATGTATGTGTGTATGTGTGTATGTGTGTGTATGTATGTATGTATGTATGCATGTATGTATGCATGCATGTATGTATGTATGTATGTATGTATGTACGTATGCTATATACATATGTATATATATATATATATATATACACAGACAATTTCTCTTTCCAATCGTCAATCTCCTCCTCTTCATTCTCCTCCTTCTCCTCTTGGTTCGTCTGATATGCTGGAAAGGAAACTTGAAAAAAGGCTCCCTGGCCAGTGGCGGGAGGGAAAACCAGCGAGGAGGAGGAGGAAAAGAGAATTGAATCTGGCGCTGAGCCCTTTCGGGGCTCGTGACACTGGCGCTGTCCCCCTCGTCGTGGTCAGAGGCTTCTTTGATGTATGTGATGGCCTCTTGGGATGTATCCCAGCAGTATTGAGCGATTGATTAGGGCATCGACCGATCAAGGAAAGTGACAAGTTTTCCTTTCCGTTCCTGGACATGGAAACTGAACAGTTTCTGTGTTCGGTACGGGGGGAGGGAAACTGAAACGTTTTCCTGCCCCGTCGGCAGAAGGAAACTGAACAGTTTCATTCTGCCATCCCAGGCTCACTGGAGAAAGAAACTGAAACGTTTCCTTGTTCAGTTACGGGAGCTGGAGACTGAAAAGTTTGTCGCTCCCGCTCTCGCTTGCAAATCGCTGAAGAAGGAAACTGGCACATTTTCTTATTCGGCAACGGGAGCGAGAAACTTAAAAGTTTGTCTGTCCCGTCTCCAAATCACTGGAGAAAGAAAATGAAACAATTCCTTGTTCACTTACGGGAGAAGGAACCGGAAAAGTATCTATGCCCCGTTTCCAAATCACTGGAGAGGGAAACTGAAAAGTTTCCTTGTTCAATTATGGGAGAGGGAAACTGAAGCATTTCAGTCAGCCCACTCACACGGAAAACCTCGTCATTGGTAATAAGGGGCCACTAGCCCAGTTTTTCCCAACCATCCTGTGGTGTTTGGTCCTCGTTTTGAAGAGACGGTGCCCCGCGTCTCCTTCCTTCCTCCTCCCCCTCCTCCCTCCTCCCCCATCCTGGCTTTTGCTCTCCGCATGTCTCTGTTTCGGCACACCCCTCACACGTTTCGTGGCCCCATAGGGAGCTCCACCTAAGGTCCCAGTGGCGGAACTCGCACGGCGCCGCCGCCCCATTTTGGCACACCCCTCACACGTTTCGTGGCCCCACAGGGAGCTCCACCTAAGGTCCCAGTGGCGGAACTCGCATGGCGCCGCCGCCCCATTTCGGCACACCCCTCACACGTTTCGTGGCCCCATAGGGAGCATCGCCGAAGGCCCCAGTGCTGCCGCCCGCATGCGTCACGCACACTCAATTTGGCACACCCCTCACACGTTTCGTGGCCCCAAAAGGAGCTCCACCGAAGGTCCCAGTGGCGGAACTCGCATGGCGCCGCCGCTCCATTTTGGCACACCCCTCACACGTTTCGTGGCCCCATAGGGAGCTCCACCCCAGGTCCCGGTGGCGGAACTCGCATGGCGCCGCCGCCCCATTTTGGCACACCCCTCGCACGTTTCGTGGCCCCATAGGGAGCTCCACCTAAGGTCCCAGTGGCGGAACTCGCATGGCGCCGCCGCCCCATTTTGGCACACCCCTCACACGTTTCGTGGCCCCATAGGGAGCTCCACCTAAGGTCCCAGTGGCGGAACTCGCATGGCGCCGCCGCCCGAGCACAATCGTTTTTGAGGGTTTGCCAACGAAGGAGTCGCACCGAGTTTATCCGCCAGGCTTGACTTGAGCAGCGACACGCCCGAGCCTCGCCGTCTCTCGACGGTCTGACTGTTTGGCTTCGCGCCGCGGGCAACCCGCGCGCGTCGCCGGGACCCTCTCGGGGCGACCAGCGCGTGACCCGGGAATTTTGCGCTGCGCTCTGCTCAGAGCCTCGCTCGCCCCCGTCGTCTCTCCGCCCAGCGGCCACAGCCTTGCCCGCTCTCAGCCAGCCTGCTCGCTCTCCCTGCTGCGCGCAGCGGACGACCCGCGCGCGTCGCCGGGACCCCTTCGGGGCGACCAGCGCGCGTCGCGCGGACTCCGTGCAGCGCCGCGCCCGCAGCCATGGACATCGGCGCGCACGGGCAAAGAGGCGGAAAAAGAAAAGGAAGGAAGCGGGCGCGGTCCTCGTGAGGAGCGTGCCGACGTGGGCGTCGACACTTATGTACGTTGATTCGCACGCAGACTCATTCACAGTCAGACTCCACTCGCGCTCAGGCTCACCCGTCCTCAGCCTCTCGCACTCAGACCGACCGTCTTTGTTCGTATTGTGTACCCCGCCACGAATTTCGGTACGCCCCTCGCACGGTTCGTGGCCCCATAGGGACCGCGGGCGAAGATGGTACTCACAATTGCGGTATTCACAACTGCATATGGTTGGGTCCTTCGTCAGGCTAATTTTTTTTAGGCCGACTCCCGAGAAGGCTCACAAGTATCGTCTTGGAGGCCGACTCCCGCGAAGGCTTACATGTATCGTCTTGGAACCCTTCGGGGCTCGTGCCGCGGGGCTTATTGATTTATGGATTTTTCGTATTATTGAAGCATGATGGCATCTTGGATCCCAGAGCATCGTTTTCCAGCCTCGGGAGTGCACCGGGGCCCGAAAAAACGTATCAGGGCGTCTCTCTGTCTCTCTCTCTCTCTCTTTCTCTCTCCGTCTCTGTCTCTCTCTCTCTCTCTCTCATCTCTCTCTTTCTCTTTCTCTTTTTTTTGGGTTTCTCTCTCTCTCTCTCTCGCTCTTTCTTTCTTCTTTTCTCTCTCTCTCTATCATTTTTTTTTTTTTTTTTTTTTTTTTTCTCTCTCTCTCTCTCTCTCTCCAGAAGCGTCTGTTTTCCAGCTTTTCCAACTTTTCCAGCTTGTCCCAGTGACTACCCATTGAACAACCATGTGGTTTCCAGCTTTTCCAACTTTCCCAGCTTTTCCCAGAGACTACACCATTGAACAACCATGTGTGTTTCCAGCTTTTCCAGCTTTTCCCAGAGACTACCACATTGAAATACCATGTGTTTTCCAGCTTGTCCATGCCCAAAGACTACACCATGGCAAAACCGTGTGTGTGTTTTCCAGCTTTCCCAGCTTTCCCAAAGACTGTTCCATTGAACAACTAAGTGTTCTCTAGCATTTTCCAGCTTTTCCCAAGGAGACTACACCATGGACAAAACCTTGTGATATCCAGCTTTTCCAGTTTTCCAACTTTTCCAAGAGACTACACCATTGAAAAACAATGTTTTTTTTCAGCTTTTCCAACTTTTCCCGATGCTTTCAAGTGTGTAATCTCTGGGAAAAGCTGAAAAAAGCTGGAGAACACATGGTTTTTCAATGGTGTAGTCTCTGGGAAAAGGTGGAACAGCTGGCAAACACATGGTATTTCAATGGTGTAATCTCTGGGAAAAACTGGAAACGCTGGAAGACACAGGGTTTTTCAATGAGGTAGTCTCTGGGAAAAGCTGGAAAAGCTGGAGAACGCATTGTTTTTCAATGGTGTAGTCTCTGGGGAAAGCTGGGGAAGCTGGAAAAGCCAGAAACCACATGGTTTTTCAATGGTGTAGTCTCTGGGGAAAGCTGGAAAAGATGGAAAAGCTGGAAAACACATGGTATTTCAATGGGGTAGTCTCTGGGACAAGCTGGAAAAGCTGGAAAACATATGCTCCTGGAGAGAGAGAGAGAGAGAGAGAGAGAGAGAGAGAGAGAAAGAGAGAGAGAGAGAGAGAGAGAAAAAAAGAGCGAGATAGATAGAGAGAGAGAGAGAGAGAGAGGGAGAGATGAGAGAGAGAGAGAGAGAGAGAGACAGAGAGAGAGAGAGAGAGAGAGAGACAGAGAGAGAGAGAGAGACGGAGAGAGAAAGGTATGATACTGGGGGGCGTCCATATATACCATACATATATATATATATATATATATATATAATATATATATTAGACATATATATATATATATATGATAAATCAACGGCGCAAGAAGGCCCGCCCAGGCGCGAGCAACAAACGCAACTGCTTTTTGCGATCGAGCATTCATGCAGTGATCGGTTGTGTAAAGGAGACACGGTCCATCAAATCGAAACGTTCATGAACCGCGAGGAGCCTGGTGCAAAGACACGACGGTGTTAGGCATTGAAGCGAGAAACAAAAAACTGAAACTGCTACCGGACCACCATATTGGTGGGGTACAGCGTCGTGCCCCGAGGTACTGTGAAGCAGATTGGTAGGGCGACGACCTACGGACCAACAAGGCAGAAGGACTGATACACCACTACATAAAAACAAAAACATCAATCTGTGGAGTCGGAACACGCGACGCACGTGAAAACAAATCAACAGCGCGAGGAAACGCCCGAACGCGCGTGCCAAAAGCACACGTCAAAGCAACTAACCCCTCGCGGTGGGGACGGCCTGGGGCAGGGGAAAGGGGGGAGAGAGCGAGCAAAAGCAGAAGCAGGAAATGAGCCCGGAGAGACCACAACGGGGGGCCCCGCGACGCGGCCGAGCCCACGACCGACGACGGCGGCGACCGAGCGAACCCCGCGACCCACGAGGAGAAAGAGGGGACCGTCGAACCACCCCGAAGGGAAGCGTCCCCCGGGTCTGGCGGGCTCGCTGCACCACCACCGACAGGAAACAGAACGCCACAAGGCCGAAGGCCAGAAGTGGTGGAAGCAAGGGTGAGTTCGAAGAAGAGACACATAAAAGAGGCGTACCACGCCAGCTTCGATCGCCAGGCATGCGCGCAACGAGGGCTTACCCCCCCAGTGGGGACGCGACCCTCAAGGAGGGGGAAGACGGGGCCGACCACCCACCGCGAAGGGGAGCGCCGTCGGTGGTGGCAGGGACGCCACGGCACCTCTGGCAGAATAGCGCCGCTGGGGGTGGCGGGAACGCCGCGCTACCACCGACAGAAAGCAAAAAACAATAAGGCCTTCGACTGGAAGTGGCCAGAACAAGGGTTGGGTAAGGAGGAAAGAGACATATAGGTACTGCGATTGGTTAGGTGCCGCGCACAGGCGCCCTTCCCATTACTGCGAAAATTGTTCAGGTGCGGCGCGTACCCGGGGGACGAATACGGCCTCCACTCTTCCTGCTCCCAACCCAATGCCTTCGCTGCAAGAATTGATTAGGTACCGCCCCCTAAGTGCTTTCGTTGGCGCTCCCATGGGGCCACGGAACGTTTGATGGGTGTGCGTGAATGGGTTAGGGGGCCGCATGCGTTACCCCTCCTTGGTGCTTCAGTTGGAGCTTTGGTGGGGGCACGAAGCGTGAAGGCTGTGCCGAAATGGGCTGGTGGAGTTTGGGGCCAAAATTTGAGCTCCCCATGAGGCCACCAAAACGTGTGAGGGGTTTGCCGACATAGGTGGGGGACCGCATGTGGTACCAGGAAGAATGTGTGAGGTTAGGGGATGCGTGGCGCTGTCGCTTCAAAACGGGGACCCAACACAGCATTATGGTTGAGAGCTACGACAAAAACAAGGAACAACCACAACACAACCACCAAACAACCATGGGACAACTGCGCGCGCCACAACTTTTGGTTTGCAATTGGCGTCGGACCGAATTTGCGATCTATGTAACGATCTCGATATCCATCGAGCGATTCCTTGTTGTGCTGAAGCGCGCTTCCGAATCCATAGTGGGTGTAGGTGAAGCGTGCGCAGGTGAAATTGCGCAACTGGGGATATGTTGGTGCAGGATAAGATATGCCGTTGCCATGAAACAAACATTTTCCGATTTGTCCGAAATTTCTGGGGAGCCTCCAACTCAGGCGTTCCTGTGGTTGCGAGACATCTCCTGTCCGACCTCCAATCTGGCAACAAGACTGGCTCTAATTTGGTCCCGGCCTGATGAAACAATGAAACATGAAATATGCGGGATGGATATTCCAGACGGAGGAAAAAGAGACGGAAATAAGGACGAAGCATGAGCGACAACGGAGAAGCTAGGAAACCGTCTTGGGCCATTGCGCGGGCCAGCTGAGTCTCAAGGGGATTCCAAGCTTGCCATTTTGGGGCCGTCTTGGAAACTGCAAAGGACGCCAACGTTTCGTCGGAACTGGGGGAACTTTCGGGCTATCCCTGGACCTCCTTGAATTCTGGCCGCCCTTTGGGGATTTCTTGGGGGCGCTCGAGAGCCATCTTGGGGCTCTCTACGGCCCTTGCGGGCTGTCAGACAAAGGGTTTCTTGGGGTCGTCTGGGGCTCGTCTTGGGCGATCACGGGGCTGTCTTGAGCCTCTCGGGCGGCCCTCCGAATCTCTCGGGCGACCTTGGGCCCATCTTTGTCCGTCTTGGACCCTCCCTAAGGACCTTTCGGGCAATCCTGGGGAGGACTATTGGGCTGTCTTCTGCGGTCTGGCGATCGAGCCAGCACGGTTGCTAAACTCGCTCACAAATCTAGCAACAAACTCGTGTTTGCCTCCTCGGGGGTTTGTCTCTCAAACATTCTCGTCGGGGTCCGTGTGCCCGTGTTGGGCTTGAGCCGTCTTGGAGGCAATCGAAGACAACTTAGGACACTTTCAAACTCTCTTCGAACTTCCTGCCGCCATCTAGGACCCCCGAGTGGCTGTCGTGAGCGGCCGGGGAGCGGCGGGGAAACGTCGTCGTCGTCGTCGTCGTCGTCGTCGTCGTCGTCGTCGTCGTCGTCGTCGTCTTCCCAGTCGTCGTCGTCGCTGTCGCCGCTTCCCCTCTTTTCCCTGGGCCCTCCTCTCCACGCGCGCCAGCCAAAGCGAAGAAGCAAAATTGAGCAACGTCGTAGTTGAATCGAAAGGAAGCCCTTTCCCTTTGATCCCTTCCACGCCGGGGGGGGTGGTCCAGGGGGGTGTCGAGGGAGGGTGCCAAGGGGGGGGGGCCTAGGGAGGGGTGTCGAAGGGGGGTCCTGGGGGTCCCAGGTCAAAAAACTGCTCGGGGGGTCCCCGGGTGGTGGTTTCACCTGTGGACAAGGGAAAGGTCCTCCCTGGGGGGGGGGGGAGGGGGAGGGGCCCTGGTCCTGGCCCTGGCTCTGGCGTGGACCCCGCCCCCAACCCCAGCCCTGGCCGGCCCGGCCACGGCCCCAGCCCTGTCCCTGGGTTCAGCCCAAGGTTCGGGGGTGGGGGGGGATTGGGTGCCTGGGGGAGGTCCCGCCTTCAGGGTCGGCGGCGCCGGCCGTGGGGCCTTCACAATACTGAGGAATACCATAGTGGATATGAAGAAACACGATGGGAACACGGTCGGATAACTGCATTGGAAATCCAATACAAAACAATATTTTCCTACCAGTTGCGCGGACTTCGTGCTTTAGTCAATTCGCATGAGGCTGGGCGCGCAAATGACTACACACAGATGTTTTTTTGTATTATTACGTGTGTGTGCATACACACACATATATATATATTCACGTATGTGTATAGGCATAACTCTCTGTCATATGTCGGGCAGAAAAACGGAAGTGGGCAGAAGATGATCGAACTTACGTCGTCTGCTGTTACACAGCCAACGCGGATGTAGCATGGCCCATGGATCACGCATTGGAAACATAACGCGGAAACGATATTTACGTGCTAAAGACAATGCCAACGACTATGCCGGTAGACATACGTTTTCGTATTTACACTCCTTCTCAACCGGAACCGTTCTTCTCAATCCTTCCGGACCCGACCTGAGCATCGATCACAAACATTCCCGTCGCGACGTATGACGGTAAAAGCAGCAGCATCAGCAGCTTGCAGCGACAGCAAGGACAGGAAGAACGACAGGGCAGCAGCAGCGGCAACAGGCCGCGGAGTTGCAAGAGGCTGCCGGGGGCGGGGGCACGGAACGAGAGGCGCGGCGCAACGAAGAGGAAACGAGGAGCCAACATAAAAAGGTTGGGAACGATATGTGGGAGCACGCCACCCGGCAATCGCGCCAAGAACTGGACGGACATTGGAAGAACATGCGGGTATTGAATGCTCGTTGCACATCTGGTCGCCACTGCTTGAGCAACGCATATAACCAGAACGTGACCCATGCTGGACTGGAACACATGTCAAGCAACCGGCGCGGCATTGTGACACGCAATTTCGATTGAAGACCGACTTTACCATGAGACCATCCGGATAAGGTGCCGACAGGGAATGAGCATAAATGTCATCCTTCTCTTAAACGCAAGCGGCAACTTAACAATCTACTCTCGAACGTTTTTTCCTTCGCCGTTCTTCACTATTCCCTGTAAACTTCTGACTACATTGTGCTGCGATCCGTGGACGGAACCGTCCATTATCCTGGGCACCCCGTCATCGCGGAAATTCAATGTCAAAGGCCCTGCGTAAAACCATCCATCCACTGCGTTTCGATTTACAAATCGACTCCTGGCCGGGGCGTCACCGCCGTCCGCAACACAAACTGCTGTTCGACTCTTGCCGCTCCCCCGTGTTGGACTACAAGCGGGTGGCGGGGAGCAATGAGATCAAGTCAAGTCCGGCTTGCGGCGACAGCGGCAATCCGCGCGCTTCTCGGGAAGGCGCTGAGCTCTTTGGCCTCCCGGGATGCGTCTGGCCTCACGCATTCTTCCCATGGCTTCGAAAGCCCGGCGGAGGTTTTGGCGGGGGTTCATCGGCAACCCCCTTTCCTATGTTTAGATACCGCGGGGGTGAAGGCTTGCCGTGTACACACGTAATACACTGACAGAGTATTGTATTTTCGGACGGGCGCATCGGAACCTGCCCATGGGAAAATCATTGCCGCCAGTCCTCCTTTCACCTGTAATGTTGCTGCTCTTCCCCATCCTTCCCCTTTTGTTCCTTCTTCTGCTGGACGCCCTCGTTTGCTCGCCGACCAGGCTTGTCCAAAACACGTTCTTCACTTCATGAGCCACCGCGCCTTCGCAACGTTGTGGCGTCTTAAAATGCTTGTCCATTGCCTGGTCGGGATTCTGTACTGTCTTATGAAGCCGAAGCTCGCCCCCCCTGGTTTTGCTTCATGGCGCCCTTTGCGGGCTCCCTGCGACTCTAAGCGAGCCAAAGACCGCCCTAAAACAACGACAGAGCGCCCTAAGACTTCCCGGAGACGGCCCAGCGAGTCCCCACAGGCTCCGATATTTCATCGATATGCCCCAGCAGGCCCCAACACGTCCCTAAGAGACGTTCAAAGAAGCCTCCAGCAATGCCCTCAAGCATTATCCCGGCGAAGGGCCCAATCATATGCAGTTGTGAGTATCGCCATTGTGGGCATCGCCTTCGGTGGATCTCCTTAAGGGGCCGCGAGGAGTTTAAAGATGTGCCGAAATGGGGCGGGGACGCATGCGGGCGCAACCATTGGGGCTTTCGGTGGCCATCCATATGGGGCTACGAGACGTGTGAGGCGTGTGCCGACATGGAGCAGGGCCACCATGTGAACGACGCCACTGGGGCCTCGGTGGAGCTCCCTGTGGGGGCACGAAACGCGTGAAGGGTATGCCGAAATGGGCGGTGGGGACGCATGCGAATGTCGCCACTGGGGCTCTCGGTGGAGCTCCGTATGGGGCCACAAAACACGCGAGGGGTGTGCCGAAATGGGCGGGGGGTGACGCATGCGAACGTCGCCACTGGAGCCTTCGGTGGAGCTCCCCATGGGACCACGACACGCTGTACTGGCGCGGACGCATGTGCTCACAACCATTGGTGCCTTCGGTGGAGCTCCGTATGAAGCCACGAAGCGCCGTACTGGGTGGCGCGGGACTCATGTGCCGGTGGGGCCACGAAACGCTGTACTGGGTGGCACGGGAAGCGTGTGCTCACATCCACTAGGGCCTTACGTGGAGCTCCCTACGGGGCCACGAAGCGCCGTACTGGGTGGCGCGGGGTACATGTGGTCACAACCGCTGGGCCCTTTGGTGGGGCTCCCTGTGTGGCCACGAAACGCCGAATTGGGTGGCGCGGGGCGCATGTGGTCACAACCACTGGGGCCTTTGGTGGAGGTACCCATGGGGCCACGAAGCGTCGTACCGGGTTACGCGGGACTCATGTAGTCACAATCAGTGGGGCCTTCGGTGGAGCTGTCCCTGAAACGCCGAATTGGGTGGCGCGGGGCGCATGTGGTCACAGACACTGGGGCCTTCGAAACAGCTTCCTATCGCTGGAGCCACGCATGGGGCGAAGAAGCGCCGTACTGGGTGGTGCGGGACGCATGTGGTCACAGCCACTGGGGCATTGGGGGGAACTCCCTATGGGGCGGCTGGACACGGTGGCGGGGCTTGCCACGGGCAGCCAGACACTCAAGACTGGTTCCTCTGCTGGTCCATGGAATGAGCTTCGCCGCCGCAGTGCACGACAATTCAGAACCTGCTATGCTTCGGTGACATTTCATGGGAGCCTCTCATGCCATCTTCCTGGCTCTTGCGAATCGAGGCTAAACGCCGACGCTAATCGACGCTGGTTCCACGCTGATCGAAGCGACATCGGCGCTTTCTCATCGACCATCAGGCGCTCGCGCACCCTAATGCACTCTAGAGACGGAATTGCCAGGATATGCGAGGCTTTCAGTGTTTGCTTCCGAATCATCTGCTGGTCAATGAACAAAGATTCGCCTTCGCAGTAGCACGACAATTCAGAACCTGGGCCATGCGATCACTGCCGCCACGGTCGGCTACACGCAACAGCGACCCTGGGCAAGAGTGACCTTTGGTGCGCGGCTTCAGGGGGCTGCGGGGGGTCAAGTCCAAGCGTGCAAGCCAGTGCTGGAGGGAAGCCCTGTGATCCCGCATCGGAGATACCTCCTGCGAACAGCCACTCTTACGCAAAGCCGGCACGGGCCAGCATGGAAGCGGGCCAGCCTCCGGCGCTGCCTGCAGCCTAATGCGGCCGGCAGCTGACGGTGTGGGGCAGCTGGCACCGCGCGCGTGCGGCGGCAAGCTCGATCCTCCCTGGAGAGCTGCGCGGGGGCGGCGTTGGAGGCGGCTACACCCGCAGCCAGAAGCGAGGGAGCGGGAACGTGGGGAGACGCTGCTGGCGCTGGCGTGGGGAGCGGGTGGCACAGAGGAGCAAGAGAGACGCATCTTCCGAATCCAAGCGATGGTATTTGCGGAGGCTTCCCTGGGGAGCTTGATTTCGGGTGAACGGATTTTGGACGTTGACGGCAAGATGTCACATCTGATGTCGAACAAGTTCCATGAGCGAGCAAGAGCTTATGGGGCACAAGAGTGTTCCGAGCAAGGTCTTCACAAGAGGTGAATCTGGGGATCAAGAGGCGGGAATCATCTTGGTCTGCGCCTGCCGTCCTTTGCCTGCTGGGTGCTCTGATTACCATTGCGAGACGGCGAACATAATAATTGAAGCAAATGGAAGCACACGATCTGCGCCTTCCACTGTGCGACGATGAGTGCAGTCAATGTAGCGCGGAAGAGCTGTGCACCCATCTCAACACCGGTGTTCAGATTGTATGCCCATGGGAACCACGCCCTTCTGCCGTCATGGCTCTGGAAGACATGCACATCACATTTAGATCTTCCGATGCACGGGCGTCGAACGCCCTCAAAAACGACGCCGTCGAGAACAGTGATGCTGCTGGTCCGAAGGTGGGCAGGGCTGAAGATAACGATCATGTGCTATCGCGAAAACGAGCCCCAGTCAGCAGGACAGGCAACGAGAAAATCGGGGGCCTGGAGGTTGGCACCCACACCAACACGAAGGGGCTTGCCTCCACCGTGGAGGACAACCCTGGATACTTTGGATGCTGGCGGCAGTCCCTGGGCCACCCCGGGAGCCCGAACATGGCCGACATCCTCGAGATCAGGATCCTCTTCCCTCGGGGGAGAGGCAATCGCCGACACTGGTTTAGCGGGCGAAGGACGGTATAACATAAACTCTTTCGCCGTCGGGGACACCTGCCCCAGGGCGGCTGGAAAGCTTATACCCTTACGGCGGCACCGTAGGGGCATCAACTTTCCAGCCGCCCATGGGGCAGGTGTCCCCGACGGCGAAAAAAGTTTATCTTATAGCGTCCTTCGCTCGCCGAAACTGGTGTGGGTGCCAACCTCCACGCCTCCGACCAAGGGCGGCGGAGGGGCAGAAGACGCGGCGGACGAGGCACCCCCGCACCCTCTAGGCAGGGCCGCGGAGGCCGCGCGCCGTGCGCGCCCGACGGCCCCCGCGCAGGGCCCGAGGCGGGGCGCGCGCGTCAGGCCCAGCCCCGCAGGAGCGCCACGGCGATGGCGCAGCGCGAGACGCCGACCAGCCGCTCGTCGCCGCTGACGGCCCCGCCGGCCTCCGCCGGGGGAACGCCCGCTGCCAGGCGCTCGGCGAACGCACAGGCCTGGGGGGAAGGGGAGCGGCTACGGCTAGTGTGGACCAGGCTGAGCGAAGAACGTCGGTGTCGATCTTGGTCGTCGCCCGTCTTGGTCATCGTCGATTCGTGGACCGTCCTCGCGAATCGACGACGGCTGGCGTGGACCATGACCGAGGTCGGCATCGACAAAGTCCCTCGACATCTTGGGTTCCATTCGTCGCGTTTCTTCCCTCGAGGGCCATCGGTCCGCAGTCCCACGAGTTGCGCTGCCTGGCAACTGCTGCCCTGAGCAACCCCCAGCGGGGCGCGCCCGCCGCCCGGCCAGGCGCCAGCCCGGGCTCGGCCTGGCCAGAGGCGTCCTCGGGCGGATGGCAATCCAGCTGTCTTCAGCATCAACGCTCACGGACGTGGTGGCGATGCTTGGAACTTGCGCCATGCTGGTTGATGCATCCCTCTCCTATGTGATGCTCAACCGTTTCCATTGTGCTGTGCAGTGCCATCTTCTTTGCCATACCGACAATGCAATCTCCAGCGACTTCGCATACGGTCTCATATGTGTGCAGGGCAATCCCGATGCTGTCCATATTTGAGCATTTCGACGTTGCGGCATCGCTTGGACATTACTTTATGCTTCCCTGTTCTAGTCTGTCTCACATTCGCTCTTTGCTCTCCTTCCCGATGTTCCCCCGTGCCCGTATCTATTGTATCTGAATTGGCCGCTCTGGGTACCGCAGGCTGACCCTATCTGATGTGAGCTTCGAAACTGGACAAACTTGATTACTCCACACCCTCCACATGGGGCGGTACCCGGGTCGAGCCGTGCGCGCCAGAACATGAGTGCATGCCACTTGTACCAACTCATTACCCACAAGACGGGGGGATGGGTGCACTTTTCAGTGTACGATTGGCGTCGGCTCGGGTCTGCGACCTCTCTCTCTTTTTCACTTTCTCGCTCTCTCTCTCTCTCTCTCTCTCTCTCTATATATATATAAACATCTCTCTCGAGCGGTCTCGAGAATCAGCCGACCTCCGCTTGCCGGGGCTGCAGATACGTGCGGGATGATTGGCTGTCCCCCTCCCCCCTCCCTCCTCCCTCCTCCCTCCTCCCTCCCTCCCTGCCCCGACCTCCGATCGGAGGGGTGGGGGGCCCGAGGGGGGGGGCCCGAGCCCGAGCTCCCAAGCGCACCCCAGGGGCCTCCGTGGCCTCCACATCTGAGCTCCGCGGCCCCTGGGATGCCAAATCTGCCGTCGGAGCTGGCTCAGGTCGGGGATCTTCTGACCCGGGTCAATCCAGACCCGGGTCAGTCAGCCCTTGCAGAATCCTGCAACCTCCTGCAGGATCCTGCACCCAAACCCAGGTCAATGCGAAGGATCCTGCAGGATCCTGCACCCAAACCCGGCTCAATGCGACCCTGGCCGTGCAGGATCCTGCAAGATCGGGCGCTCTGGCTGACCCCCGTTTGCATTGCCCCCCGTCTCAAGGCTCCCGATCAGGTTGGGAGCCAGTGCGCCGGGGAGTCCCCAAAGACGACCAAGGTGGCCTCAAGACCTTCCAGGGAGCCCCCAAGACGCCCCAACAGGACTCTGAGGCGACCCCCGAGAGGCCCCAAGAAGCAAGGATCGTCGCGCCCCCTGCGGGAAGCTTCGATGTTGGGTATATACGCATTATGTTTTACAGCGTCCAAGGCGGCTCAAGAGGCCCCCAAGATCGCTCCAAGACGGCCCGAGAAGCCCCTAAGAGGGTCTCAAGATGGCCGAAGAGGGTCCCGAGAAGGCCCAAGAGGCGTCACAGATGGCCCGAGAGAGTCCCAGCAGGGCCACACGAGAAGCAACTCGAGCTGACGCTCCGAGCCCTTCACCCCAAGAGGACCCCCGAGACCGCCGGCAGGCGCCCCAGAAACTCTCGAGGAGCCCGAAGCTGCCCCCAAGAGGCCCCCAGAAGAGGCCCCCGTCGGGTCCACAAGAGGCCCCCACAGGCCCCCCCCGTGGACTTTGTTCCTCTTCTGGGGGCCAGCGACGTGGCGTAAACCTCTTGGGTACATACACGTATCTCAGTCGTCATCCGGATCTGCCGGTGACGATATGGGTCTGCATCTATACATCGGTCCCACAATCATAGCACTACTCGGCATCGCTGTCTATCGCCCCCCCCAATGTGCATATGCCTGTGCGTGTGAATGTGTGCATGCATGCATGCATGTATGCACGCACGTACGTATGTATGCATGTATGTAGGCATGCATGCATGCATGCATGCATGCATGCATGCACATACATACTTACGTACACGTACGTACGTACGTATGTATGCATGCATGTATATATGTCTGTGTGTCTGTCTGTCTGCCTGTCTGTCTGTCTGTCTGTATGTATAGATGTATGTATGTATGCATGCATGTATGGGAATGTGCAGGTGTGTATATATGCATGCGTGTATAGATGCATGCATGCATGCTTGCACGCATATATGTATACATGTACGTATGTATACATGTTTGTATACACGCATGTATTTATGCATGCACCTACGTATGTATACATGTATGTATGCGTGCATGCACGCATGCATGTACGCACACACACATGTGTGCATGTATGTTGGTATGCATGTGTATATGTATGTGTGTATGCATGTATGCATGTTTGTACGTATGTATGCATGTATGTATGTACGTACGTACGTATGTATGTACGTATATATGTATGTATGTATGTATGTATGCATGCATGTATGTATGTATGTATGTATGTATGTATGTATGTATGTATGTATGCACGTAGGTATGCATGTATGTATGTATGCATGCAAGTATGCATGCATGCACGCATGCATGCATGCATGCATGTATGTATGTATGTATGTGTATGTATGTATGTATGTGCATGTATGTATGTATGTATGTATGTATGTATGTATGTATGTAGGTATGTATAAATGTATGTATGTATGTATGTATGTATGTATGCATGCATGTATGTATGTATGTATGTATGTATGTATGTATGTATGTGTGTGTATGTATGTATGTATGTATGTTTGTATGTATGTATATGTATGTATGCATGTATGCATGTATGCATGTATGCATGTATGCATGTATGCATGTATGCATGTATGCATGTATGCATGTATGCATGTATGTATGTATGTATGTATGTATGTATGTATGTATGTATGTATGTATGTATGTATGTATGTATGTATGTATGTATGTATGTATGTAGGTGCACACACATATATATACACACATGTAGGTCGCTCCAGTTTTCGATACAACCCTGCAGCGTGAATTCTCGAGTCTTAGCGGACCTGACCCTCCACACTGAGACGACGTTAGGCAGACGACACCCGTGCGCCACTGCAGATCGTCTGCCTCGTCCTCGAGCCGTCCTGGTACCACTCCCGCAGGCGCTCCGCCAGGCCCTCGGGCGGCTTCATGCCCAGGGAGTCCAGGTAGGCCACCTCGCCTGCCCCCGGAGCCACCGCCGCCACCGCCCAGTGCGTGCCCTGCGCCACGTTCATGGGGATGACCATGAGCTCCAGCTCGGGCACGCTCACCGAGGCGCGCCGCGCCCAACGCCTGCTGTGTTGTGAAGGGGCCCTGGGACACACAAATAAATACACACAAATACAAATATTCCCCATATTTTCCCACATTTTCTGGGTTTCTGTCTTCCCCACCACTTCCCATATTTTCCCATATCTTCCTGGGAATCGCCGATTAATTGTGTCTGTGTGTTTTTTCCCCTCCCGAGTGTTGGCCGACCCGAGGGCGCCCCGGAAAAAATCTGCCCGACCGGGGGGGGGCGAACCCCTGCGCGCATATCGAGAGGCCAGCGCGGGGGGGAACCGAAAGGGGGGGGGGACTGGCCCACGCCGTGGCACCTGTGGCCACGCTCGCACGACGTTGCTCCTCCAGGAGCTTCGGCGCAACCCTGCTGCAGCCGCCCCCCCGGTGTGTCGGCGCGGCGCGCTCCAGAGATGGTATCGGATTCTTCGGCGCGTCTCGCCGTCGTCGCTGGGTGGAAGTGTCCCTCGGCGGAGAGTCCGCCGGTGGAAGCAAGAGTGCGGCGCCAACACAGGTGGATCGGGGTTTCTGGGGTCGGCCACTGCGCAGGAGTCGGCGACACATCGCCTGCAGATCGCCGGCAGGCCTTCGATAGCAGAGCCTTCGATAGCAGGGCCAGCAGGCTCCCATCGGCGATCAATCAGCACTCGGGGGTTGATGCCCCCGCTCCTGAGCCCTGAGCCTACCCCCCGAACGTCGCGCCCGAGCAACACACAATCTGCTCCTGCTCCCCGCATCCTTGGGGGCAGGTCCTGGAACGAATGGCCGGAACCATGTGCCTGCAACCATAAGGGCGCTGAGATCGGTATAGGGTGCTGAGATCGATGCACTATCATCTGCTATGGTCGATTCAAAAAACTCGATACTACACGGCGCTGAGCTGCGTGCCTGTTGGCCTTCTGAAGAGGATCTCTTGATGCAGGCGACATCCCAAACCGCTGCCCGCGCCAGCCCACCCCCCCTGATCCTATCTCCCCTAACGCTGCCCCGGAGCGGAGCACGTTCCTGGTCTCCCCGCATCCTGGGAGGGCAAGTCCTGGAAACACCCCCCAGACCCCTGCGCGCGCCAGCCCCTTGGTTGTCGGGCCGTAGCTTGGGCTCTCCAGCGGCTGTTCGGGGACGACCTGGGCACCCCAGGCCGCTCTCGGCCCGAGGCTGGAACGCCGCCGAGAGAACCCACGAAAACGCCGGACAACCTCGAGCCTCGAATCCGACCCCCCCCCCCACCGGCCCCTCTCCCCCAGCGCTGCCTCACGCTCTTGGGCCCCTCGCTGGCCAGCTTCGGCCAGAAGTAGGAGCTCAGGTGCCACCGGCGGGGGCCGCCCGGGCGGGCCTGCAGCAGCGCCATGTAGGCGTTCACGACCTCGTCGTTGATCCAGCCCCGCGGGGCCAGCCCGACGAGTGCACGGCGGGTCAGAAGGCGACCCGCGTGCGCGCAGAGGAGCTCCTCTGGCCGAGTGGAATCCACAGGCGCCCCCCAGGGGGGGGGGCCCAGGGGGTGGGGGTGTTTTGTGGCCAGAGATGGCTGCAGGACAGCTCGATGGGAGGGCATGCTTTCCTTCGGCCCCTGCACTGTTCCTGTGCTTGGCTGGCCTGGCGTGCCGCAGTGGGCATCCCTGCCTCTCGGAGCTGCTCCCATGGGCCCTACGCGCTGGATCCATATTACGAAAATTCTCATACAGTCTTAACACTAGTCATATAATGACCACGCACGCAGCTGGCGCATCATCAAGCCAGGCACCAACGGGCAGCTAAAGCATGCAGCCGACACACACACACATCTAACTTTCAACTCAAATTCACTCTCCAAGCAATGCGCTCACTGAGAAACAATGTTCTTCCCCATATCCTGTGATGGGCTTATGACATTACTCAGACGCCTCCGGGCCTCCTCCCCGCACCTCACACCCTCCAAATCCACTTCCTCAGACTCACTCATACCCACACACACTCACATTCAGTCTCACTCATACTCACTCGCAATCGGACTCAGTCATCCTCAGACTCACTCATAGTCAGACTTCTTGGGCCACTGCTCATCGCAATATAGCAGGCGTGGTATGTGGGCACCCCAACCCCAATAGGGAGCCGCGGGTTGGGGACACTCCAGGATTCGCTCCCAGATTGCGGGGATTGCTCAAAAGGTTTACGTGCTTGTGTGCCCAACCGCCTGTGCTTCCACAGCAAAATGTGGAGATGTCTCATGCTGGGCGCTGGTTTCAATATTCGCAAGGGGGAGCCGCTTGGGGTGGGGACATCCAAAGATTCGCGTCCAGATTGTGGGGATGTCTCAAATGCTTCGCCTGTTTGGGTGCCCTCCATCCTGTGCTTTCGGTGCAGATTGTGAGGATATTTCAGGCGGGGCGCTATTTCCAGCGCCCCAAGGGGGAGCAGCCAGGGGGTATATCACAGGCCCGCTCGCGCCCAGCTTGCAATGATGTCTCAAGCGGTTTGCCTGTTTCGGACACCGCGCTCGTTTGTGTTCAGAGCAGATTGTGAGGATGTCTCAGGCGGGGTGCTTGTTCCTGCGCACCAAGGGGGGGCCGCCAGGGGGGTACATCACGGGCCTGTTCGCGCCAGATTGCGGGGATGTCGCAGGTGGTCTGCCCGTCCTGGACCCCAGACTCGTCTGCGTTCAGAGCAGATTGTGAGGATGTCTCAAGCGGGGCGCTGGTCCCGGTCTCCCTTAGGGCCCAGATTGTGGGGATGTGCTCAAGCGGTTTGCCTGCTTCGGAACCAAGACCCGTCAGAAAGAAGATGAGGACTAGGACAACGACGACAAGGACGACGACTACGAAGACGAATAAGCACAGTCACACTCAGATCATTCAGACCTCTTACACCCACACTCACACTCAGATGCTCTCAGACCTCACATTCACACTCATGCCCAGACCACTCACACTCAAGTACACTCAGACCTCTCACGCTCACACCCACACTCAGAATACTCACATTCACTGACGCTCATGCGCATAGAGTCACTCACACTCAGACTCACTCATATTCAGACTTATTATCACTCAGACTCACCTGCTCCCACTTCATCATGCCCAAGCCCGTTCATGCTTGGACTCCCACAGGCAGACACTCGCATCGGGAAAGGCGTGGGCAAACTGATGCACATATGGGGATCTCCGTGTCGAGCAACTCGTTGGCTCAAGACCGCACTCCCGTCGTCAATTTCCGTGACCTGGCCGTGTGCCCGACCGTGCTCGGCCGTGGTGCTTGCCCTGCACCGCTGCTAACTTACTTGGCTCGGCCGTGCTACCTGGCTGTCGCTGGACCTGGTGGTTTCAGTGCGTCGCCATCGATCTCCTTGGGCCAACCCTGCCCCCGACTGTCTCCGGCCCTCGCCTTTGCCCTGCGCCGCGGGCAGATCTCTTGGGTGGCCTTCAGACCGAGGCCCTGGGCATTGCCCCTCGACTTCTGGTGGCCCAGCTCCTGTGGCCTGCTCTCAGCCCGGCGCGTGCAGAGGGCGCAGGCCGCAGCCCTGCCCAGCTGCCGAGCCGCGCGCCGCGCGGCCCTGCGCAGGCGGCGCAGCCTCTGCAGCGGCTGGGCCTCCAGCCGGCGGCCGCGGCCCGGCCCGCGGCGTGCCTCGCTCGGAGCCGCGCGCGCGGCGCACCGGGCGCCCTCGAACACCTGCCGGTGTGCGAGCAGCGCAGCGGCTCGCAGCTGCCTGCCGCCGTGCACCGGCGGCCGCCGCGGCCGCGGAGCCGACCGCTCGGCCGCGGGCGGCGCGGCGGCCGGCGGCGGCACTCCGAGGCCGCGGCAGCCTTCCCCTGCCGCGGGCGGGGCGGGGGCCTCGTGGCGCGGCTCGTGCTCTCGCTCGCCCCGCGCCTGCGGCGGCTGCCTCCGGAGCCGCTCGGCGGCGGCCCACGCGCGCAGCGGCAGCCCCGCCGCTGCAGCGGCGGCGGGTCCCGCCGGCATCGGTCCCCCTCGGCCGTGGGCAGGGGCGCCGCTCGGGCCAAGCGCGGGAGGGGAGGTAGACGCGAGGAGAAGGAGATCTGCCGATACCGCTGCCCTTGCCTCGTCGCCACGGCTGGATTCGCCTCAAACTCCTGCTCAGAACGCGCTTCTGCACAGGTCTGGGGAGCACCAGAGTTAGTACCTCTTCGTTGCCCGAAGACGGGGGGAATGGTTGGCCAGAAGGTCAGGCATGCCCTGCCCAGACGGGCTGTCCACTATTCTTTCTCTGGCCCCCTCTGAGCAGGGGTGGGGAGGAAGCGGGGGGAAGGGGGCGAGGGAGAGAGGGAGGGAGAGCAAACGAGATGGAACAATAAGGCAGAGGGAAGGAGGGGGGGGAGAAGATTTGCAAGGTGGTGGAAGGAAAAGATTGGCTCCGTACCCGCGTCGGAGCTGACGGTTTCCTGGCTCCGTGCCGGGTCCACGCCGTCCCCTCTGGGGGTTCCCTGGTGGACCTTCTGGTCTCCGACCCGTGGGGCCGTCGCCTCCCGCACACGCTTTTCTAGATCTCCTCTCGGCTGCGACGCCAGCCCCGTCGCCACGACCCAGGAGCCCTTCGTGCGCCGTGTCCTGTCACTCACAGAAGTCTACTTCTGCGGCCAAGGGCCTCCTCCGTAGGCGGGCGTGCAGCCTTTGTTTCGCAGCGAGCGCATGTCGTGCTGAATGCTGCTCACGGCTGTCTCTACACCGTCAACCCTGTCGGGCAGAGGCGCACACTTCATCTGCATCTTGTCGAACTCCGTGTAGAAACTCTGGCGAATGGACACCTCCATTTCGGCTGTGTCGCACTTCTGTATCCGAGCGCAGATTAGGCCAGCAAGCTGCTTCTCGTCCATCCTGTGATGTTCGAACGTGGATCTGACCGAGCAGAAGGGACATTCACACGACCTACATTTGACACACCTCTGCTCAGATCTTGGACGGAATGGGTAATCGCCGCCTGCAACGTGTAGGATCCGCTTGACTCGCGGATGCTATGATGTGGGCCAGGCATTCCGGGCAAACCCGACAGGTCAAATGACGGCAAACTGCAGAAATGATTACCCATCGCGCACCTGCGCCGACTAAGCGGCAAGACAAAGCCGTTCCCCGCTTGAAGAAAGATGTACCGCGAAAGGATCCAGCTACAACTATTTAAGGCCAACTGACTACGGATGCGTGTGGAGGTGGGGCCAATCGAAATCGTACGCCTGGGGATCAACCTAACTGGCGGACAACTTTCCAGCAAGCAGAGTTCTTCATATGCTGCTTGTTGGTCGCTGGCGCTCACTGTGCTGAGGGCGTGCGAAAGCATACCGACTGGTATTTTGATCTCTCCTGCGAATCCTGGCCACAGCGTCGTGAACGGGCTGCACATGCACAATCGGCACACCCCTTGCCATTCGAAGGACTTCAGGCCGTGCCTCATGTTTAGGCTCGCAGATCTGCGGAGCGAGACACCCGTGCCCTGGCGTCGTAAGGCGAGCAGGCCAACCGATCAACATCGGAATCACGCGAGGGGAGGCTCCACCAGGCAGCAGCAGCGCAGACGGCCCACGGGCCACGGAGCCTCAGGAACGCCCAAGGTACAGACTCGCCTCGCTTGTGGTCTTCGAGAGACGGTCGGGTCCGAGCTTGGGCAGGCATGTCTGCATTACCTAGAACAGCTCGAGCAACTCCACCCGCGTGCGCATCAGGTCTGCTGACAGCCAGCAGGGGGGGGAGGGGGGGGGGGGGCACGACTCAAGAAGTTCGAAGGGAGTGTCCCAGCCTGTCAGAGAAACGATGTCTAGCATTCGCACCTTCTGCTGGCGCTCCTTACCCAACAAACTCATACTGCTGTGGGACCAATCAGCTCGATCGACTCTGGTGTTCGCAAGGCAAGGGGGGAGACACACACACATGTGTGTGTGTGTGTGTGTACGTACGGATCCCCACATATATATATATTGCAAATGTATATATATATATATATATATTTATACGCGCACATGAATGTATGCATTTAGAATTATCGATACACATGCTTGTGTACACACACACATATATATACAGTGTGAGGAGTGCTGTTCGTGGCGTGCCGCAGTGCCACACTTGCGCAAATCGAATCGGTCGAGTGGGGGCCGACGAGAGGCCGAACCAGAAAAACATGGCTTCACGCCACCATCTTGCTACTTGGACTCCGAGCACCGTGCCAACACATGCCGCTGCGGTCGCACGTCTTCTGAAGGCAACGCCCCGCGAGCTTTTCTTTTCGTCTGGAGCCAGCCCATGTTCGGGGGCGACCGCGCGGCCGAGGAGTTCTCAAAGCTGGGGGCGGCGATTCCGCTGCCCACACCGCGAAATTGCCGGGGCAAGGAGATGCGGGAGCAAGACGCTGCCGAACGATCAGGAGAGCTGGACGGGTGCCAACGTCCAAACACACGTGCCAACAAAACCTCACCATGCCTGCCTTGGTCCTCCGTGCTTCCGCTCCCGTGCGGCTCGCCCCCTCGTCACATTCCACTGCGAAACTCGCCCTCTCGCGGTGCACCTGCCCTCTGTCGGCACCTCTCCCTGACCGAGAGGACTTCCATCGCCCTGGTGGCCCCTTGTGGACATGGACGTGGGGCCGTCGAGGCAGTTCCTCCTCGCTCCCCTGGTCCCCCCCCTGTTTGTGACCAGCCCTGGGTCGTGGCGCTCTGGCTGGGAAGCACTGGGGGACAGCCTGCCGAAAGACACTCATGTGCTCCCCCCTGCTTGTGTCCTCCTCCGTGTCCCTGGTATCTACGTGCCTCGCTGTCCATCCACACGCCGCGGTGCCGCGCGTGGGGCGGGGAGAAGCAGAAACGAACTCGTCCCTGATTCCTACTCCATCCGAGCGCCAAGCCTCTGCACGCGAGTGCTGTGCGCCCCCTCCGCCCAACTTCCGCGCCCTCTGCTCGGCCTGCCTGATGCTGCGGGGGCCCCTACCACCACCCTGGCCGCCAACGTCCAGCCTGGTGGTTCTCCGCCCTTCCACCCCGCGCCTCTCCATCCCACACGCCTCTCCACACGCCTCTCCATCCCATCCCCCACGCCTCCCCACGCGCCTCTCCCGAGTCATCCCACGCGCCTCTCCATCCATCCCCGTCTCACCATCAGGCGGTGTCGCGTTCAGCGAAGCTTTGACCAAGCGAGGCAAGATTGCCGATTGTTTGCGGGGAAATGCACGACCAAGCGAACCGACCGCTTCGGACAAGCCTCCCTACCACCATCCGGCCGTCTCGGTGCCCCGCTTGCGCTCGCTGCTCCCAAACCTGCTCCATCACAAGGCATGCCGGCAAGCGGGCTTTACGTGAGGACTTCCCGCTCAGCCGTGGGAAACAATTTTTCTTCGTGTCTGCCGTGTGATGTTGCGAACCTTGCCCAGAGAGTTAAGCCATCCTCCTCCTCGTCCTCCCGTCTGCTGTGTGCCAACCACGTGCTGTCAAACTGATCCGTCTCCAAACGTGTCCGTGCCTGTGTGTTCCTTTACCCACGACGCACGAGTGCACGGACGCCTGCACCTGTGTGCGCGCTCACACTCACACACACGTGCGGACGCGACCGTGTGCATGCCCGAGAGATAGCTGCGACAATGGTGCGCGGACTCGTCGAAGGCACCTCCTGCTGCTATCCATCATCATCATCATCATCATCATCATCATCATCATCATCATCATCATCATCATCATCATCATCATCATCATCATCATCATCATCATCGTCATCATCATCATCACCACCACCACCACTATCATCATCATCATCATCATCATCATCACCATCACCATCACCATCACCATCACCATCACCATCACCATCACCATCATCATCATGATCATGATCATGATCATCATCATAATCATCATCATCATCGTCATCATCATCATCATCACCACCACCATCATCATCATCATCACCATCACCATCAACATCACCATCACCATCACCATCACCATCACCATCACCATCACCATCATCGTCATCATCATCATCATCATCATCATCATCATCATCATCATCATGATCATGATCATGATCATGATCATGATCATGATCATGATCATCATCATCATCATCATCATCATCATCATCATCATCGTCATCATCATCCCCTCCATTCGCCCTCTCCTCTGATGCCAAGCCGATGCCCTGCGCCAGCCGAGCGCTGCCGCTCACGCCGCAGCGACGCTGCCGCCCGGGGCCTCCGGCCACCTGCGGAGCTCCATCCGCAGGGCCGCCTCGCACCGCCGGCGGGTCGGGCGCCGCTGCGGGGAGGGAGACGACGTGATCGGCTGGAGGCCTGGGACGACCGCCGGCGAGCAGGATCGGGTGGTGAGGCTTGAGGCTGCGCACGGGCAGCCCCACCCTTCGGGGTCGGCCAAGAGGGGGGCGTCCAGGAGGGGGGTGCGCAAACCGTGGCCAGCGGCACGTGCGCGGCCCAGGGCGGGGGGGGGGCAGGGACGGCCTGAAACGAGACGAGGCGCCGGGAACTCCGAGGAAATAGCATGGCTCACGCCATGCGATCCCCCCCACCCAGAGTCATCACCCCACTTCGGGGATGGACAGACCTCCCTTTAGTAAAACGTGGTTCAGTGAAAACGACCTCGGGCCCAAACCTGGCGGGCGCAAGCCTGGAAAATAACGGCCACGGCGCCCTCTCGAGAACCGAAGACGGACAATTCACTAATCGACGTGTCACTGTTGGGGGTTCTGTCCACCCCCGACCACTCCTGGCCGCCCCCAACCCCAGGTGGCCCCGGCCGGGGCGGTCTCAACACCCCAGCGCCGCCGCGGGCGGCCGGCGCGCCCCGGGGGGCGCTCCGCGACCCACGGGTCGAGGTGCCGACGCCGCCCTGGGCTGCGCGGGGGGGGGCCTGCGTAGGCCGGCGGTGTGTGCGCGCAGCCCGAAGTCCTGCCAGGATCCAAGGGGTCCTGCAGCCGAGCGGCGCTGCCACCGCAGGGCAGGCTCCTGCTCACCCCTCCCCTCCCCTGGCCATCGCTCGGACGTCCATTCCCTGTGTTTTTTTTCGGCTTCGTGCGTGTTTTTTTCGCCAAGTGATCAAGAATGCTCCTGGATGGTCCTCGCCGAGGAAAAAACGCACACGTCTGAGCGATGCCAAGCTCCCCTCCCTCACGTTCGGTTCCATTCCCGCCCCCAATCTCTGGTGAGATCGGGAGCGCGCAGGGGCTCGGATCACGGTCCTCCACGACCCGATCTGGACACAGGCCGGGAGTCAGTGATGCCAGCACTGCAGCCACCGATTCGCTCACCAATTCATGACACGATCTACTTGGCAATTTCAGCGTTCCCATGCTCCAGGCACGTGCCATCGAGCATCATGTGGGCGAAGAGTTACGACCATAACGGCCACGATCAATGACCACTTGGCCAACTCCCATTGGAAACTATAGGATCCACGCCGAGGCATCATATAGATCCGAGGTGCATAGTCAATAGTCTTGTGCGCCTGTCGATTGCAATCTGTATCTGGGGCGGCGATTGGAGGGGAAAACAAAGACCATGACCAAGACTGAACGCGGAAACGTAGTGCCAGTATTGGTCACCGTCCATCTTGGTCAACGTAAATTCGCGGAGGTCGCGAAACGGTGATGACCGACATGGACCATGACTAAGATCGGCGTCGACAAGATCCCGCGACCTCTTGGCCATGGTCACCTCGTTTCTTCCGTCGGATGATGCTTTCGGAGGGTTCCAGCGAGACCGAACCTCCTCACGCCAATCTCCGACCCCAAATCGGTGTATGGTTGCCCGCTCGGCCCAATTCACAACACGGCAGACGCTACCGCGACCGTGCTGGCTTATCAAGCCAGCCTGGCGAGGCGCGTCCTCGTCCGCTCGTCCTTTGCTCATCAGTCCTGTGCTTGTCCAGGGTGTCGACATCATAGTATCCCTGCGGGCCCGACGAGCGATGTGCGAACGAGTGTTCGCCGTGGGGGTGACTGTGCATGAGCCTACGCCCCTGGCAGCAGCAAGCGCCTCTATGACTCGCGGAATCCAATGGCCCTACAATCGGTGGACTAATTTGCTAATGAGAACTTGCCGTGGGCGGCTGGAACGCTCGCGCTCGGTAAAGGCGCATTGCTGCAACCCGCGCCGTAAAAATCAACGACTAGAACCCACGCCGCGAACGGCTGGAACGCTCCCGGTCCGAAAAAGAGCATGGCTTGGACCCACGCCACGTGCGGCTGGAATGCTCGCGCTCGGTAGAAGTGCACGGCTGAAGCCCACGCCGCGTGCGGCTTGAACGCTCGCGTTTGGTAGAAACTCATGGCTGGAACCCACGCCGTGGGTGGCTGGAACGCTCTCGCTGAGCTAGAACCCACACGCTCGCGCTGGGTAAACATGAAGGGCTGCGGCCGACACCGTGGACGGCTGGAACACTTTCCAAGGAAATATTCAAGGTTGAAGCCGCCCCTTCTTGTCGGCATGGGCGGCTGGAACACTTTCCCTTGTAGAAATGTAGGGCTGGAGCCTCGCCCGGTTTACGGCTTGCAAAAATATAGAAAGTCGCGGGGGGGAAGGGGACGGGCCAAGGGCGGGGGTCCTTGCATTGTATCCAGGCCTCGCGGTCAAGCCGGGTCAGTCCGCGCGCTCGTCTGTCGGTCAGTCGGTCAGTCGGTACGTCGGTCATGGTCGCCGGTCGTCGTCGTGTCGGTCCGTCTGTCAGTCGGTCCGTCGGTCGTCATCGGTCGTCGTCTCGGTCGGTCGGTCGGTGGATCGGTCGTCGTCGGTCGTCGTCGTTTTGGTCGGTCGATCGGTCGTTCGGTCCGGTCGTCGGTCGTCGGTCGGACGGTCGTCGTCGGGCGTCGTCATCTCGGTCGTCGGTCGTCGGTCCACAGTCAAAACCCGCCCACGCCATGGCGCGCCCTGGAAGCGCGCCATTGGAGCCAAAACGGCCACGGATGCAATGCAATGAGGTTGAGAAGAAAACGTTGGACCCATAATCTGCCGATGCGATACGATCATGAAAATTTCACTACCACCGATAGTCCACTGACTGTGAAAAGCAAACGGTGCCCCCCTGATATCGTTAACACCATCCAACAAAACATGTTCTCGGCGGCTCCCTTCCGGCGATGTCGTTCGCACAGGATAGCAGCATGCAGAATTATTTTCGCGCTCGCCTGAGACGTGACCAAACCAAGAACATGGGAACCCAATCGGAAATTGCTTAAAACCCCCTGGAAACTCTGGACAACTCCAGGAAACTCCAGAGGCCTCCGTGGGAGTTTTTACAGTGCACCGCTGCCAGCCAAACTCCATAGTGCAACAAAAAAGCAGAGGTGGACGAGAAGGGAGAACAATTAGCGCAACCAGCAAGTAGTGGTCTTGGAGGGCGGGGGCCCTCTGCAGATACGGTGCAAACCCTCAAGCTAGCGCTTCGTGATGGCATGCGGGCTCAAAGTGGCGGTAGGCAGAGCTCCCGCACGGTATCCGGGCAAGCGAGGAGGAGGAGGAGAAGGAGAAGGAGGATGATGAGGAGGAGGAGGACCAGTGTAAACCAAGAGTCATCAACGATGTTGAAATCTACCCTCCGTCCATCCCTCTTCATAGGCCCCTGCAATGTTTCCTTTTCGCGGTGGACACTGCCTCGTTGGAAAGCATATGTTTGAAGACCCTGAAGCATGCCAAAGCATTGTTCTCGGAATTTCAACGCCACGGATTAACCTGACTGTTGCGTCTGGGCGAGCTGGAACCGTGCCAGAATGCCATTCCTGGGATTTAAACGCGGCGAATCAACGTAGCTGTTGACCCGCATACTTCCGAATCCTTCCAAATTGCTATTTCTGGTGCGCCGATCATGGAAATCCGTAAGCTCTTGCAGATCTTTAAAACGAATGTGCGCGGCGCTAAGGCGAGAGCCAAATTTTGAAAAGCAACCGCCCTCAATCCGTGACACGCTTGCACATTTTTAAAACAAATGTGCGCGGCGCTAAAACGAGAACCATATTGTGAAAAGAAACCGCCTTCAATCCGTGAAACTCTTGCAAATTTTTAAAGCGAATGTACGCGGGGCTCAAGCGAGAACCACATTTTGAAAAGGAACCGCCCTCAATCCGTGAATCTCTGGCACTCTTTGAAACCGAATGTGCGCGGCGATAAGGCGAAAACCACATTTCGAAAACGGGTCGCCCTCAATCCGTGAAGCTCTTGCAATATTTGAAACCGAATGTTCGCGGCGCTAAGGCGAGAGCCACATTTTGAAAACGACCCGCCCTCCATGTGTGAAGCTGTTGCTAAATTGTAAACTTCAGGGTCATAAGTGATGAGGAAGTCTCAAGCGAAACGCCCGGTCCGTCCTAAAATCTTGCCTCGGGGTGCGACAGGGATAATTTTTTAAAGGGATTGAAAAGGAGGAAGACTCTGCCAAGGATATCGCTTCCGCCCTGGCTCTGCTGTAATTTCCCCTGATGAGGCGGGGGTGCGGTTTCTGATTGTCTCCTGGGGTTACACGATCAACTTTTGGAGCCGGCTTCCGACAGTGCCTGGTGTGAAGGACGCTGCATAAGACGACCCCGCCTGGCGTCTTGGCCAGCATTTCGAGGCGGAGGAGGCCACAGCGGCGAGGGTGCCCGCCCAGATAAGGACGAGGAGGAGGTGGACCATGCTCTGTGGCGGGGGGGGGGTGCTCGGGCTGCGTATCCCCTGACAAGTGCTCGGCAGGTGTTCGGGCTGCACCCTCCGCTGACAATCCCCAAACCCTCCTCCTCCTCCTCCTCCTGCTCCTGCTCCTCCTCCTCCTCCTCCTCCTCATTCTTCTCCTCCTTCTCCTCACTCCTCCTTCTTCTCCTCCTTCTCCTCCCTCCTTCTTCCCTCTTCCTCCCGTCTCCTCCTGCCTCCCTGCCCCTCCTCCTCCCCCCTCCTCCTCCTTTCTCCCCCTCCTCCTCCTCCTGCTCTTCCCTCCCTCCCTTCCTCCCTCCCTCCCTCCGTTCTCCAAATCTATCCTCCTGGCTTACAGGCCACCTGCGGCTGCGCCACCTACGAGCTTGCATGCCAAAACCATGCGCGACTGAACCGAGAGTGGGTCTTTCTCCGAGGGGAGGCGGCGAGTAGAGCAGGGCATGCCCACGGAGAGAGCGAGAGAGCTGGCCTGCAAGTCGATGGACGTGAGGCCATCCCGGGCCTCCGCAGCGGAGCTGGAAGAGGGGCGCAACTTTCTGCCGCTTGCTGCGATTCTACGCCGCTGCGGGTCAACGCCGCCCCGCAGCACAGCATTTCGAGCTGCGAGAGCGGGTCAGAGACGGAGGACGACGAGGAGGAGACTGATATCTATTTGCGTGCCTCCTGGCGGCATGGCCTGGAGAAATTCTCCTGATCTCCCGGTCTGTCGGACACTCTTCGAGGGAAGGGGAGCAGAGCTCATTCCATGGGGCCATCAAAAAGGGCAACTCTCGACATCGAAACGGCGACGGCATTGTGCGAAGCAGTGCAGTGACGTGCCCACCTCACTCGTGAACAACGCCCGCAGCGACAATGCGGCAGACACCTATGTATGGCAGCCAGTGGGAGTCAACAGTTCAAGCCCACTGCGTAGTGAGTCCGAGTCCTTTGAAGGCGAGCCGCCTCAGTAGCTGCCCCAGTGGACACTGGATCTGAGATCTGAATCAGTGGTCAAGATGGCCACCGACGCAACAATGCTCAGCGACTCCTGCGCGATCGCGCCAGAGGTGCACGGACACAGCGGCAGCTGATTCATTACTACGCGTCATATCATGATATGGGGGCACAGGTATGGCCCAAATTCGCCAACATGCGGGCAGCAAATGGAAAGAACTGGTGGAAAACGCCCATCGTGGAAAACATTGCGCCGCTGTGAGGGTAGAAGCACCGCTCTCCGTAAGCATCGGAAGAGAGCGCCAATGAGAACAGTGATGAGGCACAATAAACCACGGTGCCACTCCCTACCGTTCTCGCAGGGTTCTCACAGATGCGAGCAGGAATATATGTCGAGTTTTCTGATCACAATCTTGCAAGCATAATGTGTGATGGCCGTCGGTTTGCCTGCCCTCTGTGTACTGCCAAATCTTGGGACAGACACGATGCTGCTGCACTGATTTGGGTGACTCCTGCACGGCCCTTCCGAATGAAACGGTGCAACTGTTTTGCGTGTGCAGGGGTTGACGAGGGACCTGTCGGAGTGGCAGTCTAGCAGTTTGTCAACAAGGGTCGACTGCTCGAAGTGCCTTTTCCCAAGCGCCGACATCTCGACCAATGGCTGAGCTCTCGCTGCTGGCCGCTCTCGACGACTGAGGCCAGAATGGCCGCGCAGAAATCTTCGCCCAAGCTGGTGATGCCCATGCCACTGCTCCGTCTGCTGCTGCTGCTGCTGCTCCCCCTGTTACTTGTCATAGCCATCGTCGTCGTCGTCGTCCTCTTCGTCTTCGGATCTGCCATGACATCTCGCCAACAGCCATCTGCTCTACATAAGAAGGCAAGCACGCCAATGCCTCGTCGCGACCAATCCCGCTGGCGGCCTGCGGCAGGAATATTTCTCGCTATCCTTCCTCCGCCCTCTCCCCTTTCTGCTCTTCCTTCTCGTCCATCTCCGTCCTCCTCCTCCTCTTCCTCCTCCTCTTGCTCTTCCTTTAGTTCCTTCTCCTTCTGTGTTTTCCTCGCTTCTCGCTCTGGTTCTCTGGTCGTCGCCCTGGAGGTCAAACATCAATCGCCACAGTGGGCCCCAGCGCCATCCGTACCCTCGATATCATCATCGCTGCCATCATCACAATCCCCATCGCCACTCCCCCCCCTCGCGCCCCCGCGCCTCCTGGGGCGGGGGATCCATGAAATCTGAGCAACGAGAGCCGCCCCCCCCTTGCCCTCACCCCCCTCCTGGTCGCCCACGAGCCCCTCCCCTCCCCTCCTCATCCTCCTCCTCCTCCTCCTCCTCCTCCTCCTCTGCTTCCTCCTCCTTCTCCTCCTCCTCTCTTTCATCCTCCTCTGTTTCCTTCTTTTCCTCCTCCTCCTCCTCCTCCTCCTCCTCCTCCTCCTCCTCCTCCCCCTCCCCCCCACGCACGCGTCGGGCTCCGCAGGCCGCCGCGCGCTTCGCTCAAGAATGGCCGGGGTGGTGCACCGAAGCAAGCCTCTGCGGTGCTGCACTTGCGCGGGGGGGGGGATCGCGGAGGCCCAGAGGAATGGGCAGTGGTTAACGGGCGAAGAACGGTATGACATAAACTTTTTCGCCGTCGGGGACACCTGCCCCTGGGCGGCTGGAAAACTTATACCCCTACGGTGCCACCGTAAGGGTATAAACTTTCCAGCCGCCCTGGGGCAGGTGTCCCCGACGGCGAAAAAGTTTATTTCATACCGTTCTTCGCCCGTTAAAGTGGAGCGGGGACCCCTCTGTGCGCCTCGTGGCCAAGCGCCCTCCCCCCGCCTCCTGGGGCGGACCGGCCCCCATCCGCACGGACTGCTGCGAAGTCTGCGCGCCAGCTGCCGGCGGCCATCCCGGAGGAGCCCCAGGCTTTGCCCCCGAGTCGCGGGAGGGTTCCCGAGGCTCTGGGCAGTGCTCCTGGCTTAACTCGTGGGCGCAATTGGCATTCCGATCGGGCCACGCTCCTCAACGGCACCCCGGAACACTGGGTGCCTCCTCTTCCTCATCCGCCCTGTCTCCCCTTCCCTTGCCTCCCCCCTTCCCCCCTCCTTCTCCCAAAGCCCTCCTCGAACAACCCCCAAGGCAGGCAGAGCAGCATGGAGGCGCCATCTGATGGCGAGGTCCGACTTCGGCGGCGGCGGCCTCGGGGGGGGGAGGCAGGATCAATCAACACTGAACTGGGGAATAGGATCGAACCGAAAGGTGCGTCGGACCGGACCGCATCGCAATCGGATCGCCCGCGCCATGGTACACAGCAAGCCCATGCAAACATCAGGGCCGCATCGGATGGCCAAGATGTTGGAATCGAAGCGGATTGATCCGGCTGGAGCCGTTATTGCATCGTGTGGGCGGGTCTCTCTCTCCGAGGACGATGACGACGAGGGAAGGGAGGAGCAGGAGGAGGAGGAGGAGGAGGAGGAGGAGGAGGAGGAGGAGGAGGAGGAGGAGGAGGAGGAGGAGGAGGAGGAGGAGGAGTAGGAGGCCTCGACGGCACCAAGAGGAACGCCAGTGAGCGGATCTGGCCTGAGAGGTAGCCAAAATGCCTCGGCCAAGGACAGTCCGCACCATCATGCCCGCTGTCATGTCGGAGCTGCCGCGCAAACGGCGCGCCATGCGCGTTCCGGCCTCTCTCCCTCGCTCCCTTCCCTCCCCCTTCGTGCTCCTTTGCTCTGGCCCTCCAGTTAGCCCTTCTTCCCCGAAGCACCTAGTTTATCCGCGCGGAGTTCGTGCTGTTGCCGCTGCTGGTGCTTGTCCGTCCTCTGTGCATCTGTGCAGCTCAAAGAACTGCCGTGTGCAGAAGGTCCCGATACGCGGCAGGCGGCGATGCTGCGTCTCCTCGCCAGCACAGCCAGGATCACCGACGCCAGCGTCCTCGCCAACACAGCGTGGACCACCAACGCCAGGATCCTCGCCAACACAGCCGGGATCACCGACGACGGCGTCCTCGCCAGCTCAGCCGGGAACACCGATGCCAGCATCCTCGCCAGCCCAGCGATGATCACCGGCGCCAGCATCCTTGCTAGCACAGCGCGGATCAGCGACGCCAGCCAGCATCTTCGCGGGCACAGCCAGGAGCATCGACACCAGCATCCTCGCCATCACAGGTGGGAACACCAACGCCAGCATCCTGGCCAGCACAGCGCGGATCACCAGCGCCAGCACTCTCGCCAGCACAACACGGATCATCGACGCCAGAACCTTCGCCTGCACGGCCAGGAGCACAGACGCCAGCATCGTCGCCAATGCAGATGGGAGCATCGACGCCAGCATTTTCGTTAGCACTGCGCGGATTATTGCAGCAGCCACGGTCGCCTGGAGAGCCGCGACTTCTGTCCCGGGCTCGCGTTCCGCTTTGCGCCTCCCTGGCTAGTCCCAGGATTCCGAGGCTCTGGCAGGGCGGGGGGTTCAGCCACCTGAGCTCGACCTTGAGGAACGTGTGGGTTGGACAAGCTGCGCGCTGTTCGAAGCGGCCTCCCCCTGGCACGTCAATCGCCACCAGCCTTGCGTCCTCCCGCGAGGGCGCTTGAGCAGAAGCACGGAAGCCCCTCAATGCGTTGCCTGTCTTGAGCCCGTCCGAGGTGCACCGAGCGAGGGGCTACGCGGGCCCTTGCACTACGAGTGCTCCCTGTAGGCGGCAAGGGGCCAGTGGCGACGATGGCGTGCGGGCAGACGCTGCGGCAGCAGTCGTCTTCGAGGAGGCAGACGCCGCCGCTGCCGACTGGTGGCTGAAGGACGATACGCGCCACTGCAGAGCGACGACAGCGGCCCTCCTGCAGTGGGGGCCTCCGGCAGGGGAGACAGAAGACGGCGCGCTCGGGTCTCCTGGCCCCAGCCCCGCCCGCGCCGCCGCACGCGCCGCCCACCCAGGCGCTCTGCTCGACGACGCTCCCGACGGCCCTTCCTTCAGCCCCGGGACGCAGACGTGGCGGCCATTGCTCCCCGTGCCCCGGGCCCCTGCGGCGGCTGGCAAGAGCAACCCGCCAGGGAGGCGCAGCGCTCGGGCGCGCCGGAGGTTCCTCAGAGGCCTCTGGCAGCGGGCCGCCGGACGGTCCGGCAGTCGCGGCGCGCCGGCACCAGGCTGGCACTCGGGCCAGGTGCTCCATCCACGGATGCCCGAGGACCCGCGCCGACCTGGAGCCGGACGAGCGCGGCGGCTGGCAGTGCAGAAGGCTCGCCCCATGTACCCTGCGTTCTGGGTGACGACTAGCCCCGCTCACAGCTGGGGCCCTGCCGCCCCCAGCACCCCGGGCAGCGGGTCTTCGCATTACCGATGATGCGCGGTGCTGTCGTGGCGTGCCTCGCACCCTGACCGCGCAGATCGGCCATGCATCGTGTTCCCTTCTTGCCCTGAGCGAGAGGGCGTGGAGCTGCCGCGGCACCGGCACGTGAGGCGGCACGAGGCCCTAGCTGGGGCCCGTTGACCCTGGTCGCGGCCACTGCGCACCTGGACCTAGTACCCCGTACGCTTCCTTGTCCTGGGCACGTTCAACACTCGCCTCTCCGTTCCTCTCGCTGCGTACCTGGGCCTGGTGTATGCTGTTGGCTGCATGCTTCATGTCCGTCTCTCACCGTCAACCGTTGCCATGCACATGCCTCAGCAAGCGTCACATTCGGCTTTTTGCCGCCCTGGTAACGTTGTCACGCACATGCCCCAACAACCGTCCGATTCGCTGTTTTGCCGCCCTGGTAGCGTTGTGACGCGTATGCCTCCGCACCCCCCTGATTCGGCTTTTTGCCGCCCTGGTGTTGACATGCATATGCGCTGCTCACCGTCTGATTCGGCTTTGTGCCGCCCTGGTGGTCCTGTCGCTGATCGCGCTTCCCTTGGCCACGGGCCGGGGGCCCAAGATCACTCGGACAGAGCTCTCGGCGCGGAGCCTCCCAGCCACGTCAGCTCCAGCGGTGGGGTGGGGAGCTGGGGGCTCCCCCTTCTGGTGCCTCCTCTCCCTCGCTTCCTTACCTCCCCCTCCCTCCCCCTGAGCGGCGACGACGGGGGGAGATGCGGCGACCTGGCATCGACGATGCGTCGTCGATAGATCGGCGACAAGCCCCCGACAGCGAGAGCGCACCTTCCTGGGCGGGTCGGAAGGCCCCCCCCCCCCGCGGGCCGCAGCGTCGCGCCCGCCGTGCCGGCGGCGCGTCGTGCGCGCCGGCCCACCCGCAGCCTCTGGCCGCCCGCCGCCGGGGTGCCGCGCGGCTCTGCCCGGCCCCGCCGCCGTTCGCGGAGAAGGGCGGGCCCATCCGCTCCGACCACCTCGCGCCTCCTCCGCCCTCCTCCTCCTCCTCCTCCTCCTCCTCCCTCCTCCTCCCTCCTCCTCCTCCTCCTCCCCCCTCCTCCTCCTCCTCCTCCTCCTCCTCCTCCTTCCTCCTCCTCCTCCTCCTCCTCTCCTCCTCCTCCTCCTCCTCCTCCTCCTCCTCCTCCTCCTCCACTCCTGTGGTCTCGATGGCAAAATGGCGGCCCACGTGCCACCTCATCAGACACGCCTGCGAAAAAGTTGGCGGGAGTTGGGGGCCCAGGTCGCGAGAGGGGGGCGGCGGGCCACCTCTCGCGAGTCCCTCGTCGCGCTCCTTCTGTGCGTGCCCCTCCGGTCCTGTGCTCGGAGGCTGCGACCCGAGGCTCCCTTGCAGACCGCCCGTCCAATCATGCTCGGCCTTCGCTGACGGCGTGCGACTCGTTGCCCTGGGCTCAACTTCGTCGTAGGTCATCCCTTGCGAATTTTGCTGCTCTCCTGCCTCGTTGGGCTGCTGCCCTCGGGCTGCACGGAATCATTTCCCTTGCTCCTGTGGCGCGTCTCCTGGCAACCTCCCGAGATCGTGGCCCCTGGATTCGAATGCTCCTCAGATCCTTGGGCTTCTTCCACGTCTCCCTGCTGTGCACGCCCGTGCTCTGGCACACACGCGCAAGGACTACATGCTCTGAGCATGCTCGCTCCTCCTCCCCCGCGCCCGTGCTCTTCCCGCTCCTGTCGTGCTCCAGTCGGCCCCGTGGTGTCCCTCGGCTGCCTTCGCACGTGGCGTGGACCTGCGCCGCTGCGACCCACAAGTGTCAGCGCGAGTCCGTGTGCCCTCCCTCGAGCGCGGAGTAGCGGATCCGACTCGGGAGTGGGGGCTGGAGGCCATCGGACACCACTCTGCTGAGGCCCCTCCCCTGAGCCGGGCGTGCTTGCCGCCAGCTTCGAGCGGGATCTTCCTCCCCGTCGTCATGCTCTCTTGCATCGTTGGCTCACCTCCTCTTCCCTCGCTCCCTCCCCGCCTGCCCTCGCCTCCACTTACTCTTGCAAGATCGACCAAGGACAGAGGTCAAAAGTACCGCCAACGAGGAATTACTACATCTTCGTTGTTCGGGCTCCGTATTCAACCTACGATCTGGCGCCTGCACGCCCACGAGTGCTCATAGCGTGAAAGGTGAAGTCCTCTGCGCATTATGAGGCATCCACATCTTCTCAAATAATTGCGAACTGCCGTTGCCAATGCCCACACACTGTCACGACCAGAAGCGCTGACATTTACGTGGCGCAACATGCCAGCACATCGTCCTCCTCCGCCTCCCACTTCTCTGCCCGCCAAGCTGCTGGTGTACAGCCCCGAACTAACCATCGGTCGGGAGACGCGGATCAACGAAACACGATGTAGCAACAACACTGGAAATAGACAGGGCCTCCGCCCGCTCCCCGGAGGACGAGGGAAGAAGGGGGGGGCACCGCTCGACTCTTGAAGCAGGACGGCGCCTAAAATAGGGGAACAAAAAGTGACATGAACATAAAAACTCGGAGGTCCGCGCGGATTTCTCGGATCGGCGCTGGGGCCCCCCGGCGGCGCCTCCGGCGCCGCCTCTGGCGCGCTCCGCGCGCCAGGGAGGGGGGTCAAGCGCCGATCCGAGAAATCAGCGCGGACCTCCGAGTTTTTATGTTCATGCCACTCTTTGTTCCCCCATAAAAAGGAGGCTGTGACCTGGGGGCCGACTGGGGCTGGGACCGTCGATTGGGACCCGGATGCCTTCAGCGCGACACCGCCGGGTGCGCCCTCTCTGCCACCCACCGCACCCGCCGGAGCCGCACCAGAGGGCGGGGGGAGGGCGAGCCGTCGCGGCGGAGAGGCGCTTGGCGCAGTGCTCGGGTGTTCGCTCCACCGCCATGAACGCGAACAAGGACCTCGCCGCCGGCAAAGGGCACAAATATCATCGACGAGCCCCAGCAGAGGTGGGAAAGTGCACGGGACGTGGAGGGGAAGACGAGAGTCCATAACGGATGGAAGGGTACGGGGAGTCCTGGGATCTGTCTATTGATGTGTTTGCCCCTGGGCCCCCCAAGGGGCGGCGAGGTGCCGAGGTGGTCCGCGTGGGACGTACCTCCGCTGGGCCTCCCAGGAGCCCACGAAGGTGGCGACAGCTGCGCAGACCGCAAGCCCCCCAGGGGGCGGCGAGGTACCGAGGTGGTCCGCGTGGGACGTACCTCCGCTGGGCCCCTTCATGTTGGCCCCCCCCCTGGGGCTGGTCGCCCCCCTCATCGCCTTCGAACCCAAAGGTACATAAAAATCGCAGGCCGCCCTGCACGTCGGCCTGCGCCCCTCCACGGCCGGCGGCGGAGGGGAGCACGTATTGGATGAGGAGAGGGTCTCCTGGACGAGCGCGCCGCCGTGGTGGTCGCAGCCCGTGCGTACACGGGCAAGGACGGGCCTGCGCTGCCTTCGGCGGCGGACCTCGCCGGCAGGCTGCCTCTGGAGCGTGTGTGGTGCCACGCCGCCAACTCGGCATCATGCGCCTTGTGCTTTCTTGCAGGTGCCAATCTGTGCGCGCACTTGCGCTTGCTTTGCCTGCTTCGAATCGATTGATGTCACTTCGGTTCTTCCAACGATGCGTCAAAAGACGTTCACTCGGTGGGCCCAAACACACAGTGATGACTACCGGCGAAGACTCAGAAGTACTTCGTCACTTTCAGCACTGCCCACACAGGTGCGATGTTGAATCCCACCAGCCCTTTGGGCGTGAGTGGTTTAGGGAGCTCTCTCTGTCCTCAACCCCCCTTCTTCCCCTTCGGGGAGGGGTTTACCCCTCCCCCTACCCCCTCCCCCTGGGCCTGGAGAGGGCGGGCCGCAGGTCGTCAGGGGAGTCTTTTTCGACTCCTGGGAGGGCCAAAAAACGACGACCCTCACGAGGATTCTGGCCCCGAGGGGGGGGAGGGAGTTTGGCGCCTGAACTCGTCGTTGAAGTAAAAAACATGGATTTTACTACGGTTTTGGCCCCATTTTGGCCTTCTGAGGGGGCCGCGTTCCTCTTCCTTCATAGCAAAATCATTGATTTTACGAAGGTTTTGGGCTCATTTTCTCTTTCTCAGGGGCCAGCGCTCCTTTGCGCTTCAGAGGGCCCCCAAGAGGCCCCAAGAGGCCCCCAAGAGGCCCCAAGAGGCCCCAAGAGGCCCCCAAGAGGCCCCCAAGAGGCCCCCAAGAGGCCCCCAAGAGGCCCCAAGAGCCTCCAAGAGCCCCCAAGAGGCCCCACGAGGAGCCCGAACGACTCACACCAGGACGAGGGGCCCGAACGACTCACACCACGAAGAGCCCGAACGACTCACACCAGAAGGAGGGGCCCGAACGACTCACACCAGGACGAGGCGCCCGAACGACTCACACCACGAGGAGCCCGAACGACTCACACCACGACGAGGGCCCCGAACGACTCACACCACGAGGAGCCCGAACGAGTCACACCAGGAGGAGGGGCCCGAACGACTCACACCAGGACGAGGGGCCCGAACAACTCACACCACGAGAAGCCCGAACGACTCACACCAGGACGAAGAGCCCGAACGACTCACACCACGAAGAGCCCGAACGACTCACACCAGGAAGAAGGGCCCGAACGTCTCACACCAGGACGAGACACCCCAAACGACTCAAACCACGAGGAGCGTTTTCTCTCCCTCCTCCTCCGCCTCGTCCTTCTCCCCCTGCCCCCACAAGGAGGATGTACAAGGAGGCGGGAGGAAGGAGGAACAGGGGAGATATGCGGGGCAAAGCGGACAAACGCCTGAAAAACACAACTGTCGGCATGCTTCGCAAGAGTTGCTGCTGTGAGATGGGCTGGTGGGGATACGCGAAGCGTAAAGAATTAAACTTCTGGTTGTGATGTGCAGTGTCTGATTTGCAAACATTCCGAATGATATTGTGAGATGCTGAAGGACCGAGCCTCTCGAAGTACGTTTTCCAGGGATGGGAGTGCTGGCAGACCCATCCCATTTTGCGGCGCACCGCGAAATCAAACACCATTCGTTGTATGAGGCTGTGCCGCCCTCCTCGTCGCCAAGTGTGCAGCCGCCAAACTGGCTGCGCTGTCGCTTGTGAAGCTACGAGTCTGGATGCCGCCGCGACTTGGTGGCACATGCGCACGGGAACTCTACCATTGGTGGGTCGGGAACAGAACCTCGTCTGGGCTCACAGCCTCGGAGTGGAGAATGCGGAGGCCTCGCTTCGCGCACCTTCACGCTGAGTGCTCTTCGTTACCCGACCAGGGCTTCAGTGATCATAGAACAGCGCTATGGGCACAATGCGCTATAGGTAAATCCCAGCGGCTCGTCTCGAAGTGATCAGGCAAAACTCATACGAACGGCAATCTCGGGACAATCTGGGACCCATGTTCTCCTCGACTCCCCCGTCAACGCAAATGCTCGTCGCAATTGCACCGGTAGCTGCGGCACCCCATGCTCTGGTGGACCCGAGTACTCCGTAAGGTCAAGAAGAGCGTGACACGAGCGATGGAAACTCTGATGCCGACTGTGCACACTGCGCTGATCAGGGCTGGAGCCAATGACCGAACTTCAGGAAACGCGTGCAAAATATGATGACGCACGTGTTACACATATACGTGTATCAATAAGTGTCTTTCAGGACAGGTCCGCGGAGAGCGTCACGGATGCTGGGTGCATCAACTTGTGCATTTCTTGGGCTTGCCGCCTCCATGAACCAACCCCTCCTGCGTGCCAAACGTCATTCTGACGGCGAATTGTTGATAGGGAGCGGGAAAGAAAGAGAGGGGAAGGAGAGCTCAGGCGAGATATAGCTGATGTCACATGAGCGTGTGGGGGGGTACATGTATGCAAGCATCAATGCAAGATGCTTCAAGCTTTTAGATAAGTGGGAATATCACGCTACAATGCCCAGGCATACATGAAGTGCCAAGCGGGATGGGCGCCGCGAGGGTGCAGGAACATACGCAGCGAGAAACAAATCTGCTTGACCGAATAAGGTGGAAGAGGCTGTGCCAAAACGCAAGTGACATTAGACGCATGCTAAGAGAATTGCACACAACATAGCGTGACCATGCAATTCATTAACCACCGCGTGCACAGAATACATGCGCGAATCCAACATCCAATCAGCAGAAGTCACAATTGCGGAATGTATACACAGAAGGTGAAACAAACCAGAATAACAACGAAACGTACGATGAACGTCGCCCACAAAACGACTGGCCAAAAACTCCATATCCTCATGTCCTACTATCACAATCCACATCCTGAAGGACTGCCCAACGCCAAACTATCCGTCACCGACCGCGGGCCAACTGGCGAACCATCAAGTGCATCGCGGAATGGTCGACCAACAGTTTTCGTAAACGCTACCATTGATCAAAAGACCGACAACAAGCATGCTGGCCTCACGTCTAGGCAATCTACCGCACGCAATACCCAAAACATTGCTTGCACTACGACGTCTTGCTCATGTGATAAGATGTGTAGATTCGGTCATTCCCAATTGGTGCCCCGTGTGTCGGTGCCATATGCATTGGTGCCACATGGCTGTTCTTGTGCTGCAGAGCCGGTCATTCCTGGTCGGTGACATATTGTATGCGGTCATGGCCTATGGCTGGCCCTGTGCTGCGCAATCGTCGGTGCGGTATAGCTGGTGACCTGTGTTTTCGTGCCTGGCTGCTGGCCCCGTGCTGCTGTTGCGCAGTCGGCTGGCGCCCTGTGCATTGGTATCCCGTGGCGCCCTATGGTTGGCGCCTGCAGGCTGGCCAACCATGGACGGCGCCGTATGGCTGGTGCCGTCGTGTGCACCATGTGGGTCGTCGGTATGGCAGTGACCGTAAGTTCTCTTTCTGGCGATGCACAAAATCAAACCCCATGCCGAGGCCAAACTTAACGGCACACCGTCGAACATGGACTATTCACACACACATAAATCTCTCTCTCTCTATATATAGGTGTGAGGGTCCAATTTCGCCCATGGTGACTCCAAGAGGGCCTCCGATGCTCCAAGGTGACCTCCGAGGCGGCCTATTGTAGCCGAAGATGGTTACATATGAATTCAGGCATACCTCGAAGAAGTCCGACGAGGGTCACCACACGGGTGTATGTGCTCTCGGAGCCCCTCGGGACCCCCCAGAGATGCCAAGATCCTGCAACCACGCAAGGCAACTCGATGTCGTGTGCTGTCTCGCGTTTCCGCTTCCGATGCGATTTTTTGGGCCTCAAGTTTTTGTTGTTGAGCCCCAGCCGCCTCCAGGGGTCTGAGGGCCTCGGACACAGCAAGAACGCAAGGTGGCCCCAAGATGGCCCAAGAGAGCCCACGAGCCTCCCCCGAAGGCCCCAAGAGCGCCCCAAGAGGTGACCTCGAGGGCCCTTGGTGGCGGGCGGCAGTCGGGACCCCCCCCTTGATCGATGGCCTCCAAGATGGCCTCAGGAGCCATCCGATCTTCCAAGAGGACCCCAAGAGAGTCCCAGGAGGGCCCCAAGACGGCCCCAAGAGCGCCCCAGAGCGGCCCAAGAGCGTCCCACGAAGGCCCCAAGAGGCTCCTCTTCCTCCTTCTCCTCCGCCTCCTCCTCGTCCTCCTCCTCCTCCTTCTCCTCCTCCTCTCCTCGCCCCCCGCGGGCCCCAGGGATGGCACGATGAGGCCCTCCAAGGCCGCCCTCTTGCTCCCAGAGATCTCTCTGTTCATCCTGGTTGCCTGCTTTGTTTCACTGTATAAATGTCCCTTCGCCCCTTGTCCCGTCAGCTCTCGTGGACACTGTTTCTGAACCAGCTGGTGGGGACACGCGAAGCGTGAAGGATGGCACAACCAATTGGACACCCTCCTGTACGGTACACACGGGAAACCCGACGCGTCAACATGCAGGATCTTACACGGGAGAACACCTGCTACTTAGCCTATCAAATTGCCAGCTCTGGGGCCGGCAACGGCCGCCCCGGCCCTGCTTACGAAACATATAATACAGAGCCCTTGCAGACAATCGGTGTAAGAAACTAGAAGCCCGAACTATCAACAACTACTCCAGATTTCGTAATACAGGGAGGGGGGTCTCATTTCGGGGGGGTCTCTTCCAGGCCATCTTGGAGGGCCTGGGGGGGTCTGGGGACGATGTTTTGGAGGGTTCTCCCACGGGGGGGGGTCTGAAACTTCTCGTCTGGGAGGGTTGAGACCCCCTCCCTTTTATTACGAAATCTGGAGTACCCATGGTTCAACACACGGGCTGTCAATTTCCTTTGCGGGCGCAGTCGCCGGAACCATGCCATCCTTACGTGTTTTCAGAGATCTCACCCAAGACCCATTCGAAAACACCTGCTCCTTCAGGGCCATGTTGCTCGATGTCGCTGCCCCCCATCGTCGCCCACGCAAAGCAAGCATGCGGGTCACACGCGCGTGCCCTCGTGCGCGCAAGTCGACCCCAGTCAAAGCCACTTGCTTGTTTGGAGCATTCGACAATAAAGTTCTCCAAGCACGTTTCGGAACAATGGCGCGGTGCATTTCAGCACTTCATCCGAAACCATCATGATTCGCCCGCCCGAACCATGGATCTGCATGAGAAGTGTCCGCGCGTCAATGCGCCTGCTGGGACTTACGGAACAATGCCGATCTGTATCTGCATTCACGGTCTCCTAAATCTGTCCAAGATGTTGCGGGCGGGTGGGTGGGATGCTTGATCGAGCATGGATTCAGACTCTGATCGTCAGGCTGCACCGCCCAGGTTGGACCTTATACGTTGCGTTGAGTCATTGTTTGAGATCCACGCGCTGGCATTTTGTGTCCGCAT
>CAUYUJ010020139.1:0-17500 GCA_963575745.1 Prorocentrum cordatum | reverse complement strand
AGGGTCTGAAGCCCCCTGGGCACACTCCTTCACGAACGCCCCCACCGTACTCTCATGATCAGATTGGCTCAGGATGCGCTCCAAGACTGCCAGAGCGCGCAGCGGCCCGCGCTTCTGCCCCCCGCGCGGAACCAGCAGGGACACTCGGGGACCGCCTGGAAATCTCCTGAAACCCCTGGAGCGCAGCATGATAGGGGCTCCGGGAGCGCCTGGAGATCTCCTGGAACCCTTGGGGAGCAGCGTGGATTGTTAGGACCCCTTGTTCCTCTGACGCCCCCCCCCTCCCCCCACACGCCCAGCGTTAGGTCGGGCATGCTCTCCTACAGTTGGATTTTGGACGAAACATCAAAACAAGTCCCAAATACACCTAACATAATCAAAAGGAATAACAAACATCGTCCCCAGACTGTTTCTTGACGATTTTGAAATACTCGACAGGCCCGACATGAGCCCAGTGCAGCAGCGCGGCCTCGGACAGGCCGCGCAGGCGCAGGCCCGGCGACGCCCCCGCGCGCCGCGTCAGAGGAATGCCTCCAGCCTGCGCCGCCCCGCTCTCCTGGCCGGGGGCGCCGCGCAGCGGTGGACGGTGGCCGCGAGCGGCACCAGCGTCTGCCAGCGCGACGGGGGGATTTTTCTTCTTATTCTTCTTCTTATTGTTATTATTGATATTATTATTATTATGACTATTAGTATTATTATTATTATTATTATTATTATTATTATTATTATTATTATGATTGTTATTATTATTGTTATTATTATTATTATTATTATTATTATATTATGAGTATTATTATTATTAGTATTATTATAATTATTATTATACTATTATTACTATTATTATTATTATTATTATTATTATTATAACTATTATTCGTATTAGTATTAGTGCTGTTTTCTATTATTAATTTTCGCATTCGTATCTTTATTCGTATTTTTTCCAAAGCTTTCCCTTTTCAGATGGGAAGCAAGCAAATCAAAGAGCTGTTTTCGAATTCAGACTAAAACTGGTTTATTGAATCCAAAAAGCTAATTTTTTGAATTCAAGCAGCCCTCCCCAAAGGAGCGACGATCACAAACGGGTCTCGCGCGAAATGGCATCATTAGCGACCGTACGCCGCGGCTTACGCGGGCCACCCACGCGGCACGCCACATGAACAACGACAGCGCTTGCGCGCGACCTGACGCGGGCAGCTTGCGCGGCAGTGTCGGCGAACACGGGCTCGTTTTCTTGCGCCGCTTCAATGGGGTCCGAGTAGATGGGGCCGGAGGATCGTGCCGCACCGCCAGATGCATCGGTGATGCATCATCGCCGATGCATCGGCGACGACGGCGTGGAGAGAAACACATCGGGCTCCACGTCGACCCGCAGCGCCGATGCATCGGCGGTGCGGCGCGGGGCTCCGACCCCATCTGCTCGGACCCCGCCTGGGAGGCCTGGAGAGACCCCGACACCCCGCGGCGTCTGCTGCTCTGAACCGCGGCGCTTCTCCTCGATTCTGGCCTCTGGTCGGGTGTCGCTAGACGTGGCCCCGGCCCCAGGGGGCGCGCGACAGTGCGCGGCTCTTCGGCGCCGCGCTTGCGCGGCGCCAGCGTTGAACGGGCATTTTTTTTGCGGCGGCCACCGCGTGGCCAGGGCATCCCGCTGCAGGGGTCGTCAGGCCGTCTGCGCCAGGGCGCCCAACTCCGCAACAGAAACTGCCCTGGCACGCGCCTCTGCGGAGCCCCGGGGCCCTCGGGGCCTCGCGAGGGGGGTGCCCCCCGTGGCCCTCGGGGCCTCCTCGGGGCTCCTGGGGGCACCCGGGGCCAGGGGCACCTCTGGCAGCACCCGCTCTGGGGACCGCCCGCGGGCCCCAGGGCCATCAAAAACGAAGCCGGGGGGAAAAAAAACGGCTCCCTCAGAGGAGGGGGGGGGGAGGGGGTCGACGCCTCTCTCGGGCGCGGATGTCTGGGAATGGGTCTTCTGGGAGAGGGTCCCCGGGAACGGCGTCCGACAAAAAAACCACGCCGTCGGATGTCTGGGAACGGATCCGGGAGGAGAATGGTCCTGGAAGTGAATGCCGGTGTCGGGGTCTCTGGGGCCCCCCAGGGCCGTCAAGAGACGGCGCGGGGTGATGAAGTGGTCCTTGGGAACATCTCCTGGGGCCTGGGACCTGTTGCCCTCGGGACCCCTTTCCTTCCCTGCGAGCCTGTGCCGACATCGCCCTCACCGGGAAGGGGTGCAGAGCTGCGGGCGGCTGCGGCATCACTGACGGAGGTACCTGTCTCGGGCACGAGGAGGAAGGAGGAGGAGGAGGAGGAGGAGGAGGAGGAGGAGGAGGAGGAGGAGGAGGAGAGAGAGGGAGGAGGAGGAGGAGGAGGGAGGAGGAGGAGGGAGGAGGGAGGAGGAGGAGGAGGAGGAGGAGGAGGAGGGGGAGGGGAGGAGGAGGAGGGGAGGAGGAGGAGGAGGAGGAGGATGAGGGGGAGGAGGAGGGGGAGGAGGAGGAGGAGGCGAAGAGGAGGAGGAGGAGGCGGAGAGGAGGAGGCGCCCCTGGCACAAGGCGCACCCAGGAGTTCCTGGGAGGCCCCGGTGGCCTCCCAGGAACACCTCCTCCTCACGAGGCCCAGATAGGCAACCGGGGGGCTCCAAGAGTGGCGCGAAAAGCTGGGCGCGCTTTTTGGGCCAAGGAGCACATCTTCGGCGGCGAGCGAGGGGGGAAGTGAGAAGGAGGAGGCCTTCTCGGAAGGCTCGCAAGTCCCCTGGCCTTCTGAACAAGTTTTCTAAGCCTTCCGCGCGCTCTGTGGGCCAGGAGCACACCTGGCCCCCCCCCCCCTCCGCACCTCGGCGGCGCACCGGGGAGCATGCTCTCAGCTTTTCTCTGCTGGCACCTTCTAAGGGCCTCCCCCGTGACGCCACGGCCCGCCGCCGCACCCGAAGAGAGGGACCGGCCAGGAGGCACCCTAAGAAGAGGGACTCCTGGGGGCCAGACTTGCGCGGGCTGGAGCCGGAGGGGAACGGTTACAGTCAGCGCGTATCAGAAGGGTGCGCGACGAGGATGCAAGGCCTTGGACGCCCATTTCGATGCCTTTCGAGCGCAGCGCGGCCAACGAGAGTGGCCACGAATGGACCGAGGAGGCAAGGATGCAAGGGTACCCTTGGGAAGGATGCCCATCCTTCTTATGCGGGTTGACTGTCGGGGGGGCCAACCTCAGGGGAGAAAGATGAGCCTTCAATCGGCGATGCAGCGCCGATAGATCGGCGACAGGCCCCCGACAGCGACTCCGCACGCCCCTGGGCGGAGTGGGCCATCGGGCCCCTCTCGCGATGCGGGTGCGATCGAGGGCCGATGCGCTCCCCTTTTGGCCTGGGCTCCTCGACGCTGCCCCGTTTTTTTTTCGGGTCGCCACTCGGCTCTCTGGCGGCCGTCTGGGACGACTCCGGCACCCACGGCTCGCCCTGGACGGGGCGCAGCTGATCGGGGCGCAGCCGATGGAAACCACCTCGAGCATCGAAGACGTTCGACACCTTCCGGATGCCACCCTTCGGAGGTGGACAGACCTCCCTTTGGTCAACCCCCCTTTAGTGAAAACGGCCCAAGACCGAAACCGACGGACCTGGACCCGCAAAAATGACGGCCGCGACGCCCTCTCGCGAACCGAAAACGGCCAATTCGCTAATCGACGTGTCAGGGTAGGAGGTCTATCTGCCTCCGAACACTTTCGACGCCTGGCGTCGCCCCCGAAGGCGGCGAAGAAAGTGCACGCGCCGCGCCGGTGCGGGACGGCCCTCTGGAGCGCCGGGGGTTGCGAGGGCGGGGCCCGCGGGGTACTGAGGACACCGGGACGCCGTAGACGTACTTCTCCAGGTTCGCCTGCGCCTGCTCCGCCTGCAGCGCGGCCATGTTGGTGTTCTGCGCCATGGCGATCGCCTGGGCGGCCGCCTGCTTCGCGGCCGCGGACGCGGCCTTGGCCGCCGCCACCGCCTTCAGCCCCATGGCGCCGGCGATGGTGAGGTCGACGGGCATGCCTGCCGACTGCGGCCGCCGCTGCCTGGCACGAGGGGCGAGGTGTTCACTCCATGCGGGGCCGCCCCGTGCGCTGGTCGCCCGCTGCTGGCTGGCGCCTCGAGCCAGAACGGGGAGGGAAGGCTGTACAGTCCGTGTAGGGCCCCTCGTTGTGGCCCCGCCGTGGTGGAACCATGCAGTGAAGGAGAAGGGGAGGAAGGACATCCCAACGACGCGGCAAGAGAACACACCATGTTACGCGCCACTCGTGGAGGCAACTTTAGCACATCGCGCTGGGCCATGGTAGAGCCATCCTGGTGGGCGCCCTGCTGGTGGGCGCTGGGGGGGGGAACCCTCTCTGACCCAAGTCCGCCGTCGAGGCTCTCCGCCTTGCCAAGAAGTTTCGCCTCCTCCCCCCTCTCTCCCCTCCTCCTTCCCCCTCCCCTTCCTTCCACGAGGGCAAATGGATGACCCCCCTCCTTCCCCTCCTCCTCCTTCCCCGCCTCCTCCTTCCCCCCCCATCCTTCCCCTCCGCCTCCTTCCTTCCAACCCCTCCCTTCCCCCCCCCCTTCCGCGAGTGCAGATGGATGCGCCCCCTCCCCTCTTCCCCCCTCTCTGGGGAAGGGCCTGTGCCCCAAGCCGAAGCGTCTAGCCCTGAAGCCCTGACGTGAACCCTGGGCTGGGGGCGCCTGGGAGCGTCTGGGAGCGCTTGGGAGCGCCTGGGAGCGCCTGGAAGTGGGAGCGCAGGGGAGCGCCAGGGAGCGCCTGGGAGCGCCCAGGAGCGCCTGGGAGCACCTGGGAGCGCCTGTGGAGCGCCTGGGAGCGCCTGGGGAGCGCCGGGGAGCGCCGAGGAGCCCTGGGAGCGCCTGGGAGCGCCTGGGAGCGACGAGGAGCGCCGAGGAGCCCCTGGGAGCGCCTGGGGGCGCCGAGGAGCGCCTGGGAGCGCCGAGGAGCGCAGGGAGCGCCTGGGGAGCGCCTGGGAGCGCTTGGGAGCGCCTGGGAACCCCGGCCCCGAAATCGAGGTCCGAGCCGAAGCCGCACACCGCCAACCGCTCGCCCGCCCCATCCTGGGGAGCTCGCTGGCGGCTTCGCGCGCTCCCGCCGCGGGTCGAAGGCCGGCGGGCCTGCGGCGGAGCTGCTGGCCGCTCGCTGCCCGCCGAGATCTCTATCTCTACCCCACTTTATTTGTCTTTAGTATTTTGTATTAACAACAAATATACGGTTACACACACATATATAAATGTACATATATACATATATATATATACATATGTTGCTTTTTCTATGTCTCTACATATATATATATATATTATATATATAATATAAATATGTATATCTCGGAGATTGGGGGGTGTGAGCGGAAGTGACCCCCGACAGGAGATCGGTTTCGGTTTCGGTTCGGTTCGTGCGTGCGAAGCGAAGCTGCGCGAGTTCCTGCAGTGAAGAGGCCACATGGAGCCCCAAAGGTCGCCCGCCCCCTCCCCCGCCCCCCCCCTGGCTGGGCGCGGTCCCCGGTGGTTGTCCCGCGGGTTGTCTTGATGGTTGTCCCGATGGTGTGCCCGATGGTTGTCCCAAAGGTTGTCCCGATGGTTGTCCAGGTGTTGTCGCGATGATTGTCCCGACGGATGTCCCGATGGTTGTCCCGACGGTTGTCCCGATGGTTGTCCCGATGGTTGTCCCGATGGGTGTCCCGATGGTTGTCCTGATGGTTGGCTCGATGGTTGTTCCGATGGTTGTCTCGATGGTTGTCCCGATGGTTTTCCCGATGGGTGTCCCGATGGTTGTCCCGATGGTTGTCAGGATGGTTGTCCCGATGTCTGTCCGGATGGTTGCCCCGATTGATGTCCCGATGGTTGTCCCGACGGTTGTCCCGACGGTTATCCCGATGGTGGTTCCGATGGTGTTGTCCCGATGGTGCTGTCCCGATGGTGTTGTCCCGATGGTGTTGTCCGGATGGTTGTCCCGATGGGTGTTCCGATGATTGTCCCGATGGTTGTCCCTATGGTTGTTCCAATGGTTGTCCCGATGGTTGTCCCGATGGTTGTCCCGATGGTTGCCCCGATGGTGTGCCCGATGGTGTGCCCGATGGTCTGCCCGATGGTTTACCCGATTGTTGCGCCGACGGTTGTCCCGATGGTTGTCCCGATGGTTGTTCCGATGGTTGACTCGATGTTTTTCCCGATGGTTGTCCCGATGGTTGTCCCGATGGTTGTCCCGATGGTTGTCCTGATGATTGTCCCGACGGTTGTCCCGATGGTTGTCCCGATGGTTGTCCCGATGGTTGTCCCGATGGTTGTCCCGATGGGTGTCCCGATGGTTGTCCTGCTGGTTGGCTCGATTGTTGTCTCGATGGTTGTTCCGATGGTTGTCCCGATGGTTGTCCCGATGGGTGTCCCGATGGTTGTCCCCATGGTTGTCCCGATGGTTGTCCCGATGTCTGTCCGGATGGTTGCCCCGATTGCTGTCCCGATGGTTGCCCCGACGGTTGTCCGGACGGTTGTCCCGATGGTTGTCTCGACGGTTGACCCGATAGAGAGGTCGATCGACATATATATACTAGAACCACGCGCGCGCTTCGCGCGCGCTTAGGTTCTGTCGAGTCACAGACCCAGGAACCGTTGTGAGAAGAATTTGGTGACGCGAAGCGTCGTGGGGGCGTCCTTGGACGTCTGGGGTCTCCTGGGGCCTCTTGAGGGGCCTCCTGGGGGCCTCCTGGCGGCCTCTTGGGGCGGAAGGCTCGAGCTTGCGGTTCGTGGTCCCCCTCTGGGCCCCCTCTTGGGCCCGTCTTGGGGCCCTCTTGGGCCATCTTGGGCGCCTCTTGGGCCGTCTTGGGGCCCTCTTGGGCTGTCCTTGGGCCTCCTTTGGGCCTCTTGGGGGTCTCCTGGGGCCTCTTGAGGGGCCTCCTGATGGCCTCCTGGCGGCCTCTTGGGGCGGAAGGCTCGAGCTTGCGGTTCGTGGTCCCCCTCTGGGCCCCCTCTTGGGCCCGTTTCGGGGCCCTCTTGGGCCATCTTGGGCACCTCTTGGGCCGCTTTGGGGCCCTCTTGGGCTGTCCTGGGGCCCTCTTGGAAGCTTCTTGGGCCGTCTTGGGGCGGTCTTGGGCGCCTCTTGGGCCGTCCTGTAACGTCGGAAAGCCCAAAAGGCGACTTTGTGAAAAATGTACGTTTTACGAAGGGAATGGGTAAATTTTTGCGTCTAGGGGCCCTCTTGGGACGCATGTTGGAGGCTTCTTGGGGCCTCTTGGGGGCGTCCTTGGACGTCTGGGGTCTCCTGGGGCCTCTTGAGGGGCCTCCTGGGGGCCTCCTGGCGGCCTCTTGGGGCGGAAGGCTCGAGCTTGCGGTTCGTGGTCCCCCTCTGGGCCCCCTCTTGGGCCCGTCTTGGGGCCCTCTTGGGCCATCTTGGGCGCCTCTTGGGCCGTCTTGGGGCCCTCTTGGGCTGTCCTGGGGCCCTCTTGGAAGCTTCTTGGGCCGTCTTGGGGCGGTCTTGGGCGCCTCTTGGGCCGTCCTGTAACGTCGGAAAGCCCAAAAGGCGACTTTGTGAAAAATGTACGTTTTACGAAGGGAATGGGCCAATTGTTGCGCCTAGGGGCCCTCTTGGGACGCATGTTGGAGGCTTCTTGGGGCGTCTTGGGGGCGTCCTTGGACGTCTGGGGTCTCCTGGGGCCTCTTGAGGGGCCTCCTGGGGGCCTCCTGGCGGCCTCTTGGGGCGGAAGGCTCGAGCTTGCGGTTCGTGGTCCCCCTCTGGGCCCCCTCTTGGGCCCGTCTTGGGGCCCTCTTGGGCCATCTTGGGCGCCTCTTGGGCCGTCTTGGGGCCCTCTTGGGCTGTCCTGGGGCCCTCTTGGGAGCTTCTTGGGCCGTCTTGGGGCGGTCTTGGGCGCCTCTTGGGCCGTCCTGTAACGTCGGAAAGCCCAAAAGGCAACTTTGTGAAAAATGTACGTTTTACGAAGGGAATGGGCCAATTTTTGCGTCTAGGGGCCCTCTTGGGACGCATGTTGGAGGCTTCTTGGGGCGTCTTGGGGGCGTCCTTGGACGTCTGGAGGCCATCTTCAGCATCTCGGAGCCCTCTTGGAGGCCTCTTGGAAGTTTCTTGGGCCGTCTTGGGCGCTCCTGGGGCCGTCTTGTCTGACCGGGGAGGCCTCCGGCAAGCCCCGACGAGCCTCCGGGCCCCCCGGGGTGCACATTTGCGGTCGGGGTCCCGGCCCCGGGGCCCCCGGACCCGGTGCGCCGTTATATGTATATATATATATATATATATATATATATATATATATATATATATATATATATATATATATATATATATATATTTATATATATATATATATATATATTGGTAGACCGACATATATAAACATTGATACAGATATAGATAGATCGATAGATCGATATATCGTTATATAGAACGATAAAGAGATAGAAGATCCTGTCCGCCACCGCCACCGCCACTGCCACCGCCTCGCCATCATTGAGAGTCATCGAACATCGACCACCTTCTCCTTCACCCCCAACCTCCTTATCACCCGTAGGGTGGTCCTATCGAGATGTTTATATACACAAAGATATACATTCCCCAAACAGTGCTTGCACTCATGCGTATCTTATTTCTGTTCTATGGAATTGGGCCTTGTTTTCGGTCTGGCGGCTATGTGATCGCCGTCGCCGCCTCGTCGCCACCAGTCGTGTGGGCCTGTCTGTCGGTCTGGCGGCTATGTGGCCGCCGTCGCCGCCCAGTCGCCGCCCCAAATAGCACAACGTAAATAGCACGTTGTAGAAAGCACCACGAACATGTCACGTCATATATTGCTCCACGTGGAATGCACCACATCGCTTGCACATCACATATTCTTTACTTTCAAAGAAAATTAGGATCCAAGGCCCTCCCGAGGCCAGACTTATCCCCCCGGGGGATGTGCAAATTACATATGATTCGGCCCCATCGTTCAATCTAAATATGAACTCGTATGCTTCCAACCAAACCGGTATCGACCCCCCCCTTTCATCCCTTGCAAAAACATACAATGCGCGCGCAATTCTGCATCTTCAAAGATCATTGCATTAATCCCTTTGTGACAAATAGGACGACATGCGCACGCGCGCGTCGTCGCGCGCGCATCCCGCAATCCTTCAAACACCGTGGGTTCCGTAAAGGTTTCGAAAACGAGTGTCCCGAAAAACATATAAACAACCAGTGGTCTCGCAATCGGAATTTTCAAGACAGCATTCGCTGTCGCTTGCGCGAATTCTCAAGCAAACTATCGACTTTCAACAATTTTCATCAAATGCGACATGCGTGCCTTTCGCGCGCGCATGTGGAATTCATTCGAACGCCCTTGCGCGCGTGCTGTCCTAAGAATTCTTTGCAACAGATGCGACGAAATGCACACGTGCGCGTCGTCGCGCGCGCATGCGGGAAGACTTTTGCAAAGACCATCGGAGGTTTCGTACGGATTTCAAAACCGACTACCACGAATGACATCGCAGCAGCATTTATCAGAAAAACCTGCGCTCGCGCTCGTGCGAATTCTGAAGACAACCATGCGCTTCTCAACATTGTCATCCATTTCTACCATACGTGCCTCTCCCGCGCGCGTCGCAATCATTCGGACGCCCTTGCGCGCGTGCTGGGGGGCACGATCACTGACAAAGAACACCATGCGGGCCACGTGCGCGCGTCGACCGCTCGCGGGTGGCAAAATCTTTCACAAACCTTCATCACCGACGCGGGGACACCATCATCGTCATCTGCGTGACCAACATCGGCGCCGTTATTGCCCTTGTCGTCATCAGTACAATCGTCATCACCACACATAGTGCTACTATCGTCGTCGTGTCGGCCGGTGTCTGCGTCGCCATGATACCGCGCCCACCCGAATCACCGACTTACACTGATGTGCCCGCGCGTCACCGCGGCCTGCGGGACGCGTTGGGGACGTCCCAGCGGTCAGCGCTACCGCGGCTGCGTCCGTCGCGCCAAACTAGCTGGCCGCTTTGCGTGCGAGCCTGCGTGCGCTAGCGCGGCCGTAACGATGCACCAGCCAGCGCCAAGCAGCCATCGCAATCGCCGCCGCATGGGTTTTGCAAACCCAGTTGCGGGTGGGTTGGTGGGATGTTTGCGCGAGCATAGGAGGTGGCCGCGCGCGAGGAAGTCCAAGTCAATCGAACCTAGCACCACGTGTTTTGCAAGACATCGGTTGCACCACATAGAGTGCACACCATATGATGCACCACGTAGGCTGCACTACATTGATAGCACCGCATCGATTGCACGACATAGGTTGTACCACGTATATTGCATCACTTAGACTGCACCACGTAGCCTGCGCACCGTATAGTGAACGCATAACTTGCACCACATTGGTTGTACAACATACTTTGCACCACCTAGAGTGCACAGCATATATTGCACCACATAGATTGCGCGACATACAGTGCACCAAGTACAGTGCACATGATACAGTGCATTGCACAACTTACATACGTATCTTGAGCACAATCGAGTGCACAACCTAGATTGCACCACGTCGGTTGCACCACGTAGATTGCTAGAAACACGCTGCTGAGGGAACACTTATTGGATGTATGAATATAAAGTTCGTGTGTGTATTTGTACGTATGTATATGCATAAGCACATGTATGTATGCATGTTTGTATGCATGTACGTATATGTATGGATCTGTATGTATGTATGTGGATGTATACTCAACAAATATATAAACATATCGCCGTCTGTTTGGGCCATCTTTGCTGCAGCTTGTTTCTATCGCATCTTTCAAGCCTCTGATGTGTCAACTTGTCATCGTACGTCGTTCGATTCAGCCCTATGTCCACACCGCTCCCATTACCTTGGTGCCCCTCGCTGCAAGCAAGTTAGTAAGGTTGTCATTGTATGGACAGGGGTGGGGAACGCCCCTCCGAACAGATGTAGTCACTTCTGTGGCATCCTGGCAACCAGCGAAGGTGGCGGCCTCTCCTGTAGCCGAGATGGCCAATGCATATTCTTAGAACCCCCCCTCTCTGACTTGCATCCTCCACTTATTGAGCACGGGACAGGCACCATCACCCTGCCCATATCGACCACCATTTTCTCTCGTGCCCCTCTCCCCTCTGGCTCCTGGAAGAGGGACTGGTAGCTCATCTTCTCGATGCCCGGTGCGCTGACGATGCGGCTCACGAGGGCCCAGCGATGCAGTGGCCTCTGACTGTGCAGGGGCAGTGATGCTGGCCAGAGACAGGACGCAATGCACAACTGTTTTATGTGATATCACGATCCACATACGCGCGTTCCATTATGATGCATTGTATCCTATTGCGCAGGAGCGCGTATCATGATATTCGCATGTCCTACAGGTAGCTGGTGTGCGTATGCGAGCGTATCAACCAAGTTCATGAGCAGGCAGTTCTGATTTATCACATCCTTCATAATGTAGGGTGTCTGGCAATAACTCTGTTGGTGCGCTGCTGTGCTGGGCAAACTTCGAAATTTGGTCGATAACTATTCAAAGATGACGACTGGCGGGAGGCGGCTGGGAGGGGAGGGCGATGCGAGAAGCATGGGGATGCACGCCGCTCTAGGCTGGCATTCTCGACTTTCTCGTCCACAGCCTTCTCCATCTCGTCCTCCGCCTACCTCGAAGCCTTTGGCGCCCTGTGCGCCTGTCCTACCGCACGGTGGCTCGGCGAAAGCGAACGATGGATGTAGCACCTGAGGTCGTCCTCATGGGCTCAACACCAGCAGGCCGACATGGTGTACCGACGAGGGGGGCCCTGAGAACCACTCCTCCGTACCTGCAGTCGTCGAGGGAGGGGCACGGCGGGACCCTCCCCTCGACCCCGACATCGCGCCGTGCAGCTTGGCGTGCATCCCTCGCACAGGAAGGAGAAGACGGGCAGACGAATTCCGCGAGTCTGCCTCGGCTCGTCGTCTACACGGTCTGGGCCACGTCCGCACGGGCGGACCAACGCCAGGCGAAAGCTGAAGGTGCCTTTTCTCGCGCGTCGCCGTGCGTCTCCCGCCTTGGGCTCCGGCCTGCGGGCAAGACGACCGCACTTCCAGACATGCGGATCGAGACCCCCCCGTTACACAGCCAGCCAGGCCCACCGAGGCCCCGCCTGTGGGCTGAGGGTGCTAACTGCTTCCCCTTCCCCCTTGGCGAACGCCACACGGTGGAGCCTCCGCGGACTGCCGATCCGGTCCGAGCCCTCCTCGATCCCGACCCCTCCAAGGCCACGCGGGCTCTGGGAAATACCCCGGACTTCCCCCCCCCTCGCTGCGGGGGTCGCGCCCCGCGAAGCGCGGCTCCAGATCCGCGCAACATCGGTCCCCGCACCCCTCCTGAGGCCCCCTCTGGCGCAGCTTTTGACCCTGGGCCCCTTCCGCACACGGTCCCCCGGGGGCCACGAGCGGCCCCAGGAGGCCGAGACAGGCAAAGCAAACACCCTTCTCTGAACCCGGACGCTCGAACCTGCCCGCCCCTCCTGCAGGCGATGAGGAGGAGGAGGCGGAGGAGGAGGAGGAGGAGGAGGAGGAGGAGGAGGAGGAGGAGGCGGAGGAGGAGGAGGAGGAGGGAGGAGGAGGGGAGGAGGAGGGAGGAGGGGGAGGAGGGGGAGGAGGAGGGGGAGGAGGAGGGGGAGGAGGAGGAGGAGGAGGAGAGGGAGGGGGGGGGGAGGAGGGGGAGGAGGAGGAGGAGGATGAGAAGGAAGAGGAGGAGGGAGGCAGTGCTGGGCCACCTCAGGCGCCCAGGCGGCTCCAGCTTCCACCCAGCCTCGCGGGTCGCGCCCCCCGAGGCGCGGCGCGCTGCCGTCCGCGCCCTCTCGCGCCGCCGCCCTGGAGCGGGGCGCCCTGGCCAGAAGTTCGAGGCGAAGCCAGCGGTGGCGACGGCGGCCTCCCAGGAGGCCCAAACGGGCGAACCCGAGCCACGGGCCGCTCCCGGGCTGCGTTCCGACCAGGATCTCGACGCGAATCCCGCGGTGGCGAGGGCCTCCAGAGCAAGAAGGCGACATTCGGCCAAGGGAAGCGGTATCAACACCTGTTCCTCATCTAGAGGCCTCCTAGATGGGGTCCGAGTAGATGGGGTCGGAGGATCGCGCCGCAATGCATCGCCGATGCATCGGCGATGCATCCGCGACGTCGGCGCGGAGGAACACGGGCTCCACGTCGAGCCGCATCGGCGAGGCATCGGCGACGCGGCGCGATCCTCCGACCCCATCTGCGCAGACCCCATCTGAGGAGGCCTAGGCTGGCACCTGCGCGGCCGCGACGGTCTTGGGACGGACATCTCGGGCCTTCTCTGCCCGCCTGCCGGGGGGCAGCCTTTGGCACGACGGAGGCCCAGGGCGTGCTCGCGTCGTGCGCACAAGGCCCAGGCCGAGGCTCGTCGCAACCTCGCCTCGGCCGGCTGGGGCTCTCGCGGGGCCCCAGGACCGTCCGTCATAGACGCCTCCTAGATGGGGTCCGAGCAGATGGGGTCGGAGGCTCGCGCCGCAGCGCCACTGCATCGCCGACGTATCGCCGATGCATCGGCGATGCATCGGCGATGCACCGGCGATGCACCGGCGAGGCATTGGCGCCACTGGCGTGGCGGAAGTCGGGCTCTGAATCGACCGGCATCGCCGATGCATCGGCGATGCGGCGCGAGCCTTCGAGCACATCTACTCCGACCCCCTCTGGGAGGCCTAGACGTCAACAACAACGACGCAGGATGCAGCGCAGGTCCCCGGGGAAAAAGGGCCGAGACTTCCCGGGGCCACGCTCCAGGAAAGCCGAGACGCCGCACGCCCGGGAGCGGGTCCGGAGGGGAGCGCGTCCTGGCACCCGGGGCCCTTCCCCCAGGACAAAGGCGTCCTCGTCCCGGCTGGCTCGTCGACCGCGTGGGGCCCCAGGGAGGCCCCCGAAGGCCCGACCACGGAGAACAACCTTGGGACCCGTGCTCCACAAGGACCCCTTCCCCAAGGGCTTCGGGCCACGGCTCGGGTCTCCGGCGGCCGTTCGGGACGACGCGCTCCCGGAGCGCTCTTGGCGTGGCGCAGTTGCTGGAGAGCATCCCGAGGCTGGGAAGCCGCCGAGGACTTACGAAAAAGCGAACCTCGGACCTCAAGACCCGGTTTAGAGCAGTAACAAGAAGATCCTGATAATACACTTTCCGAAGTCCGCGCGGGCTTCTCGGATCGGCGCGGGACCCCCGGAGGCGCCGCCAGGGGGGCCTATCGCGGATTCAAGAAATCCGCGCGGATCTCCGAACAGATATGTTTATGACGTTTTTTGGTGCTTCTAGAACCTCGGGCCTCAGGACTCGATTGCCTCATGCCGGGGCCTGCCCTCCGAGAAATGATGTTTTAGGAGCTGTTTGGTCCTTCGAGAACCTCTCGAACCTCAGGACCCGCTTGCCTCATGGCGGAGCCTGCCCTCCGAGGAATCATGTTTTATGCAGTTTTGTTGTTGTTGCTGTTGTTGATGCTGTTGTTGTTGCTGCTGTTGTTGTTGTGGCTGTTGTTGTTGTTGTTGTTGTTGTTGTTGTTGTTGTTGTTGTTGTTGTTGTTGTTGTTGTATTGTTTGTTGTTGTTGCGGTTGTTGTTGTTGCGGTTGTTGTTGCTGCTGTTGTTGTTGCTGCTATTGTTGTTGTTGTTGTTGTTGTTGTTGTTATTATTATTATTATTGTTGTTGTTGTTGTTGTTGTTGTTGTTGTTGTTGTTGTTGTTGTTGTTTTGGTTGTTGTTTTGGTTGTTGTTTTGGTTGTTGTTTTGGTGGTTGTTGTTGTTGTTGTTCTTGTTCGACAGCCTCGGACCTCAAGACCCGCTCGCCCCATGGCGGAGCCTGTCCTCAGAGGAATTCTGCTTTGTGACGTTTCACTCTTTTTGTTCTTCGAGAACCTCGGACCTCAGGACCCGCTTGGCTCATGGCGGAGCCTGCCCTCCGAGAAATCCCACCAGCCCTCTGGGCGTAGGTGGTCCAGGGAACTTCCTCTTCCACCCCCCTCCTTCCCCTTCTTGGAGGGGTTGATCACTGTCGAACCGTGCGCACACCATGAGGCACCCACCCCACCATCCCTTTCAAAACACAATACAAAATGCACATTGCGGGGCCCACCCTGCCAACACCCTCCACAATACGAAGTGCACATTGCAGCAACATCTGAACTGTGCGCCGGCGCCCTGTGAGCACGTTGTATTGTTTTTGACAAGGATGGCGGGGCACCCTTAGTGAAGCCGCTTTGTGCAGGACCACCATCCGTGTCAAAAACAAAGCAAAGTGCACGTTGTGACAACGTCGTGGGTATTGTGCTGGCCAGCCGCGATCACTTTGTATCGTTTTTTGACAGGGACGGCGGTGGTGCCCGCATGATGATGCTTCCTGTGCGCAGGTCCAGAACAATGCTGACGCCCCTCACATCAGCATCTGGACCATGCGGATGGGGGGCATCACGTTTTTTTTACAAGGATGGCACACCAACCGCATGTGAAGCCCGTGGCGAACGTCGCGCACCTGGCGTCCGCTTTGGTTCCCAGTGGCTGTCCATCCAGTGGCGACCCCTGGCTATGCCGAGACTCGGATGCCACTTATGTGGTGGGAGGGCGGGTGGGAGTGAGCTAGACAGCCTGCGTGCGGAGAAGCTGTCTTAACCCTTCCCCATACACGCTCCCCTGGACCTGGACGGGGGGTTTCGCGGGTAGTTGGAGCATCCAGGATGGCCCAAGACGGCTGTAAAAGGGCTCCGGAGAGCTCAAGATGACCTCCAAGGTGGCTCAAGATAGTCCAAGATGCCTCAAGATGGCTCACAAGTAATCATATCTATGACGATTTCTGTTCTTCGAGGATGCCAGCCGCGTGAGAGGCGACGACGGCGTGAACGGTCCCAGCTCGGGCCAGCCCCTCCTGGCAGCCGCCGCCGTCGTCCTCGTCGTCGTCGTCGCCGTCGTCATCGTCGCCGCCGCCGTCGTCGTCGTCGTCGTCGTCGTCGTCGTCGTCGTCGTCGTCGCCGCCGTCGTCGGCCGTCGGCTGTCGGTCGTCGTCGTCGTCCTCGTCGTCGTCGTCGTCGTCGGCCGTCGGCCGTCGGTCGTCGTCGTCGTCGTCGTCGTCGTCGTCGTCGTCGTCGTCGTCGTCGTCGGCCGTCGGACGTCGTCGCCGTCGTCGGCCGTCGGCCGTCGTCGTCGTCGTCGTCGCGCCCCTCGCGCCTCACGACGGAGCCTCCCCCTCCCTCCCTTAGGCGTGCACCCAGCTCGGCGGGGCGCTGCGGCCTCTCCGGTCCGTCGGGCTGCCTCTCGGACTCCTCCGGGCACGGCGGGGCGGGCGCGCGGGGGGCGGCCCCCCCCCCCCCCCTTGCCTCCCCCCCTCGCATCTGAGGGGCAACGCTCGATGGGCACTTGCTCAGGCGGGGGAAGCGTCGACCTGTACATGGCGAGGCATCGCCGAGAGAGCGGCGATAGGCCCCCGAGAGCGGCGGCCCCACGTTCCCGGGCGGGGTGGGCTATCGGGCCCCTGTCGGCGATGGATGGGGGATTCGGGGTCGATGCGTTGCTCCCTGAGCGTAGCTCCCTTCGCCTCCCCTGTCCATCGCATCGTGGCAATGAACCCAAACCTCCTCTCGTCGCGAAGAAACGCGGCGGGAAGTCTTCAGCATTTTTCGGCCTCAGGGGCCCTCGCCGAGCACTGGACCCGTCAACAAACCGACCCGGGATGAAGCTCGCAGGGTGAATGCTCGCGAGTGGCCTGGGCCCGCCGCGGGCGGGAGTTCCTATCCGTGACACCCAGGCAGACGCGTTTTCTTCCTGAGCGTTTGCGAGTAGGCACTGTGCGAGTAGTGGAACGCGCTCGGCGAAGGCTGGCTGGTGGGGGTGCGCCGACACCCTCGTCTGGCGCCGGCCAAGGAGCCTCGCAGACGGCACGCCGGCGGTAAGCCACCCGCCTAGCCTCGCCTCCACACGCCCCTCCCATCGCCTCGCTTCCATTCGCCTCTGCTCGCCTCGCGTCCCTCGCATTCTCTCGCTCGCCTGCCCTCCGCCTCGTCTGCCGCAACTCCCGGTAGGGTAGCTGAGGTACGCGTACGTTTTGCAGAACGAGCTGCTCGTTTCATGTAAGTGCCTTTCGTTACCGCAGCTGTGATCGACAGACTTCTACGTGGAGTCCACGTTGGCAGATATGGACGAACTGCCACGACTAGGGGCGGACAGACGAAAACTATACATATCCACTGCTCCTGGCCAAGGGCAGATGTTATGTCGCCGCGCCGTTTGTTCTCAACGCGCCCCAGTGGACGACGCCGACACCACGGCAAAACCACAGCAAGCCCTGCGCCCCGCACCCCAAGAGGGCGACGCCGGCAACGCGGCACACCCCACGGCGAGCCCACCGCTCCCAGGCGGCGTTCGCCCGGGTGCCCGCGGCGCACTCCCTACGGCGGAAGGCCGCGCGTCGGAACAAACAGCGCGGCGACACATGCATAGTTCTCGCCGCCCGATGCCCCCACAATGGGAGGAGAAGAAGGAAGAGGAGAAGACGGATTAGGAGGAGGAGGAGGAGGAGGAGG
>CAUYUJ010020138.1:100872-163258 GCA_963575745.1 Prorocentrum cordatum | reverse complement strand
AGTGGGGCAGTGGCAAGGGCCGTGGCAACAACAAGGGCGGCCACGGCGGCGCAGAGGCGGACGTTGCAGCCATCCTGGACCAGGCGCTGAAGGCGACACAGGACCAGGAGCTCATCGGATGCTTGCGCAAGCAGGTGGACAGGCTGGTCGCAGAGGCCAAGCCCAAGAATGAGCCATCCCTCGTGGAAGCACTTCGGCGAGCTGAGGGAGTTTGCAAAGATGCGGAGCATCGGCATTCGCAACAAGTTTCACATGTGCTGCGGCTGCGGAAGCAGCTCGCGGTGGCAGAGGAGAAGGAGACGTCGGCGGCACGAGCAGTGGCGGAGGCCACAATGGCCCGCAAGGCAGCAGCGCAGGCGGTGGCACACGCCGAGGGCGTCGAGACCATCTCTGCGACGACAGCTGTCGACGGGCCAGCCGCTGACAAGCCCATCTTCCACGTCAGCTGGGATTGCAAGTTCTTCGACCAGATCGAGAACATGGAGTGCGAGGAGCACGAGCGTGAGGCCTTGCGGGGCCTCAAGAAGAACCTGGAGGCCACGCGGGGCGCCATGGCCTCCAAGGAGGCCGAGGTCAAGGCTTGGCTCGAGCAGATGGAGTCTGTGAAGAAGGACATAGAGCAGCGCCTCCTCAAGAAGAGGCGCGGGGCCGACGGCCAGGCCATGGCGGGCGGCGAGAATGGCGACGGCGGCCAGCAGCCCAAGGCGGCGGCAGCAGGCTCTCCAGGAGGAGCTCCGCATGGCGCGGCCGCAGCTACAGGTGCGGACGCCGCCGCGGCAGAGGCCAAGGTCAAGGAGGCCCAAGCAGTGAAGGAGAAGCAGATCGCGGACGAGGCCAAACGGTTGTCGGAGGCCAAGTTCATCGCAGAGGCGCAGAAGGTGAATGGCAAGAGCAACGGCAAGGGCTTCACAGCCTCCCAGAGCGACGCCAGTTCTTGACTATCAGGTATGACGTCGAGGACATCGGAGCCGCCAGAGGAGGCGGCAGGGGAGCATAGCCGTTGGTTCTATGCTAACGTCACGTGCATGGGGGAGAAGTGCTGGAATTGGCTTGTGTCCAACTCTTTCGACTTCATCAGTGTGGTTGAGTCTCACGTCCACGACGCCAAGACTCTCCGTCAATATGACGCCAAGGCTCGGGGTAAGGGCCTGAGGCTGTTCACCAATCCTGCGAGGCCTTCGTCGAAGGCGATGGCTGCTGTCGGTGCCAAGAGGGAGGCGCTGATGGAGCACTCCAATGAGGCGGCGAGTGGTTCCTGTCAAAGGGGCACCTGCAGACGCATCGACTCCCAGCCGCACGGCTTTCAGTGAGTAGATTGTCTGCGCCGCTCCATCCGTCTTGTTTTGATGGCTTCATCGCCACAGTCGTTCATTTTTCAGGCTTCAGTATGATTATGACCAGCTTTTATGCGCATAGTTGTTTAGGGCTTCGAGGAGCCAACCTGGGCAGATTCCAGAGGTTGGCGGGGCTCCTCTGGTCTCTTCAGCTCCCCTGGATCGTTGCAGGGGACTTCAACATGACCCCTCAGCAGCTTGAGAGGTCAGGCATTGTCAGTCGTTTGCACGCAGTTGTGCTGCAGGCAAAAGGAGCTGCGACGTGTAATCTTGGCTCGGGCACTGTCATTGATTATCTTCTGTGCAGTCAATCAGCAGTACCTTTCGTTGCCGATATTAGGCCTGTCATTTCGGTTCCTTGGAGGCCGCACATAGGGCTTGAAATTGTCTTGCGTAGGTCTGGGGACCAGCTCTTGACAAGGATTTTAGAGACCCCTGGGCGCCTCCCACAGGTTCCTCGGCCGTGTAAAGAAGCCACTGCTGGGTCAAAGTCTAGCTTGGCTAAAGCTTCGCGTAGGGTGCAACATCAGCTTGCTGTCGAGAAGCGAGCCGTTAAGTTTTCTTCTTTGTTCGAGGATTGCTGGCAGAACGAGCAATCCGCTGCTGCGATCTCTGTGGCTGACGGTCCTGGGGAAAATGACCAGTCGGTCGCAGGGACTGGGGAGCAGTTCAATGACCCTTTCAATTTTGACGAGTGGCCTGAGGAGGAAGACCCGTGGGCCGAAGAATTATCTTTCTGCCCTGACTCCTCCCTCCTCCCCGCTCTCACTGCTGCGTCTGAAGTAAATGATGAGCAAACTAGTATGCTAAGTAATTCCCAGCCTGGGCCCCCTTACAGGTCTCACGAGGTCTCCAGAGGTGTGCCTGAAGTGGCCGAGCAGTCTGGGGTGGAGCCTTCGAGCGTTGCGGCTCCTGCTCTTGGCCATCCTCAGCCGCAGACCCTGGACTCCTCCGGGGCAGGAGGCCCTCTGGGGCTTGGGCTGGAAGGGGAAGGCTCTGGAGGAGCCCCGTCGTTCGCTATCCCAACTGATCTGCGGGCTAGATGTAGGCGTGATGTAGGGTTCATTTCTGGGGCAGCCACTCTTCAGTCTCTTGCTCCTGCTCTGCGTCAATCCGTAGCCGTTCGGCTCAAGCCTGTTGAGCTTGAGATTATTTCAGGCCTCTACGCCTCTTGGGTGTCTGCTGTCGAATCCACCATCACGTCTCATCATGGAGTGGACCTGCCGCGAGGCCCTTCGAGAGCCACGGGGCCCAGGTTCACGGTGACCACAGTGAAGCTCCCGCAGAAGGTACGTGCGACGCCGCTGCGGGATCAGGTCAGCGGGTGGTGGACGCAAGTCAACGTGCTGCTCGTGGGCCTAGTGTTGCACAGGACGAAGGACAATGGGGCTCTGCAAGTCGAGCGCTACGTGCAAGGTCTTATACGTCACCTGGCGGATCTGCCTGAGCATGTTCAGCGTGTCCTACTCGACGGGCGTGATCCGCCATGGGCTGAATGGGAGAGGATTCTGAGCAGTGCGAACGACGTGGTCACGCCGGTGCTCGCGAGCTTCGAGGACAGCTCCAGGAGGATCATGGCGAGAGCCCAGCGCAGAGCTGTTCAGGAAAGTGTCAATGAGTTCAAGGATTTTATGGGTGAGGATGGTGCCGTGGGAACCCTACACAAGGCCCTCAATCCGCAGGCTCTGCCGAGCCTGGACACGGTTCTTGAAGATAGAGTTCTCTTTCACCCACGTGATATGATAGACCACAAAGCTAAGTTGTGGCACGACTTGTGGGCACCAGCAGCTTTGGACGAAGACGAAATCTCTCGGATCTTCGCCAAGATTCAAGCTGCTGCAGCCACGGAGTCCTTGCCAGATATTTCAATTTCGGAAGTGAGAGGTGCCCTTCGCAAGATGAAGGGACGTGCTGGCATGGGGGCGGATATGCTGAGTCCGCTCGACTTCGAGCGCCTCCCCGACGAGGCACTCGCCGAGCTCGTGTTGCTGTATCAAGCATGCGAGTATCATCTTGTATGGCCAGGACAAATCCTTCTGATTCTAGGGCACCTCCTGCCTAAGAAATCAAATGGAGATCGTATCATTGGACTTGTATCGATGGTGGGCAGGCTATGGAGTCTCATCCGTGAGCCATACGTGCGCAGCTGGTCCGCATCGGCAGACGCGGCTATCAGGGGGAACTCGAGCCTCCGCGAGGCCTTCGTGCGCGTGTTGCAGCAGGAGGTGTCTCATCACCTTGGAGCTGCCACGGGCGAGGCCCTCGTTGACATTCAGTCGTTCTATGACTCCATCGAGCGGGCTCCGCTGGCCTCCTGTGCGCTGGCGCTCGAGTTCCCACCGCAGGTGTTGTACCTTGAGTTGTTGCAGTGCGTCGCAGCTCGCTCGCTGAGCCAGCTTGGTGCATCGACGCGGGCTTTTCAGCCGTCGCGGAGCGTGGTCCAGGGCCTCAGGGCTGGAACGCGCTTCGCCAAGGCCATGACTCACTACGTGCTGGAGGTCATCACAGTTGCCCACCCGAGAATGGGGCATCGTATCTGGATCGACGACCTGTCCCAGTCAGTACGGGGATCTCGAGCTGTTGTGCGTAAAGAATTGGCGGCATGTGTCATCAATACTTGTGAGGAGCTGAAGGCCAAGCAGCTGAAGGTTGCGACCAAGTCGGTTATCATCTGCTCGTCGTTCCAGGACGCTCAATGGGTCGCCAAGCGAGTGGCTCGTGCAGGGTACTCGGTGCAGCCAGTCAAGCAGGCCACCTACTTGGGGGTTGACCTGGGCGGGGGCAAAAGGATGGCACGCGAAACGAGGGTGAAGAGGGACGCCAAGCACAAGGCCATGAGTGGCAAGGTGCGAAGGTATGCGTTCGTGTCGAAGAAGTATCCGATTACGGGTAGGCTCGAGAAGCAGGGGGCGCAGGCAGCAGGGGTGCACGGGCACCAGGCCTACGGCACCTTTGGCGCCAGGATGACGCAGGCCCGACGGCGTTTGGGGCAGGCTTTAGCGGCGCCCACGCGGGGCCGCTGCCTGACCACGCTGTTGGCCCTGCGGGCTGGGGATCTCGATCCAGCGATCAAGCTATCAGTCGAGACCCTGGACTTGTGGCTGCGGACCTGGAGAGAGCAACCCGAGCTACGAGCTGGCGTGCGACAGGCGTGGGACAACGTCTACAGGCACATGCAGGAGCTGCCAGCCGCGCAGCGAGTGCGCCATGTGAGGGGCCCTCTCACGGCCACCGTCCTGCACCTGATGGAGGCAGGCTGGGACCCGCAGCAGGCCACAGCATGGGACCTCCCAGTTAGTCATCCAGCTGCAGGGGACACATGGAAGTTCGACGATGATATGTACTCAGGTATTGCAGCTCTGGACTCACACCAGGGTTTCATCATGGACTTCAAGCAGACCCTGAAGCACAACCTATGGCAGAAGGCGAGTCAGCACTTCTGCGGGGCTGGCCTGTCCCAGGGCGTCGACTGTGTGTCATACCAGATCTTGTTGCAACAGCTGGCAGCAGTCCCAGTGCACGGCCATCGCTTGGCAGAGGTCATGCTGGCATGCGCAGTGGGCGGATGCTGGCCGCGGCAACGCAAGAAAAATGAGCTGAGCAGGTACACGGGTGATGTTGTGTGCCCGCGCTGTAGGATTGCACCAGAGGACATGATGCATCGGATATGGTTATGTGAATGCAACGTCGAGAAAGATGCGTACACCGAGTCGGACGATTTGATCCCACAGGCCCTAGCACAGGGAGAGGCCGACCAGGCCTTCTGGCTCCGTGGCCTCATCCCAGCGCCCTGGACAGAGGTGCCGCCGCCTTGTGATTCCGAGGCGTGGGTCGGCACCGAGGAGCTGTTCGGGGAAGCTGCGGTCGAGGGCTGTGTCACAGGAGGGTCGGTGCAGGCGCCGCTTTTTGCCTATGGAGATGCAAGTGGAGGGCCAGACACGGCCAGCCCGCTTTTCAGAAGAGTAGGTGTCGCAGTGGCGTTCATGCATGCTCTAGAGCCTCAGCTGCAGTTAGCCTCGACTGTCAGAGGTCCGCTGGCGGGACCCAGACAGATTGTTGCTCGAGGCGAGTTGCGCGCGTTGCTCTTGGCAGTCTGGATGACCACAGGCTCCATCGTTTTCATTTCAGATTGCGAATCGGTTGTTTCAGGATTTTATTGTCGCAAGTTCGAAGCGCCCACAGGCGACGACGCCGACCTGTGGGCGCGCCTGGGCCTTCTGCTGAAGAAAAGGCCCCAGGACGCCATCACTGTTCTTTTTGTCAATTCACGCCTGTCAGCCACTGACATCGTCGAGGGGAAGGCACCTCGGTGGATGGTGGCAGGCAACCTGATTGTGGACGAGATCGCCGGACAAGCGGCTCAGGAAGCCCGCTTGGCAGAGGCGGTCCGTAACAGAGTGCTGCTACAGGAGAGGAAAGCTAGGCTCGTCAGGATGCGTATTCTGCGAGCCACTCTCGACTCCATGGCAGCTGAAGATAAGGATAGGTGTGCCGAGGAGGAAAAAGGTCCTGCCATCCCCTCTCGCCCTCCGCCTCCTGCTGCTGCCTCTCTCGCCCTTCTTACTTCGTCCCACACTGTGGACAGCACTGGGTGTAGGTGCACCAGGCGCGGAGGATCGGCGTCGAAAGCGACCCGAACGGAATGGCTCAGGTCCCCATGTTTCTCCCCGATCAATTATAATGGCGTGTTCTTTCGTAAACCTCAGGGCGCGTTGCTACATATCGCGGGTGGCTACGTTCACCCCAGTCATCGAATGCAGTTTCATGGTGATTTGAAGTTGTGGTATTGTGTCGGCTGTGGCAGCTACGGGTCGCAGCAGCCCCTGGCCCTGGGTCGTGTGTGCGCGACGCCTCCCACACCGCACAGGGCCGAGTACATACGGCTAATCCCCCAAGGCTTGCGGCCAAAGGTCCTAAGCAAGGCCGAGAAAGCCACCAGGCGCAAGAGTAATGCATAGCGATGTCGAGGATTCACTGACTTAGTCATATGGTCATGCTCATGCTCATGCTCCTCCTCCTCCTCCTCCTCCTGCTCCTCCTCCTCCTCCTCCTCCTCCTCCGCCTCCGCCTCCGCCTCCGCCTCCGCCTCCGCCTCCGCCTCCGCCTCCGCCTCCGCCTCCGCCACCGCCTCCGCCTCCGCCTCCGCCTCCGCCTCCGCCTCCGCCTCCGCCTCCGCCTCCGCCTCCGCCTCCGCCTCCGCCTCCGCCTCCGCCTCCGCCTCCGCCTCCGCCTCCGCCTCCGCCTCCGCCTCCGCCTCCGCCTCCGCCTCGCCTCCGCCTCCGCCTCGCCTCCGCTCTCCGCCTCCGCCTCCGCACTCGCCGTCCTCCTCCTCCTCCTCCTCCTCCTCCTCCTCCTCCTCCTCCTCCTCCCCCTCCTCCTACGCCGCCGCCTCCGCCCCCGCCTCCGCCTCCGCCTCCGCCTGGCCGGAGGTAGCCGCGGAACGCTGGCAGGAGTGCGATGGCGTGCTCCAGCAGCCCACCCGCGACCATGTGCCCCGCCAGCGCAGCAGCCAGAAGCCGCGGTACAGGCATCTTGGCGGTGCGTGGCACCACCTTGCTCCAGCCCGCCAGCGCCCGCGCCGCGCGGGGGAGGCCCTGGGCGCCGTACCGCCCGACCTCCGGGTAGAAGAACTTCACCGCCGCCAAGGTCTTGCTGGCCACGTCGCCCGAGCAGCCCAAGAAGAAGAGGCGGTCCATGTACTCCACCAAGGCCTGGTCGAGCCCCTCCACGGTCGCCCACGTCACCGACGCTTGGACGGCCCAAGCGAGGAAGATCTTGACTCGCTTCTTGTAGTCGGTGAACGTTGCCTTAGCCACCGACCGAGACTCCAGGAAGGTGGGCAGCAACGAGCCCGGGGGGAGCTCCATTTCTGCTGATGGCGGGTGGTACCGGGTCCTTCGCGCTGCTGCAGCCACTGCTGACCGCGCTGCTCCCAGTATCTCCGTCCAGGGCACCACTGTCGGCCTCAGCGAGGTCGTCTCGCACGGACGAGACCTCGCCGAGGGGCGGGAAGCATGGCACGGCCGGAAGGTCAGCTCCAGCAGCGCCAGCAGCCAGACCATGGGGGCCCGTCCGCCTCGCCCTGCGACTTGAGGAAATAGAGTCCTGTTGATGGGGTTGTCGGCCGGGTTCCTTTCGGACGGGGCCCAGCGAACGCACACCTGGATGTCACATGCGAGGGTGAGTGCCGATATCTCCCTGAGGATATCTCGAAGCTGGAACGCGGCCGAGCGGCCCTTCCCAGCCGCGAGGGCCAGGCCGAGGTTGTCGACCAAGAGCAGTAAACGATGGCCGAAGGCCCCTCGATCGCGAAGGAGGCGGCGAAGCGAGTTAGACAGAGCGAGCCCCTCAAGCCGAAGATTGTTCGCCGGGCCCCGCCACTGAAAGGACTCGACGATGTGCCAGGCCTCTGGGCGGGTAAAGTCCTTGTCTATCATGTCGAACGCCCTGGCATGCCCCTCGGCCTGCTGCAGGCTGTCCGGCAGGTCGTCCTGGACCAGCACGTCGCCCAGCCTCCCGGCCTCCCCGTTGAAGGCGCGCGCGGGCAGCGGCAGCCCTCTGGCGATACTTCCGCCGCTCGGCAGCGCGGCCCCAGCGAGCCACCTCCTCCGCCGGCGCGGTCCGCTCGCAAACCCCGCAGCCCCAGTGCGAAGCGTCGCTGGCCGTCACCTTGGGGTGCCGGCCGCGGCTGGTGCGCGCGACCACCATAGGGAAAAGGTTCCTGACGTGCTCCAGCCCCTCCTTCACAGAGGTCCACAGAGCGCCAGTCTCGCCCCCCAGGATCTCGATGAAGGGGTAGACGGGGCTGAAGATCGACAGCGTGGATCTCTGCACCATCATGATCCACGCGGCGCGCCCCACGACGATCTCCAGCACGTGTCCAGAGCAGGAGCCACGCCTCAGCAACTCATCGATGGCGAGCCGCAGCCGCCACATGCGTCTCGTGGAGATCTCGATCGCGCGCCCCTTGCCGTCAAAGCTTAGGCCCACGGAGTCCGTCTGGCACACGGCTCCGTCGGTCCCCTCGTGGATGACGAACCCCTGGGCCCTCAGCGCGGAGGCGACCGACTGCCCGCCAGCCGCGACTCGCTCTCGCGGCCCCCCCATCACCATGTAGTTGTCCACATAGCCAGCTGCAGCCAACGGCCTCGAAGGCCCCAGCGGCGCCGCGGCCTCGCGGTCTTTCGCCAGAGCGCCTGGGTCGCGGCCGCCGCGGGAGACGCCCTCCTCGGTCACCTGCTGGCAGAGGTGCAGCGCCCAGCTCAACCCCATGGGCAGCACAGTCAGCACCAGCGTGCACATGGCGGCACCTGCCGGGCCTCGAAGCCCCGCTGCACCACCTCGCACGCTGGGGAGCCTGAAACTCGAGCCGAGCTCCTCGGGCACCTCGATGGCGTAGAACGCGTTCTGGATGTCGCCAGAGCTGCACCACACCACGTCGCACTCCTGGGCTTCCATCCTGGCGAACGCCCCAGCTGACGGCAAACGGGTCGAAAAGGGGGCCTCGAAGTCGCAGTTGGTGGGGCGCGTGTCGAAGATGATCCTCTGCTGGCCGGACTTCTTCCGAACGAAGAACAGGCCGACGGTCGCGCCGCCTCCCCCGAGGTCGGCACAAGGAACCAATCTGGCCATGCCACGGCTGACCAGATCTTTCGCGAAATCACCGCACTCTCGTTGGTCCCGGAGTGCAGGGCCAAGATAAGGACGTAGAAGCCCAAGCTCAGACCGAAGGGCAGCCGCTGCAGCTGGATGTCTTCGCACGTTGGCCGCCAAGTCCCTCAACCAGGTAGGGCGCGCGGCTGGGAGCGCAGAGCCCAACGACGCAGGCTGGGCCCCCACGGCCAGCCAGGACGCAGCGCCCTGGTTGTAGGATACGACGGTAGTCGAGCAATCGCCGCACATGGCAGCGCTGCCGCAGAGCTCACGAAGGCCCCAGGGGCGGCGGAGGTTGGCGGGGCAGGCGCCCACGGCGCAGCAGGTGCGCCCCACGTGCTCGAGGACAGCGCACTGGACTGGACCGCGCCGGGCAAACCAGAAGCCTCCGACCCGCGCCCAGAGAGGGCGTTCAGGGAAGTGACGCCGTCGCTGGCCCACTCTATGGAGTGTCGACGGCGCTGGCCACGGCGAGCGACAGCGCGACAGCCATGACCAGCAGGATCAGGAAGAGGAAGAAGGGGCAAGGGGAAGACGTCCCGCCGGCGCATCTCCCCCTCGTGGCCGAAAACCAGAAGGCCCACGCGCCCCGGGCCATGGAGCGGCAGGCAGCCGAAATCGTGGGAGGCGAAGGAAAGATCACTCCCCCTCCTTGCCGTCTTTGCCGCCCTTTGGCTTCTGCTTGGGCTGGGCGAGCGCCCTCTCTTCTCTGGCTTTCCTCCTTTCCTTGGCCACGGCACTCTCGCGGGAGATTTGCTCGCTGATCCAGGTCGACAACTCGGGCGCCACCATGAGCCCGCGCGCGCTGCCCATCCCTGCGAAGTAGAACTCCTCGCCCCGGATGCCGCTGCCGTCACGAGTCGTGCCCAACAGCCGATCGTTGTGGCGTTCTTCACACGGTTGAAGCTGACGAGCGACGAGCTCAAGGCTGGCCAAATTCGACACGTCCAGCTGGTCAAAGCACAACGCCGTCTCAAAGATCTTGGAGAACTCCAAGTGGTTCGAGACCACAGCGTCCTCCAGTCCAAGCCGAAGGGCCGACCTCCACTGAACGTGGTGAGAGAGGGCGCTGCCACCGTTCTCCAGCATGAAGACTGCGACCCAACAAACTGTCCGCGGTCCGGGGACCACCCAGTCCGCCCAGGTGGTGGCGCGGAGGAGGCCGACCGCCGCGGCGAAGGAGCGGTGCCGCTTCCCGTTGATGTCGTAGGCAACGATGGGCGCGCGGCAGTCCCCGCTCTCGTCCACGCCGGCCTCCACACCGGCGGCGTTTCCAGCTCCCGCCTGGCCCAGCGCCGGGCCAGCCAGGGCCGCGGCAAGGGCGGCTCCCCCGCCTCCCGCTGCAGCCGGATCGGCCACAGCGCGGCTGGTGGAACCTGCACGCCTCCGCCACTTGCTGCGCCCGCGGCGCCCCCAGCGCCAGCGAGCAGCCCAGCCAGCCCACCCTGCGCCCCGCCTGCGAGCGCGAGGCCCCCAGCCGGGGGGCCTGCAGGAGCGGGTGGGGCGGCTCCGGCGGCGGCCACGGGCCCCGCCGGCAAGACTGCGGCGACCGCTCCCAGTGCAGCATCGTGACCAGCAAGCACGTGACCAGCCTGCTGCATGAAGGCCTGCATCTCGGCGGCGGTCGGGTGCGCAGCGAACTCGTAGCGCCTGAGGGCCCCTGCCGCCGCCGCTGGGACCACGTTGCCATCGCTCCTGAGGAGGAGTCCACCTGGAAGCTGCCGGTACCAATGGCGCACATCATCATTGTCCTCTGTGAAGATCTCGACGAAGACATCGTAATCGGAAGACACCACCGCAGCATGATAAGCGTCCACTTGAGAGACCCCAACGACGATCCGAGAGTGTAGCAGAGGGGCCCCAGCCAAATCATACTCGACCAATACCTCATCACCAATGTTCATTGACTGACCGCTGGCGTGATGAGCCCGCGTCCGCCTGGCACTCGCCGATCACCGGCCTGCGGTCTGGGCCCGCCCTCCCGGGCGTCCATGAGGGCAGGCACGCACGCGGGCCGGCACGGCCACAGCCTCGCCAGCACCGCCTGGGCCCTGGCCACGCCGAGCCTGCAGAGCTCCCACACAAAGAGCGTGAAGAGGCCGAACGAGACCTCGACGCCCCAGTTGAACTCCCCTTTGGCCGGCTCGGGGCACGCCGGGCAAGGGTCAGGGCAGGCGGCCAGGTGCACCGGCGGGCAAGCCGGGAGGCACGCCTCCAGCTCCGCGCGCAGCTCCTGGGCCAGCGCGGCGGTGGGCGGCGCGGCGGCCGCCGGCGAGCCCCGCGCTGGCGGGGCGGGCGCTGGCGCCGCAGGCGCCCGCGCCGGAGGCGGAGCGCTCGGTGCCCGAGAAGCGGCCCAGAGCTGGCCGACCCAGGCGGAGCCCACGTGGAAGGCCAGGAGCACAGCGCACTGGCCCACCGCACGCATCCAGACCCTGGGCGCGGCAGTGTTCGGAGGCCTCCCTACGAAAAAGGCTTGAGCCGAGGCAGTTTCGGAGACACTGCACGGCCTTCAACCGCCCTACGATTACTGTTCTAGAACTGCCCATGATCATCATCGTCACCATCATCATCATCATCATCATCATCATCATCATCATCATCATCATCATCATCATCATCATCATCATCATCATCATCATCATCATCATCATCATCATCATCATCCTCATCCTCATCCTCATCCTCATCCTCATCCTCATCCTCATCATCATCATCATCAGCATCATCATCAGCAGCAGCATCATCATCATCGTCATCTCCATAACCTTCATGGTCATCATCATCAGCAGCAGCATCAGCATCAGCATCAGTGTTATCATCATCATCATCATCATCAGCATCATCATCATCATCATCATCAGCATCAGCATCAGCATCAGCATCATCATCATCAGCAGCAGCAGCATCGTCATCATTCTGTCTGTGCCAGCCTCATCCTCCCCATCCTCGTCATCGTTCTCACTCCTCCTCATCCTCCCCATCCTCGTCATCCTCCCTCTCATCATCATCGTCGTCATCGTCAGAAGCATCATCCTCTTCAACAGCAGCATGATCATCATCATCACCGCCACCACCATTATTAACATCCTATCCATCGCCCGGCGCCTGGCACTGAGACGCGCCATGTCTGGCAGCGCGTTGTAGGTGGCGCTGCGGGCGCGATCGGGGATCGCTTCCACCTGCGCCGCGGTCATCATCGTCGTCTTCGTCGCCCCCGCCGCCGTCGCCGTCGCTGGGAGGGATGGAAAAAGACGAAGAAAATAGCAGAGAAAGGAGCGGAGAATGAGGATGAAGGACGAGGAGCGTGAACGAGGAGGAGCAGGATCCGCCAGCCCCTTGCGAACGAAGGCCATCAGGCTGCTGAAACTGGGCTTCGGCAGCAACTCGGTTATCACACCGGCAATGAAACAGTTCACGACGCTGCAACACCCGTAGGAACTCAAACAACTGAGAAACCGTGATTGTCGAATCACCGGCTCTCGGAGCAGAGGACTACCCAGTTTCTCGAGAGATGGCATTCTGAATCACTGGGAACGCACGCGACACCCCGTTGAGGGGTGTGGTTTAAAGGGGTGCGGTGCCAGTGCTGAAACTGGCGATGTGACTTACCATAGCCGCAAGTGCGTCGCACCCCGATGCCAACAACATTGGCTCTGCGTCGACCGCTCCAAACAACGTCAACACTCCTGGCTCCAACTTCCCCAAACGACCACCGTCCCCTTTGCACGGCGGCAACAAGGCCCGTCCGCGACGCCCGATCACCAGCCACGCGATATGCTGGAGATTCCGAAACCTCCGGATCTCTTGCTCGATAATTATGTACTCCAGATTTCGTAATAAAAGGGAGGGGGTCTGGGCCCTCCAAGACAAGCCATTTCAGACCCCCCCTCGTGGGAGAACCCTCCAAAACATCGTCCCCAGACCACCCCAGGCCCTCCAAGATAGCTTGGAAAAGACCTCCCCCGAAATGAGACCCCCCTCCCTTTATTACGAAATCTGGAGTATGCTCTTGGCGGTACGGAAATCATGGAATCATGTTTTACCAGCCTCGAACGTATCCCTATAGCCCTAAGAGTGGCACGCCAAAGGGCGGCGACAATCTTAGGGGTTCGCCCTCAAAAATATGGGAATCCCAAGAATTGGCACCGTGATGAGGAGATGCCCAGCATAGGGATAGGGATATGTTCCAGGCTGGTAAATGTGATTCGCGGTTTTGAATGTCTGAAACCGCGTGCCTGGTGATCGGGCGTCGTGGAATGGGCCTGTCGTGTCGCCGTTCCAACGGGGCGGTGGAGGTCTGGGGAAAGTGGAAACAGGAATTACAGTCGGGGCGTTGACCTAAGGAACCCTAAATAAGGAACGAGGCCCCTTTCTCCAGAAGTTAAACTTCGACCTCCCATCGAAAATCTGAAGAAAACATGAGGCAAACTGTGAAACAATCAAGGAACACCGAGACCCTCCCCAACGAACAGGGTTCCTTCTTCAGCGCCCCGACTGTATGACGTTGTTCGAAACAGTAAACGCAAAGCCAGCATTGTTGGCATCGGCATGCCACGGACCTGCGGACATCGCACCTGACATCGTATTTTTGCGGCCCCGGCACCACGCCCCTATTTGCACCACACCCCTTGACGACCTCCCCTCCCACCCCCCTCCCCGAACCGCACTCCGTCAAATGCCGGGGGGTCCCTTGGACACGCAAAGACACCGGTGAGCCGCGCTCCCGGGGCCACGGTCCCTCGTCGAAGACCATGGGTCCGCGCTCCCGGGGCCGCGACCCCGCGTTATAAGATTATCCTGGCGAAGGACCCAACCATATGCCGTTGTGAGTAGCGCAATGGTACATACCGTCCCCGGTGGAGCTCCCTACGGGGCCACGAACTGTGTGAGGGGTGCGCCGAAATGGGGGCGGAACTGCATGCGACCTTTGCCATTGAGGCCTCCAGCAGAACTACCTATGGGGCCACGAACCGTATGAGGGGTGCGCCGAAATGGAGGTGGAACTGCATGCGAACTTTGCCACTGGGGCCTTCGGTGGAGCTCCCCATGGGGCCACGAACCGTGTGAGAGGTGCTCCGAAACGGGGGTGAAACTGCATGCGAACTTTGCCACTGGGGCCCTCGGTGGAGCTCCGTATGGGGCCACGAGCCGTGTGAGGGGTGCGCCGAAATGGGGGTGGAACTGCATGCGAACTTTGCCACTGGGGCCTTCGGTGGAGCTACCTATGGGGCCACGAACCGTGCGAGGGGTGCGCCGAAACGGTGGTGAAACTGCATGCGACCTTTGCCACTGGGGCTCTCGGTGGAGCTCCCTATGGAGCCACGAACTGTGTGAAGGGTGCGCCGAAATGGGGGTGGAACTGCATGCGAACTTTGCCATTGAGGCCTGCAGCAGAACTGCCTATGGGACCACGAACCGTGTGAGGGGTGCGCCGAAATTGGGGTGGAACTGCATGCGAATTTTGGCACTGGGGCCTTCGGTGGAACTCCCCATGGGGCCACGAACCGTGTGAGAGGTGCGCCGAAACGGTGGTGAAACCGCATGCGAACTTTGCCATTGGGGTCCTCGGTGGAGCTCCCTATGGGGCCACGAACTGCTGTGTGAGGGGTGCGCCGAAATGGGGGAGGAACTGCATGCGAACTTTGCCATTGAAGCCTGCAGCAGAACTACCTATGGGGCCACGAACCGTGTGAGGGGTGCGCCGAAATGGGGGTGGAACTGCATGCTAACTTTGCCACTGGGGCCTTCGGCGGAACTTCCCAATGGGGCCACGAACCGTGTGAGAGGTGCGCCGAAACGGGAGTGAAACTGCATGCGAACTTTGCCACTGGGGCCCTCGGTGGAGCCCCCTATTGGGCCACGAACTGTGTGAGGGGTGCGCCAAAATGGGGGCGGAACTGCATGCGACCTTCGCCATTGAGGCCTGCAGCAGAACTACCTATGGGGCCACGAACCGTGTGAGGGGTGTGCCGAAATGGGAGTGGAACTGCAAGCGAATTTTGGCACTGGGGCCTTCAGTGGAGCCCCCCATGGGGCCACGAACCGTGTGAGGGGTGCGCCGAAACGGGTGTGCAACTGCATGTGAACTTTGCTGCTGGGGCCCTCGGTGGAGCTCCCTATGGGGCCACGAACTGTGTGAGGGGTGCGCCGAAATGGGGGTGAAACTGCATGCGAACTTCGCCACTGAGGCCTACAGCAGAACTACCTATGGGGCCACGAACCGTGTGAGGGGTGCGCCGAAATGGGGGTGACACTACATGCGAACTTTGCCATTGAAGCCTGCAGCAGAAATACCTATGGGGCCACGAACCGTGTGAGGGGTGCGCCGATATAGGGGTGGAACTGCATGCGAATTGTGCCACTGGTTCCTTCGGTGGAGCTCCCCATGGAGCCACGAACCGTGTGAAAGGTGCGCCGAAACGGGGGTGAAACTGCATGCGAACTTCGCCACTGGGGCCCTCGGTGGAACTCCCCATGGGGCCACGAATCGTGTGAGGGGTGCGCCGAAATGGGGATGGAACTGTATGCGAACTTTACCACTGGGGCCTTCGGTGGATCTCCCTATGGGGCCACGAACCGTGTGAGGGGTGTGCCGAAATGGGGGCGGAACTGCACGCGAACGTTGCCGCTGAAGCCTTCGGTGGAGCTCCCCATGGGGCCACGAACCGCGTGAGAGGTGCGCCGAAACGGGAGTGAAACTGCATGCGAACTTTGCCACTTGGGCCCTCGGTGGAGCTCCCTATGGGTGGAACTGCATACGAACTTTGCCACTGGGGCCTTCGGTGGAGCTCCCTACGGGGCCACGAAACGCAGTACTGGGTGGGTGAAACGCAGGGCGGAGGGAGGAGGAGAAGGAGGAGTGAGTGAGTGAGTGAGAACAATCGCGAAGCGACGATCGAAACAGACGCCCCCCCCCCCCCCCCTGGACTTGTCGAAGAGCACGACGGACAGGAAGAGGACGCACTTCTTCTGAAAAGCTGGCAGAGAAGCCCGTGGAACCATAAGCCCGCGGATGGGTTCCTCCCAAACATAGAATGTCAGTTCACCCCTTCAACACCAGACAAATACAGAGGAAGTTGAAAGAATGCCAAAAGCCACCTTGATACAAATAAGCTGAACCGAAGCAAACTCGATACGGCCCACTACAGTAAACTGGTCATCGGGCAACCCTGACGGATCGTTCACACCGAAAACAGCCTCATTGCATTCAAGGAAAAAGCCTCCAGCCCTTGCAATAATTGACCACCATTCGCAGCACCGCGTGAAAAAGATAACAGTAAGAGGCCCAGCCCCAGCAACGCTGAACAAATAGGCCGCCGCCCGTACCCTCCCCACGCGGCATTGGGAGATAGCAGCATTGTAGATGATGGGAACTGAGCGCCATTGCAACCAGCAAACGCCCGAGGCCAGCGAAAGAGAATACCCCCTCCGTGCGGCTCTGAGGGATGGCTGAAATGTAAATGACGAAACCAGTGCCCGCCCAGCCTGTGGGAGCTTGAAAAACACGTGCGGGACAAGGAAGAACGGGAGGACGGCCAGACGGAAAGTGGACGCGACCCGATCTGAGCCCCTCAAGTGCGTCGCTCCAGTGAACAGCATGGGCGCCAAAAACAAATTTCCCGAGCCTGACATCAAGGACGAGACATCATATGTGAGCACCTTCTGTTTTAGTCGTCACCAGCGGCTCTCCTGGAGAGCGTGGGTGAAGTGCCCCAAGCACCGCGCGCAGGCACAGAAGGCGGGCTCTTGCCAAAATGGTCTGAGCCCAAGTTGCTTGAGGGAGGAGAAGGAGGAGGGGAAGGAGGAGGAGGAGGAGGAGGAGGAGGAGGGAGGATCAGGAGGAGGAGGAGGAGGAGGAGGAGGAGGAGGAAGGAGGAGGAGGGAGGAGGAGGGAGGAGGGAGGAGGGAGGAGGGAGGAGGGAGGAGTGGTGGGAGGAGGAGGAGGAGGAGGCGGAGGAGGAGGAGGAGGATGAGGAGTTGGAGGAGGATGAGAAGGACGAGGCACAGCTCTTCACACGCACCTCCAGGAAAATCCAGCAGTCTCCATCTCGCACCAGCACAACTTCATATTGGCCTGGACGAGGAACTGATGAATCCACAAGCGCGGCCGAACAACAACAGCCACTCCACCATGGGTGCCTCCACCTGGGGGCTTGAGAGCATCCTGGAAATACGGGGGCCACTTCATAAGACGACATGTGTTCTTGGCGCGAAAAAAGCTCCAGGTCCCTTGGGATTGTGCCGGGCAAGGAGTATGCGATTCACTTCAGAATCCGCAGCAGCAGCGGCATCCTGGAACAGCTTCGACCACTGAGTGATGTGAGCAAAATTGACACTCACGCGCGTAGCCGCCTGCTGAGGCGACTGGTTGCCGTTATAGAGACGAGGGTTGGTTGGGCAGCCTGAGACACTCACTGTTGGTGAGCTGGCACAGAGTGAGAAACAACAGCACCTGAGCAGGAGGAGGAGGAGGAGGAGGAGGCGGAGGAGGAGGAGGAGGAGGAGGAGGAGTTGGAGGAGGAGTTGGATGATGCGTTGGAGGAAGAGGATGAGAAGGACAAGGAGGATGAGACGGAGAAGGAGGATACGGATCGACAGGAAGAGGATGACGATGAGGAGGAGGGGGCATGTGAGGAGGAGGGGGAGGGTGCCGCCGATACTGCAGCTCATGATGGTGATAATGGACGTGCTCCATGAATATCCGGGATACCGGAGTTCGCTCGAACCGAAGACCTGCCTCAAGTGCCCCCAGTTTTCACGCGGCAGAATTTCAGGTCGTGCGTATCTACTGTGTGCTCGCTTGGGTCAAATCTCAAATCAGCAGCTCGTGACTCCGAGTTCAGGGTGGATCATTTGCCACTTGCCCTTCTTGCGCTCCCTGCCGCATTGCCTCCCATAAGCGGCCGTGGGGACAAATCAGGGGCACACGGTATAGCATTGTTTCAGAACCGTCCTTCAACCTTGCCCAATTGAAGTGGCTTCGGCCCCGATGGAGGCAGCCCTCAGGAAATGGCGCGTCTAAGCCAGGGTTGACTTTGCTCCAGGAGCACCGACCTTGTCGCGCATGGCGGAGAGCTCGCCATTTCAGCTCATGCCAGGATGTTGAACGTCAAGCTCCTCAGCCTACCTCTTCCCTTCTGGAGTCACCCCGGCTCCACTACCTCGCCCCTTCTCTTCCATTCGCGTGATCTTGCAGGGTGTGTATCTAGCCTGGGCCTTTCATACATTTGGTGCTAGCGAACGTCCACACCTGATCCTTCTTGTACATGTTTGGCGTTTCCACGCAGCCGCACGCGAGCTTCGACCCTGCAAGGCTGACCCCCCCTTTCCTCCTCCCTCATCCCTCATCCATCCGCCACTCTCCCCATAGCCATGTCGGCTCAATCAATTATTCAGACTGCCTGGCTTCATGCCGGAGTCGTCGTCATCCTCTTTGACGTCTGGTCGGTCGTCTAGGGGCGATCCAATCCCTGAGACCCCTTGGGAGCATTTTCGTGGCAATGAACATATTCGTGCATGGTTTTTCGGAGCTGTATTCTTTTGTGTGGGTGCTATATTTTTTGCATTCCAGCTGTTTACTGAGTACGGCCTCTGGATCGGATGCGGCTTTTGGATCGGCGGATGTTTCTGCAACATGTACTGTCCTTTGAAGGAGCTGTTCAAAGGTCCGACTCCGTTCACATTTGAGAGGGTGTGCAATGAGTGGTGCTTGCTAGCGTGCATGGTGTGCTGGGTGGTTGGCTGCTCGTGGTGCTTCCTCCCGATGACGGGTGCCCAGTCGGTGTTGGTAGGCCATGTTGACCTGATGTTTTTGATCGGGTCCTCCTTCAACATGGTCCCGCCGATGTATCAGTTGATGCACGACGCTTCGCGTGAAGACGGCTGGACAGGGCAATGTCTTGAATATGTTGGGTATTTGGTGTCAGACCAGTGAGATGTTAATTGTATGCTGGGATGCATGGTTTTGCCAGCGATCATGATGTATGGCAGTTCTTTTTGCCTGGTCCGAGATGAAATACGCACTGGGCAGCCCTCTTCTCCTGGTCCCGGAAGGTGCTGTCTTGTGATTGGCATCCTTTCCGGACCCATTGTCTGCCAGCTTTCTCGCCCCTCGGGACCACATGAAGAGAACACGTTGCCTACCATCTCTTGTGCTTGGAGGCTACCCTCAATGTGCTCGTGTCCCAGTCCGGGGGTCGCGCTGGGCATTCTTTGCTATGTGGGTCGGCATCACCCCAACATACTTATACTGTATGTGCGTCGCCACCCCCAGGGGCGACGCGCGCACCGAGAAATCTTATAGTATATGCGTCGTGGCGTGCGCTTTCTGGCCACACCGCTCGGGAAACGGTATACTACAAGATGGGTATACTATATGTTTGGGTCGGACGCGCGCCTCCAAGGAGGACATATAGTATTAGTATGTCTCTGTGCGTCCCAGTGGGCTCCCTCACCTGGCCGTCCTGGGGCCCCCTGGAGTTTTCGCTGGACCATGCCAGGGCGCCCGTCGCCGCCCAGGGCCGCCACGGTAGGGGGGCCACGTGCGAACCCTAAGGGGGGGGGGCGGGCTTCGCTTCGCTTGGGAGCTCCCGAGCGGAGTGAACCCCGCCCTCCCCCTCTCCAATCGTGGGGGGGTGGGTCCGAGCATTCTCTCTGGGTGGAGGGCAAGGGGTGACATCTGAAGTGCCGGTCCGATTGGTTTTTTCGAGGCCTGCGCCTGCAAGAGAGGTGGATCCCAGGACGGATCGATCTCCAGGGTGCAGAGGCCCACATGGATTCCACCCCCGAGCCCTCCACCCCGAGAACATGCTCAGGGGGGTATGGGGCAGGGCTCGCACGTGGGCCCCCCTGCTCGAGGCGCCCCCGAGGGCGGCGGCGGCCCGTGCGGTGCGGCTGGCCTCCCGCGGGGCCCCCGCGCGGGCTGCCGGCCCGCGCGGCTTCCTCGGGGCACTCCCGGCGCCCCCCGCCTGCGCGGCGGAGGCCCTCGGGCGCGCCGCCTCCGCCCGCGGCGCGCCCGAGGGCCCACCTGGGGGGGCCTCCACGCCCGCCGGCCCCACCGCGGGGCCCGGCGGATCTCGAGGATCGGGGACGTGGGGCCGAGGACCTGGCCGCGGATGACGAGGCCCGCGGTGCCCCCCATGGGCGGAGGGGGAGGTTCGCCGCGGAGGTTCGAGGCTCTCGGGCGTGTTGTTGTTGTTGTTGTGGTTGTTATTGTTGTTGCTGTGATTGCTGTTGTTGTTGTTGTTGCTGTCGTCTTCTTCTTCTTATTATTATTCTTTTTCATATTCTTATTTTTATTATTAGTCGTCTTATTATTCTTCTTCTTCTTATATAGATATGTATATATGTATGTATGTATGTATGTATGTATGTATGTATGTATGTATGTATGTATGTATGTATGCGTGTATGTATGTATGTATGTATGTATGTATGTATGTATATATGTATGTATGCATGTACGTACGTATGTATGTATGTATGTATGCATATATGTATGTATGTATGTATGTATGTGTGTATGTATGTATGTATATCTATGTCTATATCCAGATGCGAGCGATATACGTATGTCTATACATATATGCACATATGTATTTTTGTTTATGTATTAGTTCATTGTTATACCTAGAGATGTAGACATGTATATGTTAACATATAGATATATGTATGTACATTTATGTGTTATGCACATACATATATATATACGTGGAGACCCATTGCACTGTACCGACAATCTACCCTCAGCTTATCGATGGGGGTCCCAAGACGAGCCGTTATGGTTTCAAGACGGTCCCCGAGCCCCCGAGCCGCCCCAAGACCGACCCAAGAGGACCCCCAGGAGGCAAGGAATAGGCGAAACCCATATTTCATGATCCAACAGATTTCGGGGTACTCGCGCTTTCCAGCTTCAGGGACTCAAAGACGGCCCAAGAGGTTCCCAAGAGCGCCAGTGTCAGATCCCGTAGCAATTGCTGCTCAAGATCAAGGCACATTGGTTTGACGCAGGGCGGGCAGGCTAACGTCCCCTACTGGGCAAAGTGCCGGTATTATCGCAGTGATGCGCGTCATTGATTTATCCCAGGTTGTCGTTAAAGCGGAGCTTCTTTGCATTGTCGTCTGTTATGCCCTGGCCACATGCCGTTATGCTCGAACAATTTGGATGAACTGTTGTGGTTTGGCATTGAACGATTTGCGATTGTTCAGTTCGTGTGTTCGCATTATCAAAGGGTGCAAGGGCTTCTTTTGGCAGGGTAGTGGCGCGGAATGCCAAATTGAAGTGCACAAGCGAGCCGTCAGGGTTCATATTGCGCGTGCATTTTGTGGTATAGCTTCTGTGGCAATTCTCGTGTACGTCCCGATGTCGCATTTCACTGCAGACGACCGCCAGCATATTGTGCCAGTGCGGGTGCATGAAGCTTGGTGCGGAGTCATATGCGCAATAGTTGCTGTGTCCCCACGACTGTCGACGTCACGGCTACTTCACGTCTCGTACGCTCTCATTGCGTTTTCAAATGTGGTAACATTGTCACCATTGTTGCAAACCGCGTCTAGCGTTGCTACCCTTCATGGCCACATCATATTTGAGTGTCTGGCCTTTAGCTTATTGGACTTGTACCTTCCAGCGAACTTGATATTTGCAACTGTTTCCTATTTGACCGCCGCGCTGACTTTTCTTGTTGGGGATTCCAGTGGCAGTGCTGCCATCGACCCGCATACACTGGAAGATTGTCTGTACGGTTGGTTCAGTGTTACTATATTGCTTTCGGTTGCAAACGCTGCTCTTTCCAAGGCGGTTGTTGTCCGTCTAGACGGCGAGTCATTTAGGAACGAGCTGCGCGCCGCAAAGTCGATCTTGGCAGGCACATGTGACGCTGTGGTGGAACTTGATGCAGAATTGAGGCTAGCACAGCTCTCTCCGAAGCTCGCGGACCTGCTCATGTTAAGCCCTGAGCGAGTCGCGGGTAACGCGAGCATGTCGTCTCTCCTTGCCACGGAGGCCGACCGCGAGAAGTTCTCCCAAGAGGTAACCTCCAGTACGACACATGATGAGTTTTGCAAGGCCTTTCACGTGAGCATGAAGGATAGCCGTGGCATCTCGGTACCAGTGGAGGCGTTCTGCGTGCGTTTCAACGGCGTCGGTGATAAGGAATCGTTTCTGCTTGGCTTCCGGGAGTTTGTAGACACGGTTTCGCCCAGGAGGGACCAGTTTGTTTCGCCTGGATTGCCCAGTGCTGCGCTGACGATCGATGTCCAAAGCAGGCTGCAATCGCAAGAGGACCAGAGCACAGAACGCAGCAATTCCGAAGATGGATCGGGTCTGACGTCAGCTGTACCTGAGCTTGCCATTTGGTTTGATGTTGTGACGCCAGCGTTCACAATGCTCTGCTGCACGAGTGCCTTGAAGTTGCTTGCTGGTAGTTCTTGGGCACAGATCTGCAAGTTTGAGCAGAGTCTTCTGCAATGCATCCAGCCAGCAATGCGAGAGGACTTTGAGTATTGGGTTCGTTTCTGCGTCGACAAGTCAGATAACAGTGCCAGTCAGGGAGAAGCTGCGCCGCTGGAAGTGGGATCAGTTCGCTTCCGTTTCAGTGAGCATCATCATCGTTTCCACCTCGCCATCGAGAGCAACGTGACGCTAGTCCTGGCCCCGCAAGATCGCGAGGATTGGCCCGCCGGCCTGGGCGAGACGTCGCGCGTGGTGAAGATCGTTCTCGAGAGGCCCAAGTGGATCCAGGGGGGGCACTGGACCTCCACGAACGTCCACACGCCCCTGCCGAATGACATCTCCGTGCTGGCCGGCGCCCTGGAGTCGGACGGCTCCCTGGCGCCGCTTGGCCGGTCGGCGCGCTCGCACGTCGGCCGCCGTGGGCGGAGCGCCCGCGGCCGGCGATCGGGGGGGAGCGCCGACGGCAGGCGCTCCCGGGACAGCGGCGAGCAGCGCCTCGGCCCTGGGGGCCACGGAGCCACTGGCCAGGGCGGCCCCGGTCGCAGCGCCAGCGGCTCCGCGGGAAGCGGGCGCGCCGGCCAGGCGGGCGCCCACAACATCCTGGCCCTGTGATCCGCAGCGCCGGCGCCGGGTGGCCGGGCAGGGCGCGGGCGGCGCAGCGCAGCAGGGAGCCCAGCTGCGCCAGCCCCGCGGCACGGCGAGCAGGCACCGCTGCCCCCACGGAGCCCGGCTTCCGGCAGGGCGCGCGGGGAGAGCGGTGCGCAGTCGGCACCCTCTGCGGGGGAAGCGAGCGCCAGTGCCAGATCTTCAGCCGCTTGGGTTCAAGGGCCACTCCGTCTCGAGACTTCTCCAGGAGGGAAGGTTGGCGCGCTGGCTCACGGGTCATCCGTCCGCGCGTTCACTCGTGCATGCAGCGGCCCGGGCATCGCGACTCCTGCGCGCCCTGATCTACGTGCGCATTGCTGCACAGACAGCGAGCGCAGCGCAACTCGGGGCAGATAACATGGTTGCTGGAGTTGTGATTCGCCCTGGCCCCCGCAAGACTGGCTCGAAGTCCGCTCAGTCTGGATTGCAAGGTTGGCAGTCTTTGCTCCACGTTGACGTCGCTACGAAGCCCAGCCCTTCGCTATGTCAGGGAAGCCTGGCGACACCGATCGGATGCAACTCCTGGGAGGTCAAATTCTGATTTTGCCCGGGCCCGAAATCCGGCTCAACCTGGCTTCATCCGGCTTCATCCGGCTCAATCCCGCTCAATCCCGCCTGATCCCGCTTGATCCGAGGCCCACTTTGGCGTAACAGCCCCCCAATGGGGCTTAATCCTCCCTTGAACGAAGGATTGCAAAAAAACGAAGGATTGCAAAAAAACCCAGGATTGCAAAAAAACCCTAGGATTGCAAAAAACGAAGGTTTTTTTGCAATCCTTCGTTTTTTTGCAATCCTTCGGGTTTTTTTGCAATCCTGGGTTTTTTTGCAATCCTTCGATCCTTCCGATGACAACCTCCCAGCAGCTGCCTCCCAACGAGGACCTCTACCGGGGAGCACCTCGGCGCTGCCTCCCGCGGCGCTCCTGGGGCGCCCCCGCGCCCCGGTGTTTTGGGGGGTGTCGAGGCCGCCCCGGTCTGCTCGAGAGATTGCCAAAACAAATCAGGATTGCAAAAACAAAAACCCTAGAACGAAGGATTGCAATCCTGTTTTTTTTGCAATCCAGTTTTTTTTTTTTTGTTTTTTTTTTTTTTGCAATCCTAGGGTTTTTTTGCAATCCTTCGTTCAAGCAGTGCCGAAGCGTCCTGGTTTATGATGCTCCAACCTACTTCAGCCTTGATCACCAGAAAGAACTTCGAGCGCCCAAAAAAGTACCGAAACTCAGGGGTTGAGCGACGTATGTTTAATTCGTTTGTTGTCGGGCTGCCTTTCCGAACACGGTAGGAAGGGTTCAGGTGATACATCCAGGCTTGAACCGCGCCCCTTGGACTCTTGATTCTCTGCTGCACCTCGGACTCCTCTCTATCGAATCGGCCCATCCCGCCACTGAGCCTGGGTTGTGAGTGTGAAGCCTATTGGATGTCCGGTGGGATTTCGAGGGTGACCTTTAGGGAGCCTCTTGGATGCAGTTTTGAGGCCTCTTGGGGGCAGTTTTGGAGCCTCTTGGGGTCGCTGTTGGGTCCCTTGGGCGCCTCTTGGAGCCTCTTGGAGCCTCTTGAGTGCCTCTTGGGGCCTCCTGGGGGCCTCTTGGGGCGGAGCGCTCGGATTTTCGGTTCGTGTTTCCTCTCTCGGGCCACTAATTATTGGGGCCGTCTTGGGGTCCTTTTGGGCCGTCTTGGGCGCCTCCTGGGCCCTCGAGGGCCGCCTTGGGGCCCTCTTGGAGGCCTCTTGGGCACTCCTGGGGTGGCATTGGGAGCCTCGAGGGCCGTCTGGCGTCGAGAAGGAAACACGGCGAGAGAACGTCAAAATCTTTGAAACACCGAATACAGATCAATGATTTTTGCCTCTCAGGGTCCTCTTGGGAGGCATCTTCGAGGCCTCTTGGGGCATCTCGGAGGCCTCTTGGGCCATCTTCAGGCCATTTAGGGCGTCTTGGAGCGATCTTTGGGCGTCTCGGGGCGTTCTGGGCCGCCGTGGGCCTCTTTGGGCCCTGTTGGGCCCGTTTTGGAGCCCCCATCGCCTCCAGAACGGTCACGAGAGAAACCGCGAGAAGCCCCAGGAGAAGATGTCGCGATGTGGGGTCTGGGGCTCTGAACGACTCCTCAGGCGTGATGATTGAGGTTGAGAGGATGATGGCAAGGACCTGAGGGCACGCCCACTCCGTGCCCAGAGGCACGGTGGCGGATCTACATAACCATGATAATCCGATGATCATCGTTCCGACAGGTCGCATCGCATTTCCGAGCTCCAATGGGGGAGCCGCCTGGGGGTATTTCAATTTGTTGTTGGTTCGAATTAAGGGGGGTGGCAGTGACTCGGGTTAGCGGTCGGTAGATTGGGCGAGGTGGCAAATATCATCCAGGAGCAGCAACGACCCCATCCCCGAATGGGAAAAATGGGGTTGGACAAGGACCCGCGATTGACCAACTCCGGCCCAGAAGACGGGTGGGTTTTTGAGTTAGGAGACCACATGCTAGAGGTTGTCTGGGTCGGTTTCGGCGAAGCCATCATCGGTAATTTGGGCCCTGAGATGCCGCCTGTGAGGCGGCCCGGCCGGTCTCGAGACATCCCTGCAGTTATGGGCTTCGAGTTGCCCCGCGAAAGATCGTCCAGCCCATTTCTCTTCGGCTTCTTCGCCGCTGTCATGAGGCGGTCCAGCTTTTTTGGCTTGAAACATCCTCTCAGAGCAATCTTCGCCCGGTGCATCCTCGTTATTCTGGATTAGTCGATGCTCTTGCAGCACGATATCAGATCCCGTTCCTCGCTGCTCTGGGCTCGCAGTTGCTTGAGATCTCATTGCCACTCCGGGTTTATGTACGTCTTATGTCCTCACCTCATGTGGTCCCGATTTTTTTCGCCTGAGACATCGTCGGGATTGTGTTTTCGGGGATGCCCAGACCTGAGGTGGTTCAATCAATTTCGCCCGAGATCTCACATTTCTGGGCTCAAAGATGTCCTGTCAATTTGTGTCACTTTTCAGTGGACACTCGGGAGACTGGAACACTCCTTGTTCCCAGTAGCAAATCTGTCAATCGGGGCCACTTGTCAAATGGGCGAGGGTAGCTGGGCATTGCATGAGGTGGGCTGCCCGTCGATTTCACACACTATTCACCCAAAGGGGTGGGCGGACTTCCTTGTCCTTGCCTTCGATGCTGTGTGGCACTTCGTCGGAGGGTAGGCCCGACGTTGCCCCATCAGCCAGAGCAGTACTGCTACTGAACCTCGCCTTGCCTTTGCGCAAAAAAGAAGTGATATCACATCGCCTTCAAGGCCGGCTGGCTCGAAAGTCATGGGGCGTTGCGTGAAGTTCAAGGGAGGGGTCAGTGATATGCCAGCACCAAGCTTGGCCATGCCTTCCATGGCCTTTCGCCAGCTGCCCCTGAGAGGCTTGGCCAACTTAGGAGCTTCGATTCCTGGCCGATCCGACTCTTGGGCTCCAGTTTCGGAGAGCTGGCGCAGCGCGCCCATGAAAAAAGTGCTGACGCTCTGACTCTTTCGACGCTCCTGACGCTCTTGACGCTCCTGACGCTCCTGACGCTCCAGGCGTCAGAGCGTCAGGAGCGTCAGGGGCGTCAGAGGCGTCAGGGGCGTCAGGATCGTCAGAGCGTCAAGAGCGACAGGAGCGTCAAGAGCGTCGGGGGCGTCAGGAGCGTCAGGGAGCGTCAGGGAGCGTCAGGGAGCGTCGAGGGCGCCGGAGGGCGTCAGGAGCGTCAGGAGCATCACAGCGTCAGGAGCGTCAGGGGCGTCAGGAACGTCAGGAGCGTCAGGAGCGTCAAGAGCGTCAGGAGCGTCAGGAGCGTCAGGGGCGTCAGGGGCGTCCACCACTTCGGCGCCGCCGCTCGAGACATCCTCACAACTCTGGCGCCGCCGTTCGAGACATCCTCACAACTCCGGCGCCGCCGCTCGAGACATCCTCACAACTCTGGCGCCGCCGCTCGAAACATCCTCACAACTTCGGCGCCGCCGCTCGAGACATCCTCACAACTCCGGCGCCGCCGCTCGAGACATCCTCACAACTCCGGCGCCGCCGCTCGAGACATCCTCACAGCTTCGGCGCCGCCGCTCGAGCGTCAGGAGCGTCAGGGGAGTCAAGAGCGTCAGGAGCGTCAGAGCGTCAGGGAGCGTCAGGAGCGTGGGCGTCAGGAGCGTCAGGAGCGTCAGGGAGCGTCGGGGACGCCAGGAGCGTCAGGAGTGTCAGGAGCGTCAGAGTGTCAGGAGCGTCAGGAGCGTCAGGAGCGTCAGGAGCGTCAGGAGCGTCAGGAGCGTCAAGAGCGTCAAGAGCGTCAGGAGCGTCAGGGGCGTCCACAATTCTGGCGCCGCCGCTCGAGACATCCTCACAGCTCCAGCGCCGCCGTTCGAGATAACCTCACAACTCCGGCGCCGCCGCTCGAGACATCATCACAACTCCGGCGCCGCCGCTCGAAACATCCTCACAACTCTGGCGCCGCCGCTCGAGCGTCAGGAGCGTCAAGGGAGTCAGGAGCGTCAGGGGCGTCAGAGCGTCAGGAGCGTCAGGCGAGCCAAGGGCGTCAGGGGCGTCCACGACTCTGGCGCCGCCGTTCGAGACATCCTCATAACTCCGGCGCCGCCGCTCGAGACATTCTCACAACTCTGGCGCCGCCGCTCGAAACGTCCTCACAATTCGGGCGCCGCCGCTCGAGACATCCTCACAACTCCGGCGCCACCGCTCGAGTGGGATGGGTGGATGGAGGGAGCTGGATGGAAGGAGTGAGGAGGAGGAGGAGGAGGAGGAGGAGGAGGAGGAGGAGGAGGAGGATGAGGAGGGGGAGGAGGGGGATGGGGGAGGAGGACGAAGGGTAAGAAGCGGATGGGGACTTTTTTAGGCCAAACTCTCGATCGACATATTTGACAAGTTAATTGTGACGCGACTTGTACCAGAGCAGGTCGTGGTGATGTCCCGTACGACGCGCTCGATTGGCATCCCCGACTCCCCTGCATTCAGAGCACCACTCGGGGGCCCTCGTCGTTACGGCTGGATTCGCTTCTAGCTTACACCACATAGCTTCATCACGGTGGACATAGCTTACACCACGGTGGGCGCGGCCCTTGGCGGCCAATATCCAGTCCTATTGGCTGACGTCGGGTGCTATTTGCTGCTGTCGGCTCCCGGCGGCCACACTCGGCTGCTATACGAGACTGCAGGCTCATATCAAAACTACCGAGTGTTAAACCCAAGGTGAAGAGGGGGAAGACATAAGGAGCATCCTCATCGATCTTCCTCTTCTTCCTCCGGTTCTCTTGCTCACGCCATTCCCTATCCCGTTACTCATTCGTCTCATGCTGCTCTACGTGTTCCACCTAGCCTTCCTCGTCCTTTCCGATGCTGCTTTTCATCATCGCCCTTTTCGGATGTTCCTCGTGCTGCTCCTCGTCATCGCCTCCTCGGTATGATGCCCCCTGTCCTTCCCTCCTCTTGTTGCTTTTCATGTTGTCTTCCGCATCTCTTCACCCCCGATCGTTTTACTCGTGCTGCTTTTCTCCCTTTGTCTCCTACTTGTCCTCCTCTCCGAAGCGGTGGCTCAAGATGACACGCTCTCGGTGCGAGGGCTCTGCAGATTGTCCGCGTTACACCACGTGCCGTGCCGAGGGCGGACGCCCCGCGTGTTCAGAGCACGGCGGGGTGTCAAGACGGGGCCGACGGGACCGCCAGGCTGAGGCCCCAGCGTCTGCCTCCCGAGCGTTTCCACCAGAACCAACAGGGTCCGCCAGCGAGCGTGGGAGCCACGTCGGATTCGGATTGTTCCGATGTTGACAGCGAGCAAGACCAGGCACACGATGAGGACACCCGGGAGCCTACGTCATGGACGGGCGGCGGCGATCCAGGAGACCAGGCTGAAGGCGGCGCCGACCGAGGGGCAGGTCATCGGTTGGAGCATCAAGCATGAATAAGCCGCGCAAGAAGGCCGACCGCGCTCGACGGGCCCTGGCCCGACGGAGATTTCGGGCGGAGTTGCCATCGTCGTCCAGCGTCGCGCACTTCCGTGTTGGGCGGCTCTGGGGGAGCCCTGCTGCAGCTCGGTCACCGAGTGGCCATCCGTCGGGCCAGCGCGGTTTTCCCTGGCAGCCTCTTCGCGATATCGATCCACCTGGGTGCGAAGGGGGGCCTGGGGGGGCCAGTGAACAGGAGGCTCTTGCAGGGCCTAGCGGTGTTCCTCCTGGGCCGGGAATCCCATGAGCGATCCTGGGCCACTGGAAGTGCGCGCCAGCTGAGCTGTCGAAGTCGGGCCGGCTCAACGCGTCTACGGGCGCGATCTCCATGCCCAGGTCGGCCGCGCGTTTCGTGAAGGACACGGGCGGGGGGGCGGGTTCAAGAGCGGGTCGCTGTCGAGGGGGGGCTCGATTACTGCGCGGGGGCAGAGATCCTGAGGCGCTGTGTCCGCAAGGTCGCGGCCTTGGACCCGGCCCTTTTTGTCGCTCCGCGCGCCCGCGGTCGCCGCGCGCGGGGGCCGCTCGGGGGAGGTCTTGCTCGGGGCGGCCGAGATGTTCAAGACGTTCCCATGTGGGGCCCATCATGGGCCCGCGCTCGGCACCGCGCAGCGCCGACTGGAGTCTGGGGCCCGACGAGGTCCCCGACGGTATTCCTGGAGCTGTTCGGGAGTGGTTTCACAATCCGGAGGCGCGGCTAGGGGCGTATCGCGACGTGCCCAATGACCAGCGCGGAGCTCTCATATGTCGTGGGACGGGCCTTCAGACGTCCGCGGCGCCCTGGGCAGACTCTCTCGGATCGGGGGGCCTGCGGGTGCTTCGGCCCGTCGGTTGCGATTTGGATGGCCCTTCAGAGTGCGGCCACTCGGGGGCCCGAGCTGTCCGAGGGATCTTCGGCGCGGGAAGGTCGGGGCGCGGCCTGGCGGCGGGCCAGTGCTGCGCAGGACATGGCGGGGGTCGCGTTCGCAGCGGGCCCCCGCGCCCTGCCGAAGCAGCAGGAAGGCGTGGAACGCCCGAGCGAGCAGTTGTTGCGTGGCTTGGTCGACGGGATCAGGGGCGGCAGAGCGTGGGCCAGCGACTCGAACCGGTCCGAGCGCGCCGACTTGATTTCTTTGATAGCGAACGGCGCGCCCGAGGTGGGGGGCCTCCACGCCCGCCGGCCCCGCCGCGGGGCCCGGCGGATCTCGAGGATCGGGGACGTGGGGCCCAGGACCTGGCCGCGGATGACGAGGCCCGCGGTGCCCCCCATGGGCGGAGGGGGAGGTTCACCGCGGAGGTTCGAGGCTCTCGGGCGTGTTGTTGTTGTTGTTGTTGCTGTGATTGATGTTGTTGTTGTTGTTGTTGTTGTTGTTGTTGTTGTTGTTGTTGTTGTTGTCGTTGTTGTTGTTGTTGTTGTTGTTGTTGTTGTTGTTGTTGTTGTTGTTGTTGTTGCTGTCTTCTTCTTCTTATTCTCATTTTTCTTCTTCTTCTTCTTCTTCTTCTTATGTATGTATGTATGTATGTATGTATGTATGTATGTATGTATGTATGTATGTATGTATATATATATACATGTATATATATATATATATATATATATATATATATAGGTCGGCGGTGTTCCAGCCTCGGGGGGGCTTTTCAGTAGCTGCGCCTTGGCGAGGGCGTTCCGGGGGGCCTTCACCCCCCAACCGCCCATCGATCGCCGATAGGGTCCCGATAGCCCACCCCGCTCAGGACCGTGCGGTTTCCTTATCGGGGGCTTATCGCCGATCTATCGGCGATGTATCGCCGATTTCTCCCCCGGAGCCGTTCCTCCGCAAACATTGCTCCCCAAAAGCCGGAGGAGGGGGAGTCGACAGTTGCCCGATGTTTCTGCTTGTCTGCTCATTATTGTCGCTGCTGTTGCTGCAGTCTGCGGTTTCTGGAGCTCATTATTTGGCCCTGGAGCATTCAACAACCAGCAGGATCAGTTCAGGCCTGATGGCCGGCGACTCGAGCATTTCGGGTCGTCGGAGGTCCAGGTCCAGGTCACCTGCAGGTGCGCCGCGATTCGCGCCTCGCAGCCAGGGCCGCAGAGCTGCTCCTGTCCCAGGGGGTGGCGCGAGAGCTGGAAGACAAGCGCGTGTCGCGCAGCGCGCATCGCGAATTGCGTGATCTGGGAGGGTGTCCGCCGCCACCAAGCCCAGGCCTCCGACGTGATTTGTTCGTCACCTGGCTCCCCAGAGGGCCCCTTTCCAGGGACGACCTTCTCACCCCGAGTAATTTTTGACGGCCGCGGGGCCTGGTAATGGGAGCATGAAAAACAATGTAGATCTGGAGGTCGGAACGCGGGGTGGTATACAGGGGCGTGGTGCCAGTGCTGGAAACGGTGATCTTGTCTAGGGTAGCCGCAAGTGCGTTGCATCCCGATGGTAACAGCTTTGGCTTTGCGCCGACATCTTTAAACTACGTCAGAATTCCTGGTTTCCTCCTCACGCGTCTGTAGTCTCATGTGATCGGCAGCACGAGCGTCTGTCCCAGGACTCCCGACCACCAAGCTCGCAATTTCGGAAATTCCGAATCGCGCAAAGCGTGATTCTTAGGCTTACGCCACACCGCCGACCCCTTGTTTATGCCAATCGTGGGGCAGTAGAAGCTGCGAAGGGGTGAAAAGGCGAGTGATATTTGTTTGGTGTCTGTTCGCCGCCACTGCCAGAGGGTCTCGGGCAGTTCCGCGGGGGTGTCCGAGCGGACGGCGACACCGCGGGCGGTCGTGGTCTCATCTGGGGCCATCTGAGAGGCATAATGGAGCCAGGTTGGGCTCGGGAATGTCTTCGAGCCGTTTCGGTAGCGGTCGGGAGTTTTTTGGGGGGACTGTCCAGGAGTCATTATGGGTCAACTTGGCCATGTGCGAGGCCACGGCGCGTGCAAAGGGTGGAGCCACGACACGATCGACGTGTGTGTGCGCTTGGGGTTGGAAGTTTACGGGACCGCGGGTACTGGGGCTATGGTTGGAACGCGCCGTGGAGCCACGAAATCTATGAGGGACGTGCCCAATGTTCGCGGGGAGCCGCGCGTATACTCGGGTTTTGGGGCCTTTCATTCAAGTTGCCGCGTGCGGGGTGTGCCAAATTGGAGGCATGTTCACTAGATGGAAGCGCCACGGCACCTCGATTTCTGCGGGGTCGGCGGATGCTGGACGTAAGTTGTGGATTTCGAAACTGGGGCTGATCCGTTATTGGGCATGCTGGGGTATTCGGAGGAGTGGGAGGAGGAGGATGAGGAGGAGGAGGAGGACGAGTGACGCTGCGAGCGTAAGAGCGGGGCGAAGGAGACGGAGCAGGAGAAGGAGGAAGAGGAGGAAGGGGAGGAGAAGGGGGGACGAGGAGGAGGCGGAGGAATAGGAAATGACATTGAGCTTCTCATTCCTCTCTGGGATTGGCCGCCTGCGTGGGGCCGTCTTGGAAACCTCTTGGCCCGTCTTGGGGCCATCTTGGGCGTCTTGGAGGGGTCGTTTGGCGTCTCGAAGCCTTCGTGGGCCGTCTTGGAGGCCTCTTGGGTGCTTCTTGGCCCGTCTTGAGGCCCTCTTCGACCCGGAAAAGCTCTGGAACCGCTCGTCCCGGCCGTGCTGCGCTCGTCCCGGCTCCCTCCCCCCCTCCAAGTCGGCCCTCTTGGGCCGTCTTGGGGACCTCTTGGGCCGTCTTGGGGCCGTCTTGGGCCGTCTGGAGGCCGTCTTGGGGGCCTCTTGGGCCATTGAGCGTCGGGAAGCCGGAAAGGCGGAAAAACAAAAAGCATCGAAAAACACTATGGAAAATCAACAATTTTAGACTCTTGGGGCGCTCTTGGGAGGCTTGTTTGGGACCTCGGGGGCCGTCTTGGAGACCTCTTGGCCCGTCTTGGGGCCATCTTGGGCGTCTTGGAGGGGTCGTTTGGCGTCTCGAAGCCTTCGTGGGCCGTCTTGGAGGCCTCTTGGGTGCTTCTTGGCCCGTCTTGAGGCCCTCTTCGACCCGGAAAAGCTCTGGAACCGCTCGTCCCGGCCGTGCTGCGCTCGTCCCGGCTCCCTCCCCCCCTCCAAGTCGGCCCTCTTGGGCCGTCTTGGGGACCTCTTGGGCCGTCTTGGGGCCGTCTTGGGCCGTCTGGAGGCCGTCTTGGGGGCCTCTTGGGCCATTTTGGGGCTATCTTTGGAGCCTTTTTGCCCGTCTTGGAGCGTCGGAAAGCCGGAAAGGCGGAGAAGCAAAAAACGTCGAAAAACACTTTTGGAAAATCAACAATTTTAGACTCTTTGGGCCCTCTTGGGAGGCTTGTTTGGGACCTCGGGGGCCGTCTTGGAGACCTCTTGGCCCGTCTTGGGGCCATCGTGGGCGTCTTGGAGCGGTCGTTTGGCGTCTCGGAGCCTTCGTGGGCCGTCTTGGAGGCCTCTTGGGGGCTTCTTGGCCCGTCTTGAGGCCCTCTTGGGCCCGGAAAAGCCCTGGAACCGCTCGTCCCGGCCGTGCTGCGCTCGTCCCGGCCCCCTCCCCCCCTCCAAATCGGCCCTCTTGGGCCGTCTTGGGGACCTCTTGGGCCGTCTTGGGGCCGTCTTGGGCCGTCTGGAGGCCGTCTTGGGGGCCTCTTGGGCCATCTTGGGGCTATCTTTGGGGCCTCTTTGGCCGTCTTGGAGCGTCGGGAAGCCGGAAAGGCGGGAAAGCAAGAAACGTCGAAAAACATTCGGGAAAATCAACAATTTTAGACTCTTTGGGCCCTCTTGGGAGGCTTGTTTGGGACCTCGGAGGCCGTCTTGGAGACCTCTTGGCCCGTCTTGGGGCCATCGTGGGCGTCTTGGACCGGTCGTTTGGCGTCTCGGAGCCTTCGTGGGCCGTCTTGGAGGCCTCTTGGGGGCTTCTTGGCCCGTCTTGAGGCCCTCTTGGGCCCGGAAAAGCCCCGTGAGTCGCTCGTCCCGGACCCCCCCCGCTCGCGCCGGACCCCCCCCCCCCTCCAAATCGACCGGACCGGGCTCCCGGGGGAGGGGTTTGGGGAGGGGGAAGCATCTCACACGCCGATGATCCCCAAGGGGTCGGCGGATTTTGGAATGTCCGTACCATCAGAGTTCGCCGCGTCGGCGGCGAGGCAGAGCTAACTAAACGGGGGCACCGTTGCAGCGAATTGCGCCACAATGCAAGGAAAATGGGACAGGACAGGGAGGGCGGCCGAAGGAGGGGGCGGAGGAGCGAGGGCCGCTCAGGGGGACGGGTCACGCCCGGAGCGTGTGGCGCGGCCGGCCCCCTCCGGCGGGGTCCGCGGCGGCTGCTGCGCTGGGGGACCGGCGGCGGCGGGGCGCAGTGCGGATACCAGAACAAACCTGTATGGACAAGGGTGCGATGCGGTCAGTGCTGGGGCCAACAGTTGATGGCAGCACGTCCCCCACAACGGGAGCGGGCGCAGTGTGCCCAGGAAGATGCTGGGCCGCTGAGTCGGCGGGCGGCGAGACCAAGCCTGGGGCGCCAGCGGGGCGGTTGTGAGCAGCCCGTCAGCGACATGGCGGCGCGCGGAGGGAGGGAGAACGAGCGGGGAGGGCAGAAGTGGACAGGGAGGAGGACGCCCCGCCTGGGAGACCCACAGGCGGGGCGGCGGCGCCAGGCAGCAGCAGCGGCGCCGAGCACCACTCGCGCGGGGGGGGCAGCCGGGGGGGAAGGCACCCTGGCGGCGCCCAGCGGGGGCTACGGGAGGGCTCCCGCTGCCCCGGTGGACAGGGTGATCCTGCCGTAAACGGGGCCGGCCAGAAGCGGGGGACCGGCAATGTCGCCCAGGGGGCGGGGCGGCGTAGGCGGCCCTCACAGCGGGGGCGAGAGAGGGGCGGCACTTAACCGGTGCATGGCGATGTGTAAGTGAGAATTGGCCCCCGTGCCCGGGTGGACAGGGTGGGCCAAGGGGGGGCGAAAAAGGGGCCACCATCGTCAAGGTGAACGGCAGCGAGCGCGCCTTGGCCAGCCAAAACTGTGGCCGAAGCCAGCGCCTCCAGCCCAGCGGGCGAGGGCGGGGGGCGGGGAGGGGCACCGAACATGTGCACAGCGGTCAAAGTGGGAGACGGTCCCCCAGCCCAGGTGGACAGGGCGGGCCGTGGGGGGAACAGGGGAGATCACCACCGTCAGGTAGACAGCAGCGGGCGCGCCTGGGAGGGCCAAAAGTGCGGCCGAAGCCGGCGCCCCCAGTTCAAGCTGGCAGGGGGGCGTGCGAGGGGCGGCACCACACCGGTGCACAGAGACGATGAAGGGGAGGCTGCCCCCCAGCCTGGATGGACAGGGTGGGCAGCGTGGGGTGAGCCAGGGGCGGCCACCGCGGTCCGGTTGGACAGCTGTGGGCGCGCCTCGGCGCACAAAGCTGTGGCCCGAGCCCACGCCTCCGGCCCGATAGGGCGTGGGCCGGCATGGGTTGGGCGCCGCGCTGAGCCGCGCGCCGTCAAGTAGGCGGGCGCGCGGCAAGAGCTTCCGTGGGCTCAGGAGAGGACCACTTAGTCAGGAGCAGGACGTAGGGCTTGTTGGTGGCGTGAATGCCCTCAGGGCCAGCCCGGGGTAAGCCCAGGGTAAGCATTGGGCGTGTTGGGCGGCCACTGGGGAGGCAAGGCGTGGGAGTTGTGGCAGGGCTGTTGTGCGTGGTGAGTTCCTGAGGCGGTCTGGAGCACGTACCTCTGCCCGTGTGGGCTTCTAGAGTAGCAAAGGTGGCGAGTCCTGCTCCACGACGGTCCGGGGAGCGCGTCAGGGATGTGATGTGCGGATGTTGGGTAGGCGCTGCCTGGTCTGCTCGTCGTTGGGCCAAGCGGGGTCGGCGCGTCGCCTGCCTTTCCCCATCGGGTCCTGGCCCTTGCCTTTGCCCTTGCCCTTGTCGGGACGCACCTGCTCGATGCGTCGAGCGTGCTTGTCCCGAGCATACCTGTCGCTTCCTGCACAGCTGGCGGACGTCGAAATTCCCCCCACGCAGCTGGCACACAACCTCCTCGCAGAAGCGGCTCTGCCCAATGGGGTTGTATGTTGCTCCCGGCCGCCCTTCCCGCTGATCGCAGAGCGCGTTCCAACCGATGACGAGCATGGCTCCGCACTCCTTTTTCCGCCTGTCGACAACTTCTGGCCAGGTCTCGTGTCGGCGGGCTTGGTAGGTCCACGCGCAGTGCCAGCGGATATCCCGGCGGGGCTTGTTGTAGAGGCTGTCGTTTAGGTCGTGGTGGGGCGTGTACCAGGCGTGGATGTGAAGGGCCCTGTGCGGTGGGGGCGGCGGTGGGTGGGCGCTATCGGGATGTCCGCTGGACGACGCGCCTCCCTGGGTGGCGGGGCGGGGGTGTGGGGCGCCGATGGTTTGTTCTGCGGTCCGAGGGGTCTTGCGTGCTCGCTCGTCGTCGGGTTCGTCAGTCCTGACTCCTTCTGCCACCAGTTTTGTGCGGATGTCCGGGCGTGGATCGACACCGCTGTCACCCCCTGCCGCGGTGAGGGCTTGGAGCTCGGGCAGCGGAGTGATGACTGCTCCCGCTCGCTGGCGGGGGAGCTGGCGGGTGGGTCGCCGAAATCGATTCACTGCGCGGGGGAGACGGAGTGGGCGGATAGTGGCCTCCGGCGGGGAGGGTGGCGGCACTCGGGGTTGAGCCCTTCAGCAGGGGACGGGTGCGTGGGGATGGGAGGGGTGGGGGCCCCCGCGGTGGGCCCTTCGGCGGAGCTGCTGGCCTCACCCGGGGTGGTGTTGATTTGTCTGTCGTGTGGTGCGTTCGTGCTGAGCAGCGTGGGGGGTGGGCCTGCCCTGATTTTGTTGTGGTTGGGCTTGGTGCCGGGATGGGCTGCCACGTTCGGGTCGTATCGGGCCAGCATCGGGGATTGCAAGTCTCGGATCCCGAGGGAGGCGAGGGATGCGAGGAGGAACTCCTGGCTGTACCTGCTGGGGTCCTGGCCTATATCGCGAGCCTGCCGGTGGTTGTTCAGGCGGAAGGCGTTCCACAGGTCTGCCACTTGCTCTTGTTTTCCCTCGGCGAGCTGGGTCTTGAGCCTTAGGCGACTGGGTGCGCCAGGGTAGCTCGTCTCCCGTCCCACTGCGTTCCTCATATATGGGATCCCGTTGTTGGGGATCCCGCTGTTGGGGATGGTGGTGCCGTATATGTGCGTGAGGAAGCCTTTACAATCGTCCTCCGTCCAGGCCCTTGGATCTCGCGAGATGGTCTGTCGGGAGTCGGTCCACGTCCGTCAGGCCTCGTCAACGTTGTGGTGCAGCGCCGGTGCGTGGTGAACCATAATGTGCGCAATGGTATTATCAGCCTTCCCTTCTTGGCGTTCTGGGGGGATCGCCGTGCCCGCCTCCAGGGATTTGATGCCCCGGTTGGCGAAGCTTGGGCAGGGGGGCAGCGCGAGGTCTGGGAGGTCTCGCCTCCCGAGCTGGATCTGGCCTGCACCGCCCAAAATAACGCAGTGCCAGAAATGCCGGATTTACGAATCGTGCTGTTCCAGTGCAAACCATGGCTTCGGAAATTCCGAAACGACGTCACGCAAAATCTGGAATCGCAAACACCAATTCCGTAAATTCTGGAATCTCTGGAATCGCGAGCGTGGCGGCCAGGCGTCATGGAAATGTTTCGTTTGTCGCCGTTCAGACTGGGCGGCGGTCGTTTGGGGAAGTTCGAATTCTACAGTTTGATGTTGTTTGAGGCGGCCGACGCAAAGTCACACGGTTGAAATCGTAATGCAACGCGCCAGCGGCTGTCGTAGATAGCATCGCCACTTCCAGCGTTGGCACCATACCGCGCCCCCTTCTCGACCTCCAAAACGGAAGATGTGTGCTCTCGCCGTCCGCTGCACGCGGGCCCCGGGGCGGCTGGAAAGTTTACAGCCCTACGGTGGCACGTGGGGGTATGACTTTTCCAGCCGCCCTGGGGTCTCGAAGAATTGTATGGATATCTGCCCGCCCGCGTGGGCGTGCATATATATATATATATATATATATATATATATATATATATATATATAAAAAAAAAAAAAGGCCTCGCCTTCGAGGATCGAAGTTGTCATCTCTTCCTCGGCAGAAGGCGGCGGAGGTAAAACGAGGCCGCCTCCGCCGGTGGAAGCCAGCGGAAGGGCGGCGGAAGGTGGTGGATGCAAAAGATGATGCGCCCCCAAGAGATGAAAACAATTTTGAGTACCGGGTTTCTGGAATCCGCCATGTCCACCGCGCCCCGGGCCCCCCAGTGGATGTGGACATGTTCTGCCAGCGCGCCGTGGGCCGCAGGCTTGCTGGCGTGGCGCCGGACAGCCCCTCCCCGCGCCTCGGCGGCGCGGGCGCGGGCGTGGCGCGGGGGGGGGCGGCCTTCTGGAGGGGCGCGGGGCGCTCTTGAGAGGGCGGGGGCCTCCTGAAGTGGCCGAGACGTCAGCCGATGTGATTTTGTCCAGTCCGCGGCCCCAGACGTCCCGACCCCGCCCCCGTGGGTGCTTTCTCGTCCGGGATCCACTCTTGGTGGTCCCCAGGCCCGATCACGGGCCCCAGCGGCCGGAGTCCAGGAGAACCGCCGGATTGAAAAGAAACATCTTCGGATCTCCGGGGGTCCGCCCTGCCTGCTTCTACGAAGCCTGCAGGCAGGCTCGCGGGCCCGTCCAGGGAGGCCCCTTCCATCCCAGAGTTCCCCTCGCCTGCTCACATGGCCGGCCACCTCGCGCCACTTCCTTGTGGATGCTGGCGGCAGGGTGCCGCTGCCGTCGACGCCCTTGGCCGGAGGCAAGGAAAATAATGGGGGGCTGAGGAGAATGGGGTTAACAGAAAAGAGTAGTCATGAACGTGATACTATTGATGTTCTGAACATCAGTCATCATATGTAGAATACGAAAACAGTAGTAAGACAAACTACATCAGTATTACTACTACTACTACTACTACTACTACTACTACTACTACTACTACTACTACTACTACTACTACTACTACTACTACTACTACTACTACTACTACTACTACTACTACTACTACTACTACTACTACTACTACCTACTACTACTACTACTACTACTACTACTACTACTACTACTACTACTACTACTACTACTACTACTACTACTACTACTACTACTACTACTACTACTACTACTACTACTACTACTTTTATTACTACTACTACTAATAATGGTCGTAATGATTTCAATAATATTTAGAACTTCTACCATCGTAGTACGATTGATAGGACTACGAATGTTAATCATAACAACAATAATGCTATTACTAATCGTGCTTGTGACGTATGGGGTTAAGGAGGCTGGCCACGCGCAGAGGGGTACAGGCGAGGGGGGGAAAAGGCTTCTTACAAGAAGGCTGCTTCTTGGACGGAGCGGCCCGTATCTATAGATGTGAGGCCGCTGCCTTCTATGAAGCAGCCTCCTAAGAAGCCTTCCCTCCTCCTCCTACCCCCCTGTGCGCGCCGCCAATATGAAGAAGCCGCTCTGGAGCAGCCTCGTGGCCACTCCAGGGCGGAACCTGTTGTGAGCAGCTCTGACAGGGCAGCCCGCAGCCGAGGAGGAGGAGGCTGCGGCCACCGCACGTCTGGGCCCCCGTCGGTGCGCCGAGGGGAGCGGGGCGGAATACGACCCCCCTGTGCGCGCCGCCAGGCACCCCACAGCGCGAGCTGCGCGCTGGGGTGCGCGCCGCCCAGAGGGGGTCTGGCCCCAGTGGAGATCTGCCACCCGCTGGCGCTTGAAGTTGAGCTGTGTGTGTGGTCTTCGGGCCCCCACAGTCCTTAGGAAGAGGAGGGGAGGAGGGAGGAGGAACGAAGGAGACGGATATTTTGTCTTGCTCTCCGGCGATAGCGGGCGTTACCTGGGGGGGGGAGGGTGCCAATGACGCCATGATCGGCGCGGGCTCCGTCAGGGGAAGTAGGCACCACTATCTGACTCCAGGCGGCACGCACGAATCGTGCCGTTACCAGAGGAGGGGGGAGGGACGGGGGTACAGTCAACCCGCATAGTAAGGATTGGCAACCTTCCCAAGGGTACCCTTGCAGTCTTCCCCTTCGGCCCATCCTTGGCCGCTTTGGCTGGCCGCCCCCCCTCCCGCAGAGTGCCGACGCGGCCTCCCAAGGCCCTTGCATCCTTATCGTTCGTCCTTAACATTCGGGGGAGCGTAAGACCCGGGTTTGCCAGGACTCGGGTTCGCCATCGTTTTTTGACGACCGCGCCTCGGATTTTGACGAGGACGAGTTTCGTGGGATGTCTGCAGCGGGAGGCCTCGTCAAAATGCAGGCTCGGCCTCGTCATTTTTTTGACGACCTCGTCGGGGATACCCAGGTCTTACGCCCCCCTGAAACATACCGGTTGACTGTAGTCCAGGCAACGGGAATTGCAGCGGCTCTTTTTTACGGTCCGGAGTGAGTGCTCAGCGTGTCGCGCCGCTGGCACTGGCCGACTACCCTTCGGCGCGACACGCGAACTCCAGGACCCACGCACATACAGCACCACCGCGGGCTGGTTTTCTGTCATGGGGGTGGTAGTGGGATTATTGTTTCGACGGTGGGGTGCAGTGTGCGTCATATCTCGCGGTAAATACATGTCGCGTGTGCAGAGTCATTTGGGCACGCAGTTGCATGCACAAAAAACAACACATTCACGTGGTGTATACTTCGGGGCGATGTACAAACTTCCCGGGGGCCCATCGTTCTCATACACCACCACCGGGCTGCCACAGGGTGCCTGGGAACACCTATTCGCCACCGAATGCGGCCGCCATCTGCGCGCACGACCACGTGGCAAGCACTTGCGCTTGGCGGGGGCAGGCAGTGGCATCCCTGTCAAGCGGTCGCGCGCAGGAGTTTTCCTTTTCCTGTGGCCGCCTAGTGGTGGTGTACACCTTAGGCGATGCTTAAGAAAACCTAAGTTTTCGGCCAGAGTCTCGATTATTCTTAACGTTTCAATGTAAATCCTAAGATTTGAATGGAAATTTTGGGTTTTTATTCAAGTTCTGAGACTATGAATTTCTTGACCCATGATTTCTAAAGCATTTCGCAGGGTGTATAGATTGGGGCCCCGCACTAACACCACGTCCTGGCCCCCGGGCGTCAGCGTTCCGAGCTTTTCTCGGCCCGCCCGTCCCGCGCACCGGAGCGACACGCGATCAGCTTGCAGTGAGGAGCGTGTCGGTGGGACCAGATGTAGGCACGCTCGAGCAAGTTGCTCCTCCTCCTCCTCCTCCTCCTCCTCCTCCTCGTCCTCCCCCTCCCCCTCCTCCTCCTTCTCCTCCTCCCCCTCCTCCTCCTACTCCTCCTCCTCCTCCTCCTCCCTCCTCCCTCCTCCCTCCTCTTCCCGTGGCGCACTCCACGCACGGAGCGACAGTTCCTGACCGTGAAGCAGCGAGATCCAGGAGGCGGAGGGATAGGAGCAGTAGCGGCAGGAGAGGAGCGCGAGGCCGCCGGTCTTCATGGTGGAGCTCCTGGCCGCCTGCTTCTTCTTGACGGCCGCCGTCCTCGAAGGATACGTCCTCTAGGAGGAGGTTTATGTTGATGATGACGGTGATGATGATGACGATGATGATGAGTATGAATATGCTTATGGTGATGATGATGACGGTGATGAGGAGGATGAAAAGGATGCAGCATCGATGTTGCGTTGGCGGTGGAGGAGGCAGTGGCGATGGTGCTTGAGCGGAGGAGGAGAAAATATGAGGAGCAGGGAGAGACGGAGGAATACGAGGAGCAGTAAGACAATGAAGCGGAGGAGGAGGAGAAGGCGGAGGAGGAGGTGGGAGGACGAGGGGGAGGAGGAGGATCATGATGACGACAAAGAGGACGAGGAGGAAGACGAGGACGATGAAAAGGACGAGGAGTAGGAGGAGGAGGAGGAGGAGGAGGAGGAGGAGGAGGAGGAACATCAATAGCGGAGATAATCATGACCTTCTCGAAGGCTACGTCTCAAACGACACCGTGCAGCTGGGGCTCTGCCTCTGGCTCCCGGGGTCTCTGCTCGGCCTCTACCTGCCGCACGAGCTGCTCTGGCAGAAGATGGAGGAGGACAGAGAGGGTGGCCAGGGGTCGAGGTTCGAGGGTCAAGGATCGAGGATTGAGGATACTTCTGTAGTCTGCGTGTTTGCTCGTTTGTTCATCTGCTGCGTTTTCGGGCGTGGCCCGAATTTGTTTCTCGCGAGGTGAACTGAACTGAACTGAACTGAACTGAACTGAACAGACTGGTCGCACCCGTTACGCGACGGCTTTATTCTCGGCCGCCGAGAGCGCAACCTATGGCGCAACCGATAGGGGACGGTCTTATTCTCGGCCGCCGAGGGCGCAACCTACAGCGCAACCGATAGGGGACGGTTTGATTCTCGGCCGCCGAGGGCACAATTTATGGCGCAACCGATAGGAGACGGTTCTATTTTCAGCCGCCGAGGGCGCAACCCATGGCGCAACTGAGGACGAGGAGGAGGACGATGACGACGATCAGGATGGGGAGGAGGACGGGGAGGAATACGAGTAGTACAAGGACGACGTGTGGACATTTGCATGCGTGCGGTGCTACGCCCGATTTATGTTCGCCGTTTGGGCTGGCGGTGGGGCCCAAGCGGCGCGTTATCTTGTGATTTCGTTTGTTTGTTTGTTTACTTGTTTGTTTGCTTGTTGGTTTGTTTGATTCTTTGTTTGTGTATGACGTTGTGGACCTAGGCGCGGCATGCTGCAGGGGCAGCCGCCGCGACACGCTGAGCAAAGTTCTTGACCGTAAGCTTGCCCTGTCCCATCCGGCAGCTCCTTGCAGGCGTAGGGGTCTGCGCGCGAGGCTGGCCCAGCGGCGCTTGCAGAAGATGTGGTCGGATGTTTTTCCGGGCAGGCGTCTCTTGCCCATCGCGCCGTCTGTGCTCCTCCGGGAGCTCCAAAGTGAGTAGTCCAGCTGGGCCAGCAGCCGTCTTGCTGGGGGGGGTGAGGTCGAGTGTGCCCCTCCGTGAGACCCCGCGCAGCGTGACTCCCTCTGGGCGAGCTCTGTGCACCTCGCCGGGGCTGCCCAGGTGAGAGTGCAGACGCGCGCTTGCTCCGATGCCGCCGTGTCGCTGCGCGCGCGCGGCCGCGACGCCAAGCGGGATATCCTCTTGGCTCGCCGGCTCCGCCTGCCGCAGCTCGACTCCGCCGTTTCGCTGCGCGCGCAGCCGCGGCGCCCAGAAGCGAGTGTGGGTAAGTTACCTGCGCCCAGACCGCTCGAGTAGATCCCACCTTGAGCGCCGCGTAATGGGGGGGGTGATCAATGGCGGGGCAGCGAGGGCTTCAGAAAAGGGGAGGAGGAGGAGAAGTTGGAGGAGGAGGAGGAGGAGGAGGAGGAAGAGGAGAAGGAGCAGGAGGGGGAGGAGGAGGAGGAGGAGGAGGAGGAGGAGGAGGAGGAGGAGGAGGAGGAGGAGGAGGAGGAGGAGGAGGAGGAGGAGGACCCGAGAAGTATACCTTTCTGCCCCCCCTCTCCGTCTATGGCCCCCCCTTTAGGCGACGCGCCCAACCATCGGTCCGCTATCGCAAGCAATGTGCGTGTCTGGTCCCCTGCCCAAGGCCATGTCCTCCGGTCGGCGGCGTGCCCAGGGGGCGTACAGGTGAGACGGAGCAGGCCTTCTCAGGAGGCTCGGAAGGCCCCCGGCCTTCCGAGAAGATTTTCAGGCCTGCCCCCAAGACGCAGAACACTTCTCTGATGGCGCGAGGGCTTCGGAGAAGTCCCGCCGCCTTGGCCTCCTCCTTCTCACCTCCCCCCCGCGCTCGCCGCCGACTCTGGATGCTCCCCGGCTGCGCACGCAGGTCTCCGTATCCGAGCCCCCCCTTCTCGGGACCTGGTGGCGCCTGTGCGGCCCCCTGCGCGCCGCGCCTCCGACTTCTGCCGCCTGCGCGCGAGTGCACCGCCGTGAGTGCGCTTCTCTGCGGCGGCGAGCGACCGGGGGGGAAGTGAGAAGGAGAAGGCCCTCTCGGAAGGCGGCGGGGCTTCTCAGAAGCCCTCCTGCCTTCCCTTCTGGTGTCTCCGGGCCAGGCTCAGGAAACTTTTCAGACGGCCGTAGGACTTCGAGGCTCATGAGACGGCCCACCCCTCTCACTTCCCCCCAGTTCTTCATCCCGAGCCGTTCTTTGACGGCCCCGGGGCCCGGCGAGGGCCGCCAGGGGCCGAACCTCGAGACAGACCTCCGCCCCGATCTCTCCCACACGCTGGAGGTCTGGAGGGCCCTCTCGCTGCTCGCTTCACCCCCTTCGCTCGCCCCTCTGCTCGCGGGAGGCGGCGAGCGAAGGGGCCGCCTGTCCGGCGGCCTCCTCGCGGGGCCCCGCCCCGCCGCCCGCCTGCGCGGGGCGCGGCTGCTCGGCGCCCTGCAGGGCGCCGGACCCCCCGCGGCGCCGCGTCCCCGCGGCCCGGCGGAGCGGCGGGTGCGCGCCGGGCGGCCCGTGCGCAGGGCCTGCGGCCACGGAGCGGCGAGCCGGGCGGCCCGGTGCAGCCACTCGGCCGCGCGCAGAGGTGGGTGTACCGAGGCCTCCAAGGCATTGGACAAATCCAAACAGAGTTTTTTTTTTTTTTTTTTGTTGTTTTTTTTGTTGTTTTTGTTTTTCCCCCTTTCTCTTTCTTCAATGTTCGGTCTCTAACAGCCCTCGCCGGGCCCCGGGCAGGTCAACAAACGTCTCAGGAAGACAAACCGGTCCTGGGGAATGGGTCGAGACATCGGGGGCCTGTATTAAAAAAATCACGACGTCGGATCTCTGGGTAGGGGGGAGGGGGGAAGGCTTCTTAGAGGGAGGCTGCTTCTTGGAGGGCGCTGGCCATGCATCTAGAGTCGGAGGTTGATAGACCTCCTACCCGACACGTCGATTAAGGAATTGGTCGTTCTCGGTTCGCGAGAGGGCCTCGCGGCCGTCAGTTTTGCGCGTCCAGGTCCGTCGGTGTCGGTCCCAGGCCGTTTCCACCACGGGGAGGTTTCCTGAAGGGAGGCTTTCCCACCGCCGATGCAGGCAGGGCCCGCGCCTTCTAAGAAGCAGGGTGCTTCTATAAGGAGCCTTACCCCCCCTCCGCCTGCGTACCCCCTTTGTGCGCGCACCGCCAAGGCAAGGCGCCGAAACAATCCGAGGAGGGCCAGTTGAGGCAGCGGTGCCTGGCCTTCGGGGGGCCCCCTCGCCGCCGCGCCTGGGACGCAGCTCGGAGAGCTGGCGCGTGTGGGGTCCCGGGGGGGGGTCTCCGGGGATGGAGCTCGAGCTGCCGTGGTGTCGAGGCAGGGGGCCACGCTCTGGTCTTTGGGCCGCTCCTTCGAGCTACGAGTCGGGGGACCTGCTCGTGGCAGAGTCTCGCCGCGGCCAGGTGAGCCCCTTCGTTCCTCCTTCGGCGCTCGTTGTGGTAGCGCGATGGCTGCAGTGGTCATGCCTCGGCCGTGGGGCGCCGCGGGGGTTTGGGGGGGAGCAGGTGGGCGGCGTAGGCGGTGGAGCCCCAGAGGGCGGAGAGGGAGAAGGGGAGGGAGGGGGGAGTGAAGACGTGGAGATGAGATGGAATAAGGGGGATCTTGACGAGGCTCCAGCTGGGAGCTATATGCGTGGAGGAGGAGCAGGAAGAAGATACAACATACTATTATCATTACTACTAATAAGAATATTAATACTAGTTGCTACTACTACTACTACTGCTACTACTACTACTGCTACTACTACTACTACTACGACGACGATGACGACGACGACGACGACGACGACGACGACGACGACGACGACGCCGACGACGCCGCCGACGACGACGACGACGACGACGACGACGACGACGACGACGACGACGACGACGACTACTACTACGACGACGACTACTACTACTACTACTACTAATGATAATACATAATAATAATACTAATACTAATAACAATAATAGTACTACTACTACTAATAGTTATGATAATAATAGTAAGAATCATAATAATAATACTCATAATACAAGAATAATAATAATCATACGAACCATACGAATAATAACACCAATCATGATACTTACAGTAATGATACTAAGAATGCTACTAATAATAATGTTAAGAATACGATTAGTAATACCAATACTAATACTATTACTAGTAATGAGAATCGTAAGAACAATAATAAGAACAATATAAGAAACATCTGCTGCTGATGATAATGATGATTATGATGATGATGATGCTGCTGCTGCTGATGATGATGATGATGATGATGATGATACTGATGATGATGATGATGATGATGATGATGATGCTGATGATGATGATGATGATGATGATGATGATGATGATGATGATGATGATGATGATGATGATGATGATGATGATGATGATGATGATGATGATGATGAGGAGGAGGAGGAGAGGAGGAGGAGGAGGAGGAGGAGGAGGAGGAGGGGAGGAGGAGGAGGAGGAGCGAGGAGGAGGAGGAGGGAGGAGAGGGGGAGGGAGGAAGGGGGAGGAAGGAGGGGAGAGAGGTAATGAGGATGGATCAAGAGGGGAGGGGAGGGAGGGAGGGAGGGAAGGATGGGAGCAGAGGGGGGAAGAAAATGGTACGGAGGGGAGGAGGAGGGAAGGGAAGGAGGGAGGATGGAAGCAGGAGGAAGCACGGGAGGGGTGGAGGCGGAAAAAGTAGGAGGGAGGAGCGAGAAAGACAGGAGCAGTGGCAGGCAGGGGGGGGGGGCAGCAGCGAGGAGGGAGGCCAGAGGGAGAAGAGGGACGGAGCCAGGCAGGAGGCGCCCCCGCAGCAGGACGGGGACGCCGCGCTCACGGGCGAGGCCGCCCATCGGCAGCTCACGCCCGCCGAGAGGCAGCACACTCCGATCGGAAGGCGGCCTCCTCTGCCACTGCCGCCCCCTCGACGACGACGCGGCCCCCAGACCTCTGGCGTCGCGTTTTTCTGTTGGGCTGTCGCGTGCTGTTGCGTGCTGCGTTGACTGTGTGCGCATGTTGATTCGGATGTGTTTGTGTTGGCGGGAGGTTGTGTATGGTTGGTGTTTTGTTGTGGTTGGTGGATGTTTGTGTTTTTTTGACGTGCCGATGGATGTGTATGACTTTACAGATGTATTACCCCGCGTGGACCTAGGTCTCTAGCAGTTCATGTTCTGCAAAGTATGTATAGCGATCGTAACGCCCTTATGTTTTTGCAATATATGTTAGTTGGCAGTGCTGATGCTGACATGTATACGTGTCTATATTTGTGTATATATATACGTGTGAAGCCCAATGCTGTGCAATTTATGTTGTGTAATACCTTGGGTGCAACATATATATATATATATATAAATATACCGGAGTGTACCAGTTTATGTGAACATGTGCTTTGCAATCTATTTGGTGCAATTGGTTTTAACGAGCGAGTTGACACATCCCATGCTCTTGCACATATCCCACCCACCCACTTGGGTTTGGGCGTTGGCAGGTGCATCTCTGCGGCCGCGCCAACGCAAGCATGCGCGCGCAGCTGCCAGCTAGTTTGGCGCAGCCGATGCGGCCGCGGTGGCGCTGACCGCTGGGCACATCCCAGCGGGCACTTCACTGCGAGTCGGCGACTTGGACGGGGGCGCGTCGCGCGAGAGTGGCCCGCATTGTATCATTTGACAAGGATCGTGCCCCCCCCAGCACGCGCGCAAGGGCGTGCGAATGATGTCGGCATGCGGCGCGGGAGGCCCGTTTGGCACAATTCAATGAACAGGTTTACAATTCTCAAGGATTCGCATCAGCGCGAGCGCGCGAGTTTTTGTGTTTTTGTTTGGGGGTGGAATGCACTTTTTTGGTCTGAAGAACGGGTGCTGCGGAACCGTGTGTTTTTGTATGTGCTTTGGACGCTCAGTTTTGACATCGCTACGAACTCGAAGGCTTTTGGCGGATTGCGGCCTGCGCGCGCGACGACGCGCGCGTGCACTTTGTCCAGTTTTTCGCAGGCAAGGATTCTCGCGACGGCACGCGCGGCAGGGCGTTCAATCGATTTCGACACTCGCGCGCGCGCGAAGCCCGCCTGGTAGCATGTTTTGGAAACGTTTGAAAACAACGAGGGTTTCCCCCCAAGAATTCGCAACAGCACGCGCACATGTTTGTTTGGAGAACCCGTGTTGCGAAACCATGGGTTTCGTGTTGTTGTCCTTTTGTACATTCATTTTAAAAAGGTTTCATTTTGTTGTTTTTTTGGGCACTCATTTTAAGACCCTTACGGCGCCGGCTATGTTGTTTTGAAGTATTTCGGTATGCGCGCGACGACGCGCGCGTTTGCACATCATCACTTTTTTTTGCATGGGGCTTCTTGTAAATTGTGAGGTTTAATAAAACAACGGACTGTGCGCGCATAGTTTTTTGCCGAAGATGGCGGAGGGATGCCGGCTCGGCTTGGATAGTATGAGTTCATCTTTAGGATGGACGACGGGGTAGAATCATATGTAAACTGCAACGCGCGAGGCCGAGTTGATAACCCCGGGGGGGGGGTAGGGGTAGATTTTAATTTCTTACATATCCGCCACACTGACGCACAGGCCCAAACGAATGGCGGCGACGAGGCAACGACGGGGCGGCGACGTCGACAATATAGGCGCCACGCCGACGCACAGGCTCAGACGACGGGCGGCGACGAGGCGGCGACGGGGCGTCGACGGCGACAACACAACTGCCAGGCCGACGCACAGGCCCATCTCTTTAGAAAATAATGAGAGCTCCTATGTAAGTGCAAGCGCTGGTCGGGGAATATAGCTGGTGGGATGTGTTGTCAATCTCGTCCTTCGAAGGCTGCTTTCGGGCGCGACGGCCATCAAAGAAGGCTCCTGGGTGAAACGCTGCTCCTTAGAGAATGTGGTCTAGAACTTTGGGGGACTGCGGATGGAGCAAATACTGAGCCCGTCGGGATGTCTGAGGTCGTCGATGACGGCGGCGACGACGTCGTTTCGGAGTTCTTCTGGCGTTTCTGGAGGTTCTCGTCGCCACTGCTGGATGCGGTGCGAGAAAGTGTTCAGGATGGGCCCCCGCAAGGGGTTCGGGCACCTCCATCCATCCGTCCCTTCCCTTCTCCTCCCTCTTCTTCTTCTCCTCCCCCCTCCTCCTCCTCCTCCTCCTCCTCCTCCTCCGCCTCCTCCTCCTCCTCCTCCTCCTCCTCCTCCTCCTCCTCCTCCCGTGTCCTCCTCCTCCCGTGTCCTCCTCCTCCCTTGTCCTCCTCCTCCTCCTCCTCCTCCTCCCGTGTCCTCATTCCATCCCATAACAAGCCTGCGCGCCACCGCTCCTCCTTCTCCTCGCTTCTCCTCCTAACCCCTCATGCTTCTTTTCCTCTTCGTCGTCGTCGTCCCTCCCGCCAGCCACCTTTCCCTCTGCCCCTCTCCTTCACCCTCATCGTCGCGGGTGCCTGCCATTGCTCCCAAATGTTTCCCATCCCCTCCAGCGCCGGGGTCGTCGTCGTCGTCGTCGTCGTCGTCGTCGTCGTCGTCGTCGTCGTCGTCGTCGTCGCCGCCGTCGTCGTCGTCGTCGTCGTCGTCGTCGTCGTCGTCGTCGTCGTCGTCGTCGTCGTCGTCGCCGCTGGCAGCCGAGTTCGCGCCGGCGAGGCGGGCGCTGTGGATGGGCTTCAGCCCCCTGGTCGTCGCCCGCCTCGCGACCTGCGTCACCGCGCTGACGGTGGGCTACTCGCAGGCCCCCCCCCGGGCGCCGCAGCGCAGCGGGGCCCTCCCAGGGAGGGAGCCCGGCCCTCGGGCGGCCTCGGGGAGCGGGCCCCGCCCTGGAGGGCCGTCGTGCGGTGAGCTCCCGCGGCATCCCCTGCGCAGGGCGGCCCCACCACGGGTTTCTGGCACCCGCCCTCCCAGGCGTGCGGCGTCCCGAGTTCTGCAGGACGGCGCCCCCTGGAAGTCCCGACCCTCTTTCCCCGGGACCGGTTTTTCGTCCCGAGTCGTTTTTCTCACGGTCCCGAGGCCCGGAGAGGGCCACCCGGGGCCGACGAGAGCCACAACCACGAATTTCTCGTCCTGATCTCTCTTTACGACGCGAGCATGTCTGGGTTCGCAGCGTCGGCAGATGCAGCTGCATCCTGCCTCCCCGCCCGCCCCCTGGCTGCCCGACGGTGCCCCCCGCACCAGCAGCTGGTTTTTTTTTCGGCCATCGGGCGGGCACCCGAGCACGTCCCCCAATGGGAACTCGGACCTGGGGCGTTCCGGCCTCCTCGTGCGGCCGCTTTCGCGTCGAGCCCCCGCGGCTCGGCGCTTCGGGCGAGGGGGGAAAGTGGGAGGAGGCCTGCTCAAAAGGCGGCGGGGCTTCCGACCCAGACATGCGGCGTCCCGATTTTTTCAGGACGGCGTCCCTGGAAGTCCCGACCCTTTCCCCAGGACCGGTTTTTCGTCCTGAGTCGTTTTTTCACGGTCTCGAGGCCCGACGAGGTCCCCCAAGGGCTGAAAATAGTGAAAACCTTGCCGTCCTGATTTTTCAACGACGCGGGGCCCGCCGCTAGTGCCTTTTCCTCTCGGCGGGCGGGGGGCGGAAGGGGCCAGCCCCGACGCCTGCGGAAGTATAGCACGCGGGTCGGGTCGACATCGAAATGGGCACGGAAAGAGTGGGCACAGTTAAGTCGGGCCTGTCCCTCTACAGGAGGGATATCCCAAAGTAGTTAAACAATATCCTCGAGACTATTTTTTGTAGTTTCGTATTTTTGGCATTTTGGGAGTATTTGTCGAGTATTCCAATTTTTTCGCCACAGATCCCCCTGTATGGGGGACAGGCCCGACTTAAGGGTACAGAGACTGGCAGCAGTTCCTGCTCATTTTGAACAGGACTCGCTATCGGCGTCGCACGGACGTTGTCCATTCGAGACAGAATGCCGCCCGCCCAACAGCGGCCGCCATTCTTGGACGACACTTGTTGTTGGGCATCGTGCCAGTTTTTGCTCGGTCCCAATTCAAGTGTCCAAAACGGGGGCGGCTCGAATCCGGGGCAACGTCTGGGGGGGGACAGGCTGAGGGGGGGATGCATCGACCACCCATCGTCCCCTCATCGCGTCATAAAGGGGCCTGATAGCCCACACCGCCCAGGGGTGTGCGGTTTCGCTACCGAGGGCCTGTCGCAGATCTTTTGGCGATGCATCTCCGATTCCAGGTCGATGTTCCCCCCCGGCCCCCTTCCTCCCCTGAGCTGGTCCCCCCTTACCGTTGCCCCTCATCGAAGCCAGCGGAAGATGGCAGAAATCAAGGCCCCCCAAAGATACGCACCTTGTTGGGCTCGCGATGTCTGTCCGGAGCGGGCCAGCACTGGCGAAGCGGCCGCGGCCATCGGCGGGCGTGGATGGAGGAAGAAGAGTATGCATAAGCATATGGTCGGAGACGTTTGCCTAGCGTGTGGCGTCGCGAATTCTGGCCCACACGTTCTGTGCTATTCCCAGGGCCGCAGGGGCCGCCGTCGCGACACGCCAAGCAACATGTCCCGACCGTGGCCTTTCTCATCCCCGGCTAGTGTTCAGATAATCGCATGCTGGGGTTCGACTAAGGAGAAATTGCAGAAAGTATAAACATAACTTCTCGGAGCTCCACGCGGATTTCTTTGATCGGCACTGGGGCCCCCCTGGCGGCACCTCTTGCGCCGCCCTTGGCGCGCTCCGCGTGGCAGTGAGGGGGCCCAGCGCCTATCCAAGAACTCGCTTCGGGCCTCCGAGAAAGTATGCTTATGCCGTTTTCGTTCCTCTAGGGTTTGCGTAGTCCCCGCCCTCTTGGCCGGGCTCCCCGTCGCCAACCCAACGCACAGTTTTTGGCCGCCTCCAACTCTCTTAGGTTGCAGCTCCTGGAAAGTTCACTTCAGCATCGGTGCTGGTGTATCCGTGGTCGGAAACTGTCCTAGTCCGTGGCCCGCCTAGTCTCAGTCAGTCCGGCTCGAAAGTCGCTTACCCTTGGGCGCATAATCTGGCTCGCATCGGCCTGGTAGCCTCGTAATTGGGCTTTGGAGTCCCTAATCTTTCCCGCGCAGACCTCCCAGCGAAGACCTCCCAGGGGTTGCCTCCTAATCTGTCAGGGCAGCCTGTCGGGAGCGCACCTGGTCATACAGGATGCCATGGGCTACAGCGATGCGCAGATCTCCTGGCTGTTGGGCATCACCTACTTTGTGATGTGCATAGGCGCACTGCCCGGCGCGCTGCTCGCGGATTGGGTCGGGCGCGTGAACGGCCTCCTGGTCGTCTACGCCTTGGTTATGCTGTCCTCCATGCTGTCGGCCGTTGCCGTGCCGTTCTGGCAGATGTTCGCGGCGCAGGCGCTGCTTGGCATGAGCCTGGGTATGGGCCTCGGCATCGTGTCCATATATCCAGCTGCCTGCGGCAAGTCCCACCACTGCCAGCCCATTTTTCTGGGTGGCGACTCTTCGAGGGGGCACGGGAGGCTGTAACGTGTGACGCCGCGTGTCTCCATGCTGGAGAATGCCGTGATGATGGCGATGAGGATTATGAGGACGATGGGGGTGTTGAGGATGGTGATGTTGGTGATGATGGTGATGCTGCTGATGATGACGCCGCTGATGATGATGACGATAGTGAAGATGATGAGCATGCTGATGATGATGATGATGATGATGATGACGATGATGCTGAAGATGATGATGAGGATACTGAGGATGATGATAAGGACGATGAGGATTTGATGCTGATGCGTATGATGATGCTGATGCTGAAGAGGATTCTGATGATGAGGATGGTGCTGCAGATGATGATGAGGATGCTGCGGATCGTGGTGATGATGATACTGCTTCTGATGATGGTGCTGATGACGGTGATGCTGACGTGATGATGGTCATGATGATGATGCTGAACATGATGATGCTGACAATGATGCTGATGTTGATGATGAGGATGATGATGATGATGTTGCTGTTGATGATGATACTGCTGATGCTGATGATGCTGATGATGATGTTGCTGCTACTACTGATGATGATGATGATGCTGATGCGGATGCTGCTGATGATGATTATGATACTGATGATGATGATGATGATGATGATGATGATGATGATGATGATGATGATGATGCTGATGCTGCTGCTGCTGCTGCTGCTGATGATGCTGATGCTGATTATGCTGATGATGCTGCTGCTGCTGCTGCTGCTGATGATGATGATGATGATGATGATGAAGATAATGGTGGTGATGATGATGCAACGCGTTTGGGCCGTCTTGGGGCCGTCTTGGCATCCTGTGAGGTAACCTTGGCGGTTTCTTAGGGCCCTGTTTGGCCGTCTTAAGGCCATCTTATGCTGGCTTGGGGCTTTCTTGGGCCGTATTGGAGGCCTCTTGGCCGTGTGGTGGGTGTCTGGGGGCCATCGTGGGACCGTTTTTGTACCGTCTTTGGCCGTCGAAGGGCTTTTACGGTCGTCTTGGGTCCCACGGGAGGTCTTCGTTGGATGTCTTGGGGCCGTCTTGGATGCCTCTTGGGCAATCGTGGAGTCCTCTTGTGCCGTCTTGAGCTGACGGCAGCCCGAAAAGGCGAGAATGCGAAACTCATTCAAACACCCAAGGGGAATCAATGATTTTGTTTTTTTCCGGACCCTGTTGGAGGTCCTGTTGTGGCCATTTTGGGCCCTCTTAGATCAATACTCGGCCGCCTTGGGGCCATCTTGGGCGTCTTGCATGCATCTTGGGCCATCTTGGTGTCCTTGGTTTCCTGCACAGGCCGTCTTGGAAGCTCGGGACGCATATCCATTTTTTTGAACAAGGAATCGTTGCTTGGGAGGCCCTGGACCGCTGAGCAGCGGCTGGGAATGCGGGAAGTGCACGATTCTCGAGCGAGCGCGCATGTAATGAGGCTTCAGGCGTGTGCTGCCATGCGGGAAGTGCACCATCCTCGAGTGGGCACCCGTGGAATAGGGCTTCAGGCATGTGCTGCCATGCGGGAAGTGCACCACCCTCGAGCGGGCATTGGGGAAGTGGCCTCGGTGAGTAGGGGGGATGATCGCAACAGTCCGCGGATGTTTGGAGAGGCGGCCCCTTACCAGATCACAAAAAGACCTACTGGGCAGACCTTGGAACCCCTCCACGCCTCAACGCGCCAGGCGGCACAGTGGCGGATATGACAGAAGTAGCCCCCCTGGCATCCCGAGGTCAGCATCCGGCCATGGAGGATGCCTTCTGCGTCGTTGGCATGGTCGTAGGCTTCGTGTTGACGCTGGCCACCTGGGGTGATCTCCACGGTTGGCGTTATGTGCTTGGCTTCACGGGCGTGCCTTCGCTGGTGATGGTGATCCCGATCTCTCTCGGGTTGGTGGTGGAGTCACCGAGGTACCTGATGATGGTGGGCCGGAAGCGCGAAGCCGAGAAGAGCCTTCTCGTTTGGGTCGGCCATGCCGAGGTGGAGGAGGTATTGGCGATCTGGCGCGCTCAGGAGAGAAGCCTTCAGGAGGGGCCGCGGCGTTGGTCCGAAGTGCTGTGTCCCGCAACAGCGGCGGGCGGTAGGAGAACCGTCGCAAGTATTGGCTGCATGATGGCTCAGATGGTCTCCGGCTGCGGCGTGATCGCGTACTACAGCACCGAAATCTTGGAACAGGATTTCGATGACAAGACAGCGACGTGGATCAGCATGTGGTCGTTGACGGGGCGTATCTTAGTGAACATATACGTCGTAATGCATATTGACACGATCGGCCGAAGGTTGCTGTTGCTGTTGAGTGCAGCTGGTTGCTCGGCCTCTTATGTGTACATGTCAATCGCCTATGCTTTTGATTGTTCTCCGTATGTAAGGGTTGCAGGATTTTTCCTTTTCCAAATATGCTTTGCCATCGGTCTCGGCCCCGTTCCATTTGTCTACGTATGCGAGGTGGTTAATACGGAGGTGCGCAGCAAGGTCGTGGCGTTGGGCTTCATCCTGTCGCGTCTTTACGCGGGCATCTGGATTGTCAGCTTCACTACTCTAGCAGGTGACGACGAGTTGGGGAGAGTCTCCCCTGGGATACTTGGTGGTGACGCTGGGGTTTTCTTGCTCTTCGCTATTCTCAACGGGGCTTCCTTTTGGTTTCTCTACAGTGCCGCTCGCGAGACAAAGGGTGTGCAGCTGGAAGATATGGAGCAGGCATTCTCTTAAGGCCCGCTGGGGCAAGCGATCGCGGTCGATACGCCTGATAGCGTATCTCCTCCGCGTCGTTCTCTTCCTCTATCTCCTCCTCGTTCGGCTACCGTATGCGCTCCAGATCCTCCTCCTCCTCCTCCTCCTCCACATCAGCCTCTATCACCTCCTCTTCCTCTATCTTCTCCTCTACTTCCTCCTCCTCCCCTGGAGACCCCACCAGGCCTCCTGAGGGTCCGGGAAACCTTGAGATTCGACAATCCGTACAGACTGCAACACCGCGAAAAATGACGACCAGAGCTCCTGATCCCATCTTTCTGCGCCGTTCGAGCGGGATCGATCTGTGAGGGTCCCGGGGCCCGAATTGTGTCGGCGGAAAAGCCTGTCGCGCAAAAACTGCAACGCCTAAACCTGATTAGTATCGTTTAACCAACCCCCATCCCCATCCCCATCCCCATCCCCATCCCCATCCCCTGCGTGACCCGCACCAAATTACCCCCCCAGTTGGGGATACAACTTTCGAAGCCCGAAGGGAAAGGCCTTATATCCCTATCTCGGGGGGTAAATCGGCCAGTGGGGCCCAGGCCACGCCGCTGGGGATGGGGGTCGGATGAACGACGCCTAGACCCGAGGGGGCATTACACTCAGGAGGGGGCAAACCACACAGGCATAATGAATCGTCGACTCCCAGAAAATACATGGGACACTATGGGAAGTGAGGGGGAAGACGAACACCCAGAAAACGTGGGGAAACATAGGGACAATATGGGAAGTGAGGGGGAAGACGAACACCCGGAAAGCATGGGGAAACATGGGGAATCCTGTTATCCGTGCCTATTGCTTTGTGTGTCCCTGGGCCCCTTTGCACACTCGGCCCCACGGGGCGCTCGCTCCGACCCCCCCCGACCTCCGGATCCCTCCTCGAGCCTCGAGCCTCCGGGGGCCTCGGCGCGCCCAGCGGGCCGGCCGCTCTCCCCGGGTGCTGACCCCGGTCAGGAGGGAAAAAACCCACAGGCACAATGAATCGTCGATTCCCCAGAAAATATGGGAAAACATGGGAAGTGGGGGGGAAGGCAAAAACCCAGAAGATATAGGAAAAGATGAGGGAATCCTGCTATTTGTTGTGTGTTTATTTGTGTGTCCCAGGGCCCCTTCACTCGGGGAGGACGATGAGGCGCAGCATCGTCCATCCTGATCCCCACCATCCCACCACCCCACGCTGGGGGCAGTTCTGCCCCTCGAAGCCCGAAGGGAACAGCCCAGGTCCCCATCGAGGGGGGTACATCGGCGGCCAGCGGGGCCCAGGCCACACCAGTTGTGGGGATATGGGCTCGGTGAGCCGATGCTCAAAGGCGTGGGCGGAAACAGAAGGAGGGTGGGATGGGGCGAACTCTGCTGCGATCAGGATCAGCGGCGAAATCCGAACCCTACCCTCGCCTCGCCAGTCACCGGTCAACGATTCAGGCAACTCGTTGGGCGGCGGGGGTAGGGTTCGAAACTCGCCGAGCACGTGGCGATATCCGAACCCTACCGCCTCCCATGTAGTCAGGAGGGTCGATGGTCGATGGGGGTAGGATTCGGATGTCGCCGCCTATGCAATAGGTGGGGTCGACAGCCTCGGGGGGGCCAGAGGGCGGAGGTCGTACAAGTTCGGCGGCCAGCCTTGGAGGGAGGTGAGAGGGGGCGGGCCTTCTCAGAAGGCTTGGAAGTCCTCCAGCCTTCTGGGAAGTGTTTGAAGCCTCCCCCAAAGGCACAGACAACTTCTCAGAAGGCCGGAGGGCTTCTGAGAAGCCTCGCCGCCTTCTGAGAAGGCCTCATCATTGTCGCTTCCCCCGTTCGCTCGCCGCCGACAAGTGTAGCAGCGAGCAGGCGCACCTCGGGCGTAGACGCGCACGACCTGCCGGCGCAGTGTGTGTGCGCGTGGGGGTATCGGGTGCGGGCGCCGAGTCCGCAACACCAGGCCTGCTCGCTGCGGCTCACCAGTGTGTCGGGCAGCTTGCGTCAAGCATCCACGAGCTTTCGGCCTGCCAATTGCGCAGGCCTCGCAAATAGTCTGCTTTGCAAAGGGGCCTGTCTCGGTCTTTCGCCTCGTGCTCCTGCTCCCGATTGCGTCCCCCTTCTCCTATCATCATCCTCATTCTCCTCCATCGCCTCATTCTCCTCCTCATAGCCCTCCTCTCTCCCTCTTCTTTTTTCAGCTTCCTCTCTCATCTCTCTCCTCCCTCCCTCATCCTCTCTCCCTCTTCTTTCTCGCGCTTTAGATCTCCCGGTGCTGAATCTCGCCAGATCCGTTTCACGCTTTGCTCGCGGTATTTGACCATTCCGCTGCACTGTGTACAACCCGTCCTTTTTTTCCCTTTTTTTCAGTGATGCCGATCCTCGTCCGTCGCTCTCCTCATTCCTCCTTTCCCTTCCAGGCCCCCCCCCCCTCCCCTGTTTGAGGAGGGGAAAAAACACACAGACACAATTAATCGTCGATTCCTCGGAAAATATGGGAAACTATGGGAAGTGGGGGGAAGACAAAAACTTAGAAAATATGGGAAAATATGGGGAATCCTTTTATTTGTGTGTATTTATTTGTGTGTCCCAGGGCCTCTTCACTGTTGTCTCCAGTGCCTCAGGACAGGGCTCACGATCGAGGGAGGGGCCAGGCTGGGACCGCTGGGGGGCACGACGCGTGCCCCCCCCCCCCCCCCCAAGAGCTGCTCCAGAGCTGCTCCTCCTCCTCATACTTCCTCTCCTTCTCGTCCTCCTTCTCCTCCTTCTCCTTCTCCTTCTCCTCCGTCGCCTCGTTGTCCTCTCCTCCCTCTCCTCCTCCTTCCGTCGCCCTTTTGGCTCACGATGCCTTGTTCCCCTGGGGGCGAAGTGGACACCTCTAGTCCGCGGCTCGTCCCAACGAGTTTACACCCCTGTCGGGGATTCTTGGCAGGCTCGGGTCACGCCACCGCGGCATGGGGCGCAATCGGCCTCTCTCGCGGTGCACGACGTGTGGCACCTGGGCGTGCAACTTCCGCACCACTGCAAACGATGGCACGTGTGCGACGTGCACCAGCGTCACCGACCTCTTAAAGAAGATTGGAGGGGCTCCTTCCAAGAAGCCTCCGTGGGCCAAGGGTGGGCCCCGTTGGCATGCTCCAGCTGCTTCCTGCCAACCCCGCGTTCGCAGGCTCGATCCAGACCATCAGGAACATTGGGGGACACTTTCGCGGTCAACCTTGTCAGGCAGCGCGTTCCGCATCAGGTGGCCGACTCAATTACGCGGCGCAGAATCTCCAGAAGAAAGAAGCCGCTCTCCGTTGGGCTGCTGACGCACAGGTCGCCGCTGAGGCGGCCCTCGCCAAGGCGAAGGATGACATGCTGGTGGCCACTGAGGAGGCCATCTTGGCCCGCGCGGCCAACGACAGGGCGATCGAGGCCTTGTTCGTCTCCGTTGGCAAGGGCCCAGCTGCCGCCGCCGCGCGCGAAGGGTACACCGCTGACGGCAAGAAGACTCTGCTCGCAATCAAGGAAGCCAGTCTTACCTACAGTCTTGAAGAGTACGACGAAGGCCAGCAGAAGACCCTCCGCGACCTCAAGGCCCAGATGGACGCCCATGTCCAGCAAGTCGGGGCGTTCCAGGAGACGTTGCAGGCCACGTTCAAGACCGTCCGCGGTGGAGCACCGCGGCCACGTTCTAGAACGCCTCGGTGGAGCACCGCGGCCTTCCAGACGACGTTCGAGCGCCCCACTGTGGACGAGGACAGGGTGCACCTGCGTCACCAGCTTCCCGAAAGGTAGCGCATGGCGCTTATTTTCTTGGTCCGTCGCCAGGTCATGCGGCACCGAGGCGCAGTGGCGTTCAGCAGAAATCTCGAGGAGCACTTGCGTGTCGCCCTCAACAACGAGCTGCAGGAGCGCTTCCAGCGGGACGCTGGCTGAGCCTTTGCCTCGTGGATTGCAGCGGTGTTCGCGCTGGCCAGCAGAGCGACGGCGAGCTCCCTGGCCTGATTGAGATCTCCGAGCGCGTCCTGAACAGGGCAGTGGGCCAGGCACTGGTTGACGGGCGTCGAGCTCTCAGATTATGGGGGCTCAAGATGTGGCGGGACTCGCCTGGTGCATTCCATCGCCATGTTAGGCCAGCTGCGCCTCTCCTCGGCGTGTACCTCGACGGCGAGGGCAACGCCTGCGCCGCGCCGTGTCAGCTCATGGAGCGACGAGCTCATGCTTGAGAGAAGTGTGGACCGACCCTCGCGCGAGTCAGTCCGCCATCCTCGGCGGCCTCCAGCTCCAGATGGTCATCCAGAGGGCCGATCAGGAGGGCGTCGAGCCCATCGCCGTCGACCAGATCGACAGCGTCGTGGGCCGTCTGAATGCCAACAAAGCGAGGGGCATCCACGCCGTGGCCCACCGAAGTCCAGAGTCTGCCTGCCGCAGCACGCCAAGAGTTGGCCTCGCTCTGCGCCGGGATCGAACGCGAGGGAACGTGGCCGCCCCATTTGTTCATTGTCTTTGGCGCTGTGGCTCCGAAGCCCAAGGGCGGGGCAGGGTCCTCGGCCAGCCCCCCTTTTCCCATGGAGCTGTGGTCCAAGATCAGATGCCCGCTGTCAGAAGGATGGTGCGAGGGTCTGTCTGGGTTTTAGGGCGCAGCTGTGCGGGGATCGCCCTCGCTTCGGGCAGCGCTGGCTCGTGGCTGCGTGGGCGAGCGCTACGAGCTTCTGTCGGCGGCCAGCGGCGCGATGCTATTGGACTTGGGGAAGTTCTACGATCGAATTTCCATTTCCCTCATGTGGAAGGCTGGCTTCAAGCAGGGTTTTCCTGCCATCGCCCCGGCCCTGGAGCTGCAGATGTCCTTGGCGCCGAGGTGCCGGAGTCGGCAAATAGGGGGGTGATGACTAGGGTGAGGGGGTGGATGTCATGGCGTTCGCCATGCTATTTCCCCCGATTTCATGGCGCCTCTTCTTATGTCAGTGCGTCCCTGGCCCCCCCCTTGGGCAGCGCACGTGCCCCCGGCCATGATTTACGCCCCCCCCCCCCCTCCCCCTCTTGGGCGCCCCCCTCTTGGCCGCCCCCGAAGGTGCCTCCGCGAGAGGCGCTGGGTCCCCAGGGAGATATGCCCAGCCAGGTCCTGGTTCGCTGGGTCTCTTCGCGGAGGCGGGCCGGCGGAGACATTCTAGGACCTCGCTTGCGCGCTGCTCATTTTCTGTTTCAGTTCGACATCGCGGTGGGACTTTTCGTAGACGATGCGATCGTCCGCGCAGATGGTGCTGCCGGGCAGTCGCAGACGCGCTGGTCGAGGCTGGGGGCTACGTCTGTCAGTTGATGCAGTGCGAGGCGGGGCTCGCGATCTCCGACGAGACTATCGTCGTCTCGACCTCCTCTGCGATGTTGGAGGAGAGTGTCTTGGGCTTCAAGAAGCAGGGCGTTCCTGCTCGCGTGGCCGCGACGGCCGCGGACCTGGGCTGTGACGCGGCTGCTGGTCGCGCCCGCGTGCGAGTGCAGCCCCGTGACAGAATGAGAATGGCCGCCGCGATGACGGTGGTCATCGCCAAGGTTCGATGGATCGCGAAGATCCGTCGTGCTTCTCAGGGCTTATGGCGTGAAGTCAGCCTGCCACAAGCGCTGCGCGCTGTGCGGGCACTGGCTGGCGGGGTTTCCAGAGCGCGCGAGATCGCGGGCAATCGTCGACGCGTTTGGCGCTCAGTGGCAGGCCTAATCCCAGGTCGCTGCTTGACCACCCTTCGCGGCACCTCGCTCGGCGACGGCGACCCCGTCGAGGCGGTCCGCATGCGGCAGTCGCGGCCAGGCTCGCGCCCTGGCGGCAGCGCCCCGAGCTCCGCCCGCGCATCCAGAGGACGCGCCCGTCGTGCCGAAGCGCAGGCGTGCGGGGCAGAGGAGGCGGCGCATCGTCGAGGGCCCCGTCGGCGCCTCGGTCGCCGCGTTGCTGGACCCCAGCTGGGACCCAGTGTCAACCGCGCAGTGGGGCGCCGGCGGCGGGCGTTCGTGGCTCATCCCGTCTGCCAGTGACGAAGAGTTAGTTCGCTGGCATTTCTAGCGACTACCCGGCGATTTTGGGCGACGTCAACAGCTCGATCGATGAGGGGTTCTGGGGCAGGGCCTCTCAGCGTGAGGCGGCTGACGACTTGCGTCGCGGCGCCGGCTTCCTCCGCGTCGCCCGCGAGATCGAGCGGCGCGGCAGGGCCGACGAGCGCGGACAAGTCGGCCTCGCCACCGCCGTCACCGCCGGTGGGCAGTGGCCCCTGTCTCGCTGTCGAGCTGCTGGCTACGAGGCGTCGCTCACTTGCGCCGGGCGCGGGCAATCAAAAGACTTGTTGCGTCGCGGATCTGGAGCTGTCCAGAGAACTCGTCGCGGGGGCTGCGACGACAGCTCCCGCTTGATAGGGCAGGCGCGGATCAACCATGAGGCGAGCGCGTCTCTGCGGCTCAGGGGCGTCCTGGGCCGCGCCGGCGACTTCCCCGTCTCGACGGAGAAACGCGGCCTGTTTCCAGCTCTCGCGGCTGCTTCGCCTCCGCGCCCCGCGACGTTAAGGGGTGCGTCTGCGTCTTCGGGGGCGGGCCCGGGGGCGAATTGTCTGGCGGCCCTCGGCGCGGCAGGGTCGGAGCTGCGATTGCGATTTTCGAAGGGGGCCCATTCGCTCGGGGGCCTCGCGCGGGTCTGGCGACCGCCGTCTCGGGAAAGGCCCGGGCGGCCCCCCGCGCTGAGCTCGCCGCGTTCGCAGAGACCCTCGAGAGAACAATAGGAACAGTCAGTTCTATAACTGGTTGCCTCCCCGCCCGCGCGGTCTGGCCCCAAGGCGAGCGCGTGCGTCGCGCGTGGAAGCGCGGCCTTTGGGCTCGAATCTTCAGAGCTGCTGGGGGGGGGGGGGGGGCTCGGAGATAATTGGGGGGTGGGCCCCGTCTCACGTTTTGGTTGAGGCCTTATATTGCGCCAGCGGGCGCGAAGTTGCCCGTGCTATTGGCAGCGGGCGCGCCGACGCCCTCGCTAGTGGAGCTGCCCGCGCCCGTTGATTTTGCCCCAGAGATCGATCTCAGGGGCGCTCGAAGCGGCGTTGATCCGTCGGCAGGCGCGGAGAGCTCTGGAGGAATCGGTCCAAGCCGGTCCGTGGACCGCATCTCGCCCCGAGCGCCCCGAGGTGCTTCCCGTCCCCGTGCTGGCTCGAGCGCCGAAGTCGTCCGCCCGCGAGTGGCGGAAGATCGGGCCCACGTTTTTGCGTTTGAGTTGTTTTCGGTCCGAGACGAGAGATTTAATTCAAGTTGTTGCCCTCAGTCGCTGCCAGGTTCGGCCCGTTGGAGACGAGGCTATCCCTTTCAAGGCCCCCCAGAAGGTCAGAGCCTCCATTTCAGTCGTCGTCTCAACTTCTGGGGGGCGTTATGGCCTCGCGTTCTGCACCGTGTGTGGCAAGACGGCTACACCGGACCCAAGGTAGTTGGTTGGTCAGCGCGTTCCC
>CAUYUJ010020138.1:90872-95872 GCA_963575745.1 Prorocentrum cordatum | reverse complement strand
GTCCCAGCGCGGTAGCTGGTGACATCGGTCTCTACCTTCACATTCCGTCGCGAGGAGGAGGAGGAGGAGGAGGAGGAGGAGGAGGAGGAGGAGGAGGAGGAGGAGGAGGAGGCTCGGGCTTCTCGCACTCGCGAACAGGCTCCAGCCCTGTAGCTGATAACGTTGGCCCGCGCCCGCCTTCCGCTCTTCGCCCCTCTCGCACATGCCCAGGCCCCGGCGCTGCCGGCTGGCGACCTCGGGCCTCACCTTCGCCTCGCCGCCACGCGGAGCAGCGACGGGGACTGCTGCCACTGCGTGGCCTTCTCGCACGCACGAGCTGCCCCCAGACCTGTAACCGATGGCGTTGGCCCCCGCGGGCTGTTTTCGGGTAGGGTTTTTTGCATGTTTTTCGGGTCCCCCCCAAGACGGCCCAAGAGCGCTCCAAGAGAGCCCAAGACCGCCCAAGACGGCCCAAGAGGCCCCCAAGAGGCCCCCAAGAGGCGCCCAAGGGGCGTCCCAAGAGGGCCCTCTCACGGCCTGCCTGGGGGTTCTGCTCGCCGGCCGCAGCCGCTCTCCGCCTGCACTCTTGCAGCAGCAGCCCCAAGGGATCAATGTCGAGTTGTGACCCTCTCTCTCCCTCCCTCCCTCCTGGCGGGCTGCCGTGACCAACATACTCGCCAGTGCATGGTTTTTGGACAGCTGATGTCCTACAGACTCTCCATGTACGCCTGGGTGCCCACAGTGTGCCGACAGATTCTGGCGCTGCTGGTGCTGCCCCCATTTTCCCAGGCTTCTCACTGCAGTTGTCAGGCTTCCCCTCTCGACCGTCGTCCCCTCGCTCGGTTTTTTGTGTGCTCGCCCCCTCCCGCGCCTCTTTCGCCCTCCCCGTCGCGGCCCTTTTTTGGATGCTTTCCATCCTTTCGCGTCTGCCTCGTCTCCGCTGATCCCGCCCGAGATAAGTTCAGCTGTGGTCAGAGCGGTCAGGTTCCAGGTCCTGCGGCCAACGGGCGGCAGCAGCGGCGGCAGCTGATGACGAGCTGCAGGCCCGCTCTTGGCTACGCCCGAGGACGGAGGGAGGGAGGGAGGTTGGGAGGGAGGGAGGGGGGGGATGAAGAGGAATAGGGGGAGGATTAGGTTGAGGATGAGGAGGGGGAAAACGAGGGGGCCTTCCGCGCCACGGCGCTCGGCTGCGACGCGGCCGGAGGCGCGGGCCCCCGCGCCACCACGGCAATGCCGGCCACGGACGCGGAGGCGGATGCGCACAGCCGGGCCGCCAGGCGGGAGGGGGAATGTGTCGTTCGAGGCCGAGGGGGGTGAGGAACGAAGGATGATGATGATGCTGCTGATAATGCTGATGATGGTGATGATGATGATGATGATGATGATGATGATGATGATGATGATGCTGATGCTGATGCGGATGCTGATGCTGATGATGATGACGATGATGATGGCGATGATGATGCTGATGATGATGCTGATGATGATGGTGGTGATGACTCTGATGGTGATGGTGGTGATGATGATGAAAACGATGGTGATGATGATGATGATCATGATGATGATGATGATGATGATGATGATGATGATGATGATGATGATGGCGATGATGATGCTGATGATGATGCTGATGATGATGGTGGTGATGACTCTGATGGTGATGGTGGTGATGATGATGATGATGGTGATGATGCTGATGATGATGATGATGATGATGATGATGATGATGATGGTGATGATGATGAGGAGGAGGAGGAGGAGGAGGAGGTCGACGAGGAGGGAGGAAAAGGATGACCAGGAAGAGGAGGGTAGGATGATAGTGACGATGATGACGAGGACGAGGAGAGGAGGAAGAGGAGGAGGATGAGGAGGAGGAGGAGGAGGAGGAGGGAGGAGGAGGATCAGGAGAAGGAGGCAGGGGGAAAGAGGAGAGGGGTGCCGCTGCTGTCGTGGCTGATGATGGTGACGACGACCACGACGGCGGCGACGACGACGATGATGATGATGACGATGATGATGATGGTGTTGATGATGGTGATTACGGGGATGACGACATTGACGACGATGGCGATGACGATGATGACGATGATGGTTGGGATGATGATGATGGTGACGATGATGATGGTTATGAGGACGTCGATGGCGATGCCGATGACGTTAACGACGTTGACCACGATGGTGATACGGATGACGAATTTTATGATGATGATGATGATGCTTATGGTGCTGGTGCCGGCGACGGTGACGGTGGCGATGATGCTGCGGCTGATGATGGGTGGTAATATTGGTGATGGTGATGAAGGCACTCGTGGTGGTGATCATGCTGGCGATGTAAACGATGCATATGACGACGATGATCATTATGCTGTTGTAGATGATGACGGCAATGATCACGATGACGCTGATATTGATGCTGATAAGTATGCTGCTCCTGTTGCTGATTACGATGAATGTGATGTCGAGGGGGATGATGCTAAGAAAGGGGATGACGATGCTGGTCATGCTGGTGATGCTGCTGATGTCGATGAGCATTGATATGCTACTGCGGCTGATGGTGATGGTGATGGTGATGGTGATGCGGCTGACGACTGCGAGGACGATGATGGCGATGGTGATGCTGATGATGGAGATGCAGCTGATGATGATGGTGCTGTTGATGATGGTTATGATGAGGATGCTGATCATACCGCCCACATCCTCGATGACGAAGATAGCGATGGCGATGACGTCCATAATGGTGAGGCTGACGACGGTGGTGATGATGCTGATGATGATGAAGACGGTGCTGATGGTGATTGCGATGACGATGCTGATGATGTCGATCATGTTGATGCTGAAGATGATGTGGCTGATGAGGATGATGGTGATGTTGTGGTGGTGATGATGTTGATGATGACAATGATAGTCACGATGGTGGTGATGATGGTTAGGACGACGATGGTATGCCGATGCGTATGATCACGATGCCGACGCGGCTGCTGCTGCTGATGATGATGCTGATGATGGGTTTGATTCTGATTCTGACGACGGTGATGATGGGGATGATGAGGATGCTGAGGATGATGATGACGATGATGCTGATGATGATGGCGACGTTGACGACAAGGATATTGATGGTGGTGGTGGTGGTGAGGGTGATTTTTTTGATGATGGCGAGGTTGCTGATGATGAGGAGAAGGAGGAGTTCGAGAAACGTTCTACACGTTTTTGAGGTCTTCGATTGTCATTGGTGGCCGGAAACTTCCGTGGACCAGGAACATGCGGAGGGAGTATGAAGAGAAGGAGGGAGGAGGAGAAGCAGGAGGAGGAGGAGGCGTTGCAGAGGGATGGGACTCTGCAGACTCTGCCTGATCGTCTAGCGATATGAGTCCACTTCCGCCGCAACCTCAATGTGGGTTGCCTTTCGATATCTGGGCTTGCTCAGCTTTGCTCAGAACTTTGGACCAGAGTCCCAAGCTGATTCAACTTACGTTCTCCTTCCCCGTATGGGTGGGATCACTGAGGGGTTCTCCCCACTTACGGAGTAACTGTGTGGCGATCGCCCCGCAGTGAGAACAAAACCAGATTTCCAGCCCAGCGTGGAACCTTACCCGATGAGTTAAATGCGCAAGTCCCCCAGCCACATGCATATGCGCCCCGAAGGGGGGTTTCATATAGGTGACATTTAACAATGTCGTAACAATTCGTCTGTAGCTAATGGGTTCTCTGAGCCTGAGTCGATGAGTGATGTACGGCATCTCGTCCAGTTCTGACCTGCGCTATCGATGGGAACCGGATAAGTGGCTCACGAGGAGGGGGCAGGGTGTCTGGCTGGAGCATTTGGCTTCGGCTTGCGAGCACGGGTGCCAACAGGGTGGGCCTCCCGCTCAGCCTCTATAGCCTCCATGCGTGCCCCAAGGACCCTCATCCTAACAACGTACGTGTTCTGTTCAATGAGATTGTATTGCTGGCGGGCATGCGCTGGAACTGGACGCTCAGGCGCTGCAGATCTAGCCAACTCATCAGCCGCTGAGTGCTGATAGGCGAGGGAGCTCCTTGTTGCTCCGCTTCCAGTGTCTTAAGCTGCCATGTGAGATCCGATGTGCACAACTGCGACACCACGATCACGGCCTCGGACATTCTCCCGCACCCGACACCAAAGGTTGGCGTCGGCTCCAGCAGGATTCTCGACGTGGCCGTTATAGGGTTTGAAATTCACTCCCTCGCTACCCGTGGGGTAGGTTATGTCGCCAACTGTGGTGCGCAGTGCTGCCACCAACGCCATGTGCTCACCCCGAATGGCCGTCTGCCTGTGTCCAGGAAAGGGTCCCCAAGTAGCTGCCTAGAGGCTCACCCCGTTCTTGTCCAGGTCGCGGAAGGCTCCGAAACCGATACCAATGCTCCGTAGGGGGATGCTGGCGGAGTCGGCCCCCCCGCTAGCGTCTCCGAACACGTAGATGGGTTCGCCTGCGCCGCGACCGACTCATCCTGGACCACAGCCATCGGCACAGACACCTCCCCAGTTCTTTCATGCAGGTGGCTGGGGCAAAATCGTCCAGCTCCGTGGGATGCTCCCCGGAATCCAGAAGCATTCGAACATGTGTTGCTGGGATATCATCTCGGGCAGCGGCGTGTCGGTGGCCTCGAAATGGCGCAGTCCTGGTGCTTGCTGCACTGCCAGATGCGGTTAAATCATGTGTCCGCCGCCTCCCCGCAGCGCTCGCAGATGCCGTCCGTGTCTGCATCCTTGCACTCATTCCTGACTCTCGCCTGTGGCTACATGTCCCCGATAGCAATGGTCAGCATACGCGTGGCGAGTCGCACCCCGCCCTTCATGGTCCGGAGACATTGCGGAAGCCTCCGATAAGAATGACTGTCCACTCCATGTTCCATTCCACCTCCGCCGTGATGCTGATTTGCTTGTCGCCAATTGGAGTCTTGAGTACGGTTGTCGATGTCCGTGAGCAGCTCGCTGGGAGTATCTGCATCAGGGATGTCCGACAGATTCTCGGCCTTGGATTCCCACCTGTCAGTCTCGGTGG
>CAUYUJ010020138.1:83372-85872 GCA_963575745.1 Prorocentrum cordatum | reverse complement strand
GTGGGCGCGGAACGCAAGAGTCCTCTACAGTGTGGGGCGTACGGTGAGGAACTTTTGCGTAGCGTGCGGGAATGGAGCGCAGGAGTCCAATGCAGCATGGGGCGTACGGTCAAGAACTTTGCAAAGCGTGTCGTGCCGCCAGCTCTGGCCCACCACGCCTCGGCGAGACACGCTATCCACGTCGTGGTCCCCGAGCGCCAACGTCCCGAGTCTTTCCCAGCCTCCCGCCCCGCGGAGCGGAGCGGAGCGACACGCTATCCGCTTGCAGGGCATAGCGTGTCGCCGGGGCTGCCGCCGCGACACGCTAAGCAGAAGTTCCCGACCCTATACGGCGTGCTTGGGGAAGGTTGTAAGAAGCAGGTCGCGGGGGGGTGGCAGGCGACAAATATTATGGAACAACAGCGGCGGGGGGGGGGGTATGGGGAAAGTGGGGGTACTACAATAACTCGCACCATATGGTTTCGTTTTCACATGATATCGTTAACATTGTCTTAGTAAGTCGCAAATCGCGCCAATTGTCATGTACAAGCGCCGCAGTTTCGGTTAGGTTAGCGCCGCACTTTCGGTTAGATTAGCACCAAATCCCTTTGGGGCTTTCGGTTCGCGCCGCACTTTCGTCAGCCGCTTGTATATTAGCGACGTTCTTACATATTTCCGTAGATGTCAATAAATCGCATATTCAGAAAAAACCTTATTATCAACACATTGCATTTTCTGTGCAATATGTTATAGCCCTTTTCCGTTTTCTGGTGCAGTGGGTTGTAGGGGGGCGGTGGGAGGGGAGTGCGGTTTCGGCGGAAGGGGAGCGCGCGGTCGCGTCGGCAGTCCCGCGCGGCCTTCCGAGCTCGTTCTGAAGGTTTCCGAAACCCTCCGCAAGTTTCCGAGGTCCCCCAAAGCCTTCCGAAGGATTTCCATGCCTGCCGAAGGCTTCCGGAGCCCCCCGAGGCCTTCCGAAAGGTCTTCGATGCCTTCCGAAGATTGCCGAGGCCTTCCGAACGTTTCCGAGGCACCCCGAGGCACTGCGGAAGTTTCCGGAGCCCTCCGAGAGCCCTCCAGAGAGCGCGGCGGCGGCCGCGGCGGCCGCGGCGGCCCCCCCAGGCCGTCCTGGGCCCCCTCCGCCGCGACCGCCGCCGCGTCGTATAGGCCCTCGGCGCGCGGCGCGGCGGCGAGCGCCGAAGGGGGGGGGGGGACAGCCGGAGGTTGGCCGGGGGCAGCCGGGGGTCGCCGGGGGCCTCCCGCCTCAGCCGAAGACTGGAGATTTCGGGGGGGCAGCCGCGGGCAGCGGGGGGTCGCCGGGGGTAGCCGTTGGGAGGCGGCGGGGCGCGCGGAGAGCCGCGATCGCGAGTTCGCGCGCCGGCCGAGGCGCCGAGCGCGCGCTCGCGCCGTTCGGGGCCCCCGCGGGCCCCAGGCGGCGCGCAAACGCGCGATCGCGCCTCGCCCGCGCTTCCCCGCCTCACTCCGCGTGCTTGGGGCGACTCGCGAGGGTCCGAGGGCTCCTCCTCCTCCTCCTCCTCCTCCTTCTCCTCCTGCTTCTCCTCCTCCTCCTCCTCCTCTCTCCTGCCTCCTCCTCTCCTCCTCCTCCTTGTGTCAGTGCCCTCCGCCAGCGGGCGGTAGGCGCACTAGGCGATTTTCGATGTCAGGAATAAGCGGTTGTCGGTTTTGACGCCACGAAAAAGCAGCGCGCTCGTTTTTTTTTTGCTTCCGAACACCAACGAAAACGATGGACCACGACGTAGCAAGCATGAACTTCCACAGGTGTTTTTGGCATCTGGATATCGGGACATTAGGTCTCTCAGTGTCTCAGGTGTTGTTCGGGTGCAGTTTTTCAGTGTGGTATAAAACCATGAAGGGCTTCATGCGCGATCGCCGTCGGCGGCCGTTTTCGCTCATAATTTGGTTCGCCATCTGCGGTCTGTCGCTCGCGTGTCGTGCGCGGGCGAGGTTTGATTCGCTCGCCGTTTTCGACATGTGCGGTCGTTCTGCCAGATTTCAGGCGTGGAATTTCATGCTTGCTACGTCGTGGTCAATCGTTTTTGTGGATGTTCGGAAACAGAAAACGAGCGCGCTGTTTTTCGTGGCGGTAAAATTGAAAGCCGCTGATTCCTGACATATAGGAACGCTTAGTGTGCCTACCACCCCCCAGCGACCTGTTTCTTATAGGGAAGGACTGCAGTTCATCATCTATTGGCTGCGTTCGCATGCCGCCATCCCCCTCACTTTGGCACACCCCTCACACGTTTCGTGGCCCCATATGGCGCTCCACCGAAGGCCCCAGTGGCTAGATTCGCATGCCGCCACCTCCCTCAATTGTGCACGCCCTCCGCATGTGTCGTGGCCCCATAGTGAGCTCCACCGAAGGCCCCAGTGGCTGCGTTCGCATGCCGCGCTCGCATGTCTGCTCCCGCTTCTCCCGGTGCCTGTCAGCCGCGACGGATTACATCAGCATGTAACCCGTTTCGTCTGACCTCCGCGCCCCCTGCGGGCGGCCCCAGCGGCAGCG
>CAUYUJ010020138.1:73372-80872 GCA_963575745.1 Prorocentrum cordatum | reverse complement strand
CCCAGTACACCCGCATCGGCGAAGCGCTTCAAGGCAGATGGAGACGACGGCGAGGCCTTCGAAGCCTGCGAGGACAATGCCCTCTCCAACGCCAGGCTCAAGGTTGCGATCGACTCTCTTCGTGATGAGCTTACTGCTGCTGTTCAAGCCGCTCAGTCCACGATGTCTTCGACCATTTCAACACTCACCTCCAGCCTGTCTGCGGCTTGTGGCAACATTGCCAAGTCCGTCGAGGGGCGCATGGCCACGTTGGAGTACACGCAGAACACATGGATCTCGGCTTAATCAGGTTGAAGATGACATTCGTACATTGCGGGCCGCCTTGGATCAAAACAGGCCCCGCCCCTCGTTCCCTCGTTTCGTCCTTCAATCGTGCTGTGGACCCCTCGGTCATCATTATACGATGCAAGCTCCAGACGGCGATGGCCCGCGCGGAGGCTGCGCTGGACCAGTAGTTTGCAGCATGCAACGTCAACAGCAGCGACTACCAGATCAAGGGCAACCCCACGGACACGAAGTTCGTTCTTTAGATGCTGTCCGAGTGGTCACCGCGCTGTCTTACGTTGGCCTGTTTCAGCCGCTGCCCCGACGTCTTCGAGAGCGTGAGTGCAGTGTGCGCTCTTCGGTGTTTCGGCTTCCCCACAGCTGTTTTTTGCCGGGGCTCGTGGGTGAATCTGCATTCTTGGGGTGGTCCAAATATTCCGAGTCTGCGGGTTACCAACGCGGTCCACATGATGCGGGCCAGCCTTTTTTACTTCCTCCGTCTGGCAGCATATTGCCCAAGTCCTGCCCCGCACGTGGGTGGATGACTACTCTATGGTGCGCGCCATCGCTGGCCAGCCGTGGCCAGAGTTTTGGCGATCCCCTGCTCTCGCTTCGCACTTGGAAGAGGTATCGGGAGGATTTCCCGCTTGACCCCGCCTCCACCAGTCCTTCCGCGAGGCCATCCGTGAGCTTCGTGATGTCCAGCGAGCCCGTCCTCACCTTCCTCCCCCTGCTCTCCACCTGATAATATTCGCGTTGTATTTCGTAAGCGCCTACATCGATGGCTTCCAGATAAAATTCATGTAGTTGACGATATCTCTTGGGAAGAAGTGAGAACCGCCCTCTCCCTCCTCCCCCCTGCCTGGTCCTTTGCTGTCCGCACAACTGTAGTCGGTGGGTGGATCGCGTCAGCGCGTTTTCAGGATCAGAACCCGTGTATATTTGGTCGCACCGCCCCGCGTAGGTTTGCTCGCACATGGCGGTGCCCCGATTTCATCCGTTCCCTCGCCCTCATTGTCCAGCGCGCTCTCCCCGAGTGTCCTGTCGCCCGATTTGGCTTGGCCTGTCCCTCTCGGAGCTCACTGTTGATTTGTGCGTGTGCTTCGTATTTGCATGATGCCCTTCGTTCTCTTCCCCGCGGCCCCCTGTCGCCCGCCGACTGCAGAGCCGTTTATAATACAGTTCGTCGCCAGGTTGCCCGCCCAGCGACAGTCGCGAGGCCCAGGGCTCCAGGTCTAGTGCGCGGTCGAGGGCATCGGATTGCGGCCCCCCCCCCCAGGTACGCTCGAGGAGGAGGCGAAAAAGAAGAGGAGGAGGAGGGGGAGGAGGAGGAGGAGGTGGAGGAGGATGTGGAAGAGGAGGAGGAGGAGGAAGGAGGAGGAAGAGGAGGAGGAGGACCAGTGTTAACCCAAGACTCATCAACTAAGTTGGAATTCGCATTCCCTCCAAGCTCCCTCTTCATAGGCCCTGCCAGGGTTCATTTCCAGTGAGGGAATTACCCCGTTGGGGGGGCAACCGTGTGGAAATCCTGTAGCGTGCCAAGACACCACTCTCAAGACTTCAACGCCACGGATTAACATGGCGGTTGCGTCTTGGAGATTTTGCTTTGTCAGAACACCATTCGTCGGACTTCAGCGCCGGGATTCAACGTAATTGTCACGCCTTGACGATCCTAAATCGCTCCAGAACGCCATTTCTGTTTCGCATGCCATGAAAAATCCGCAAAACCGTTGCGACATTTAAAACAGGTGTGCGTGGCGTTAAGTCGAGGGCCACATGTTTAAAAAGGAACCGCCCTCAATATATGATTCATTAGCAATTAGTTTACTGACGTTGTGCGCGGCGCGAACGCGATATTCACATTTTGGAAACGACATGTCTTCAAAACGTGAAGCCCTTGCACATGTTTAACACGAGTGTGCGCGGCTCTACGGCGAGAGCCACATTTTGAAAACGGCCCGCCCTCAAGCGGGGAAACTCTTGCGAATGTTAATAGCGAATGAGCACGACCTAAGGCGAGATCCACATTTTGAAAACCACCCGCCCTCCATCTGTGAAGCTGTTGCCAGTGTTGAAGCTTCATGTTCATACATGGTGGGGAAGTCGCAGGCTACGCTCCCGGCCCGCCCTTTCGGCCGGCCTCGGGGTGCGACAGGGAGGAGTTATTCATGAGGACAAGAAATGAAGGAATGGAGGAGGAGGAGAACGAAGAGGAGGAGGAAGAGGCAGCAGCAGGAGGAGGACGAAGGATGATGATGATGATGATGGTGATGATGATGATGATGATGATGATGATGATGATGATGATGATGATGATGCTGATGCTGATGCTGATGCTGATGCTGATGCTGATGCTGATGCTGATGCTGATGCTGATGCTGCTGATGATGATGATGGTGATGTTGATGGTGATGCTGATACCGATGCTTCTGACGATGATGCTGATTATGATGGTTGGTGCTGATGATGATTATCATGATGATGATGAGGAGGCAATATGAGGCAGGATGATAGGCAGGAGAAGGAGGAGGAGGAGGCAGGAGGAACTAGCAGGATTAGGAGGAGGAAGTGAAGGAGGAGCAGGAGGCATGAGAAACATTATGAGGCATGAGGAAAAGGAGGAGCACGGAGGAAGGAGCAGGAGGATCTTCCCAGGCAGGTGAGTCATGTGGCCGGATGGATGTCCTACCATCGGAATAATCAGATCGTGTTCTCGCCGCAGCGCCGTGGGCATTCGTCCTCACCATTTGCGACACTAGCAAGGAGGGGGGTCCTTTTGAAGCAGGGGCTCTCGCCTGAGCGCCGTGTTTCGCTGCTGGAACACCCTACACGCGTTGCACTGTGATGTCGCGGCACCCTTCTTCCAATGGGGCTCTCGCCCGAGCACCCCTCCACATGTGCAGGCCAGACGCTCCAACGTATGATGCAGCAGCGGCGCCGATGCAGGGGCGGTTTTATGGCAGCATATCTGATGCAGATTCTGTCTGCTCTGGTCCTCGTCCATCTCCTCGCTCGCGGACGTGATCCCTGCCAGCTGTTTGGCCTTCTTTGCCCCCTGGAGGCTGGCAGAGACTCCTGGACGCCTCTGGGGGCCCATGCTTCCAGCGGCCTGAAGCATGGCTCTGACTTTGCTTCATTTTGTTTTTGGACATGGGGACCGTTAATGGACCCCTTGACCATCAAACACTGGCACCGTTGCAGCATCATGCACTTACGGTCCCGCTTATGATTAAGAAGCCTCCCCCCGAAAAGTTGGCCCAGCGTTTCTTAACCAACTTGCCACAAAACTGGCTCAGTCTCTTAAGGGGATTGGTAGCCTAGGATCCTAGAAATGAATAGTGCACGTTCCTGGCTCCAAAAGCTTCCCCAGCGTTTCCTCACGAAACTTCTGAAAACTGGTCCAGCTTTCTTACTTGATAACTTTCTTAATCATATTTTTTGACTGTGCTTGCTTTAACGATGGAGGCCCACGATGGTGGACAGTTGCAACAGTTGCGTTGGCACCCCGTCCAGGGAGGGCGATGGTCATCATTCGGCGCTGTGTGATGCCCCACCCCGCTGGACCTCCCAGGAGCTCGCCAACGTGGCGACAGCTGCTTGGCGTCGCGCCGCTGGATCTCCCAGGAGCTCACGAGCGTGGCGGCCGTTGCGCAATTCGCAGCCCCCCAGGTGGGCGAGGCCTCGCTCGGTTGCTTTTAGGGCGCTGCTCCGCTGGACCTCCCAGGAGCTCAGAAGTGTGGCGAACGTTGCGCACTTGGCAGCCCTCGAGAGGGGCGAGGTCTAGCTTGGATGCTTTGGGGGCGCCGTTCCGCTGGACGGAGCTGACGAACGTGACGAACTCCAGCACCGAAAGGTTGCCTGTACAACGGTTCTTGCAACAGGCTCCAGCACCAGAAGGTTTGTCCCTACAACCTTCAGAGCACCGCCCTCAAGGGTGGGAGAGTCCCTGTGCCCCACCCGACTCACCAGGGTCCTGCGTACCCTCAGGCATAGGGGCATCAGCAATACACGACAGTCCTTCTCCTGCTCCCCCCTCCTCGTCCAATGTACACAGCCCCCCTTTCTGATTGCGCAAAACACCATGGGGTCTTTCTGGGGGTTCTACGTCTGGTATGACACCCGACGGTGGATTCGGACAGTGTCAACGTCAGTGCAATGGATGGGCAGGAGGGGTAGGATGTCAGCTTGTCCTCCTCCTCTCTCCTCCTCTCCCGGTCCCCATCCCGCTCTAACAAGCGCGAGCTGCAGATCTGCTGACTCTTTCCGAACCAGCTTCCCGCCCGCTCGCTCGCTCGCTGTGGAGGGGGCGGAGGAGGAGCAGGAGGCCTCCCCTCCGGCCCCCGCTGAGAGGTGCTCGGGCTCGACGACGCAGGAGCCGACGTGGGCCCCATCTTCGAGGCGCGCTTCCGCTGGTCGCGCCCGCGGCGTCCCCTCCTCGCCCCATCCCGTCGCCCCGCCCTCCCCCTGTCAGATGATGGTGATGCTGATGATGATGATGATGCTGATGATGATGATGATGATGGTGGTGATGATGATGATGATGATGATGATGATGATGATGATGATGATGATGCTGATCAGGCTGCTGATGATGATAATGATGATGAGTATGATGATGATGGTGACGATGATGATGCTTCTGAGGATGATGCTGCTGATGATGATGCTGCTACTGCTGCTGACGCGATGCTACTGATCATGCTGATAATTGTTTATCATGCGTATGATGGCGATGCTGATGATGCGGACGATGCTATTGATGACGATGATGATGGTGCTGGTGATGGTGGTTCTGATGATGGTGATGGTGGTGATTGTGCTGTGAGAACAATGACGATGATGTTGTTGCTGCTGCTGCTGCTGATGATGATGATGATGATGAAAGTGATGGTTTTGATGCTGATGATGCTGATTATAATGGCGATGGTACTGATGATTCAATACATTGTAGTGCTGACGATGAAGATGATGCTGATGATGGGGCGATAATGACGATGTTGATGAAGATGATGCTGATACTGAGAATAATGATGATGACGATGATGCTGCTGCTGATGATGATGAGGTGGACGCTACGACGGTGACGACGAGGCCGATTGTGATGATGATGTTGATGATGCTGCTTACGATGCCAAGGACGATGCTGATGATGATAATGATGATACTAGTGATGATGATAATGATGATGGCACTGATGATGATGATGATGATGATGATGATGATGATGATGGTGGTGACGATGTTGAATGACGATGACGGTGCTGATAGTGATGCTGACGACGATGCTGATGCTGATGCTGGTTCTGATGCTGCTGATGATGCTGATGCTGATGATGCTGATGCTGGTGGTGACGACGACATCGACGACGACTACGAGGAAGTTGCCGCTGGTGCTGACGAGGACGATGCTGATGATGATGCAGATGATGCTGCTGATGGTGATAATGATGATGCCGCGCTGGTGCTGATGATGAGCATACTGGGGGTGAAGAGGAGTTGAATGAAGTGGAGCAGGAGGCATGGCATGATGTTAGGTGGACGATGCTGATGATGATGGTGATGCTGTTGTCGATGATGGTAATGACAGCGAGGATTCTGCTGCTGATGACGACGATGCTGATTAATGGTGGTGCTGCTGATAATGAAACTGATGAGGCTCATGATGCTGATGAGCATGAGGAGGAGGATTAGGAGGGCAGATGGAGGAGTGGGGGATTCGTCCCCAAGCGACCTTGACCTCGGGCGGGTATCCGCGGTGTCGCATGTGCGGCAGGGTCCAATACAGATCAAGCATGTTCGGATCACGAGCCTCACAAGGAAGAGGATGAGGAGGAGGACGGGGCAGTACGACACTCCAGCGACGTTGGTGATGACGATGATGCTACTGATGGTGATGCTGATCATGATGATGATGATGCTGACGATGACGGCGGCGACGGCGACGACGATGATGATGATGCTGATGATTCAGATGATGCAGATCCTGATCAAGATGCTGCTGCTGCTGATGATACTGATGATTACGCCGATGACGATGTGAATGGCGATGGCGAGGATGTTGATGACGATGATGCTGATGATGATGATGATGATGATGATGATGGTCGTGAGGATTATGAGGATGCTGACGACAATGGTGATGAATGCGATGATGCTGGTTATGAGGATGCTGCTGCCGATGATGAGTTTGATGATGGTACTGGTCAGGATGACTATGATGCTGATGATGATGATGATGATGATGATGCTGATGACGGTGAGGATGCTCATGATCTGTTTATGATGAGGCTGAGGGTGATGTATAGGATGGTGATGTTGCTGATGATGTTGTTGATGCTGATGCTGAGTGTGATGATGATGACGCTGATGACGATGCTGATGACGATGACGGTGGCTATACCGAGCATGGTGATGTTAATGTTCATGGTGATGGCGATAATGAGGATTGTTCTGATGCTGATGCTGATTATGATGATGTTGCTGCTGATGATGATGACGATGCTGATGATGCTGATGCTGATGGTGATGACCATGCCGCTGCTGGCGCTGCTGCTGATGATGAAGGTTACCCTGCTGATCGTGATGATGCTGATGATGATGATGACGATACTGATCATGCTGATGATGCTGATGCCGATGATGGTGTTGGTGATGATGATGCTGATGCTGATGCTGCTGCTTCTGATGATGACGATGATGCTTGTTGATGATGATGGTGGCGGCGGTGATGATGATGATGATGATGATGCTGTTTGCCGATGATGATGATGAGTTTGATGATGATGCTGATGATGATGATGATGCTGACGATGCTGATGATGATGATGCTGCTGATGTTGCTGCTGACGATGATGTTGTTGTTGATGATGATGCTGATGATGATGATGATGATGATGATGAGGAGGAGGAGGAGGACGCTGCTGCTGCTGCTGATGATGATGGTGATGATGATGATGATGATGATGATGATGATGATGATGATGATGATGATGATGATGCTAATGATGATGCTGATGATGATGATTATGATGCTGATGATGATGATGATGATGATGATGATGATGATGATGATGATGATGATGATGATAATGATGATGGTTCGGCAGTTCGAGCGAGGGGGGTAAGGTGGAACGGGGAGGGGGCAGGAGGGAGTGGCAGATGGAGGATCGAGAACAGGATGAAGAGCGGAGGGGTCGGATGGCTCGGAGGAGAAGGAGGAGGAGAAGAAGGAGGGAG
>CAUYUJ010020138.1:0-73272 GCA_963575745.1 Prorocentrum cordatum | reverse complement strand
GGCCCAATCCTCGATACATGGCAGCCTCCGGCGCTGGGAGGCGCCGGGAAAATCAGCTACGTGAGCTGATTCTCAAACCCCCCCTTTGCTATCCCCCCCTTTCGCCCGACCCGATGGTTGTGCGTGCGGGTGGGTTGGATGGTGTGAGTTCGCAGTTCGTCGGCCATTCTGCGGGGCGTTGCCGCGATTGTGTCGCGGCGGTCTTCGCCGCTCCCTCCGTACGACTTGGTTGCGCTCGGGGCTGAAGGGGACGATGTCGGCGGCATTCTTTCGTGTGGTACTAAGCCCATACGCTGTCGTAGTGCTCGATGCGTGCTGCCGTGAGCATTCTGTGTGCTTCCTCCAGTAGCTCGATGATTCAGGTGAAAGAGCAAGTTGTGGACGTCCGCCGTGAGCCTCCTCCTCCTCCTCCTCCTCCTCCTCCGCCTCCTCCTCTCCTCATCCTCCTCCTCCTCCTCCTCCTCCTCCTCCTCGCCCCTCCTCCTCCTGCCCCTCCTCCTCCCCTCCTCCCTCCTCCGTCCTCCTCCTCCTCCTCCTCCTCCTTCTCCTCCTCCTCCTCCTCCTCCTCCTCCTCCTCCGCCTCCTCCGCCTCCTCCTCCTCCTCCTCCCTCCTCCGTCGTCGTTGTCGTCGTCGTCCTTCTCCTCCTCCTCCTCCTCCTCCTCCTCCTCCTCCTCCGCCTCCTCGCCTCCCTCCTCCTCCTCCTGCTTTCCTCCTCCTCCTCCTCCTCCTCCTCCGACTCCTTCCCTCCTCCTCCTCCACCCCTCCTCCTCCTCCTCCTCCTCCTCCTCCGTCGTCCCCCTCCTCTTCCTCCGTCGTCGTCCCCCTCCTCTTCCTCCCTCGCCGAGGAACAGGGCGAGGTGCTTCGTCCGATGGCACCTCGGCGCGCGCGCGCGGCCTGCCGAGAGGGCCACCTCCGCTCCGCGGGGGGCCGCCTCTGTGCCTTCTCTCGGGGGCTGCCCCTCCGGCGCAGGCCCCTGCGGCTCAACATGCGGCTGGAGCTCTGCCCAGACCCTCTCGGGCCCTGAGCTGGAGGGTCTCTCCGAAGGGCTTGGGCGACCCGTCCTCCTCCTCTCTCCTCCTCCTCCTCCTCTCCTCCTCCTCGGTCCTCCTCCTCCTCCTCCTCCTCCTCCTCCTCCTCCTCCTCCTCCTCTTCCTCCTCGTCCTCCTCGTCCTCCTCCTCCTCTTCCTCCTCCTCCTCTTCCTCTTTCTCCTCCTCCTCCTCCTCCCCCTCCTCGGGTCGCCCACGGCCCCGGGGGAAACCGTCCACCCTGAGCAAAAATCACGACCGGGAGTTAGTCGCTTTTCCCGGGCCTCGGGGGGCCCTCACTGGCCCTCGGGGACGAAGAGCCGGTCCAGGGGAATGGGTCCAGACCGCCAGAGGTCCACGTCATGAAACAATCGGACGTCGGGGGTCTGGGTGCTGCGCTCCCCGCAGGGTACAGGCTCCGTCTCCGCCGCCTGGAGGGCACCCAGATGGCTCATGAGATCGCCCGCTCTGCTGTCGGTGCTGCTGCTGGTGTGCTCCGGCGATGGGGCCCTGCAGGGGGGCGCCGGCGAGGGCCCTCCGCAGCGTGCCGCCTCGGCCACCGGCCCGCTGCCGGTGGACCTGGAGTTCTTCGAGGACGACGACTGCCTGGAGGTCCCCGGTGCGGAGGAGCTGCTGGCGCTGCTGCACGACATGTGCCTGCTGCTGGAGAGGGTGCTGTTCGCTGCGGACCGGAGCAGCGGGTGGGCTGCCTTCGATGAGTGGCGGCAGGCGAGCGCGCCCGAGTTGGCGCCCAGAGGGGGACCATCTCTCTCTTTCTCTCTCTCTCTCTCTCTCTCTCTCTCTCTCTCTTTCTTTTTTAGAGATATGTATACATACACACACAGCTGGACTATCACAAGGAGTACGCGCTGGTCATTGAAAGTATTGATTTTCTGGGTTTCCAGATCCCAATCTACTTCAAGCGCCGTCCTACTTCCAGAATCGGTATGTGTTTGTTGCTGATGCTTGTTAGTCTTTGGGCGGGCCCGAACCCAATCTACTTTATCCGCCTTCCTGCTTCATGTTTCCGCGTACTTCTCTGCCGACTGGCGGGTACCTATATGCATAGAAGCTGATCCAGCACAATTTGTTTTGGGGGGGTGGGGGCTGAGTCCCAAGCGTCCCTGGACAGCCCAAGTTGGCCCCAGAGTGCCCCAAGAGGGTCCCAAGACGGGCCGGGGGTACTCCAAGAGGATTTTCAGACGGTCCATGACGGCCCCGAGTCGCCATGGGGTCTGTCAAAGGCGCCCCCGATGGCCTCCAGACGGCCCAAGAGGCCTCCAAGACGCCACAAGAGGCCTCCAAGAGCCCTCGCAACAGAGCTCCGAGAAGCACGCATCGTTCCACCCCCACAGGACAGCATCCATTTTTATCGCTGAATTCTGTCAGCCTTCACGGTGTCCAAGACGGCCCAGGAGGCATGCGAGATCACCCCAAGATGGCCCAAGAGACCCGAGACGCTCCAGGAAGGCCCCGAGATGGCCCAAGAAGCGCCCCAAGAAGGCCCAACAGGCCCGCGGAGCGCCGCCAGCGGGGCCCAAGATAGGCAACTCGAGCTGAGATCCCGAGCCCTCCGCCGCAAGGGGACCGCACGGGAACCGCCCGCAGGCCCCTCGAGGCTAAACGGAGGCCTGCAAAAGGCTCCCAAACGTCGCCCAAGAGGCCCCGAGTAGCTTTAAGTCGGGCGTGTCCCTCTACAGGAGGAAGATTCAAACATGGTCAAAAAATATGATGGGGACGACTTTTTTACTATGTTTGATAATTTTCGGGTCTTTGTTGGATATTTTTTTTATATTTTTCTTCCAAAGTCGGCCTGTAGGGGGACAGTCCCGACCTAAGAGTAGCTCCGACCTGGCAACTTAAAAACGACCGCACGCCATGTACGGGGACTGTCAGAAAGTGTGTGTGTGTATATATATGTACACATATGCAAGGCAAGTGTTCTTTTCGATATAGATGTGCTAATACAGTGAGTACCTATATACATGGAAAATGAATCTGGGACAGCTTCGGGCGCGGCTAGGGAGGCCGATTCCAGAGCCCCCCCGTAAGGCCCAAGACGGCCCCAAGACGGCCTCGGAGGGCCTCAGGAGGCTTCAGAAGGGCCCGACGAGCGCTCCAAGACGGCCACGGTGGGCCCAAGATGGCCCAAGATGGGCCCAATATAGCCACTCGACGGCCCAACGGGCTCCCCAGGTGGCCCCACGGGGTTCGAAAGCGACTCCCAAGAGGCCGAGGGTGGCAACAACCATGGGTTTCCCTTAGGTGTCGGTGCCATTTTCGCACACTCGGCTTCTCGATCTCCAGAGCGCTCGAGCCGGCCGAAGAGGCCCCCGAGATCGCTCCAAGATGGCCCGATAGGCGCCCGAGAGGGCCCCAAGACGAGCCCAGGACGGCCCAAGAGGGGCCCAAGACGGCCCCAATACGCTCCAAGAGGGCCCCCGGATGGGCTCCAGACGGCTTAAGGGGGCCCCAAGACAGCCCAACAAAGTCCCCAGACCATCTCAGAACAGCCTCAAGATGTCCACAAGATTGCCAAGCGGAACCAAGACGGCCCCCGAGGGCGTCAAGGCGGCCTGGGAGGTCCCCGAGACGACCTGAAAACTGCCTCAAGAGACCCCGAAGAGGGCCTCTTCGGGACTCTGCATCAGTACGGCGACGGTCACACACCCAAACACACATACGCACACACACACACGCACACACACGCACACCAAACACCACCCACACACCACACACCACACACCACCCAAACACCACACCACACACCACACACCACACACCACACACCACACACACCACACACCACACACCACACACCACACACCACACACCACACACCACACACTACACACCACACACCACACAATACACAACACACAGCGCACAACACACAAGCCACAATACACAAGACACAAGACACACCACACAACACAGAAGACACAACACACAACACACACCACGCAACACACAACATGACACGCACAACACTCAACACACAACACACAGTACACAACACACACACACCACAACACACACCACAGAACACAGACCACACAACAAAAAAACGCACACCAAACAACACACAAGACACAACACAAATGACACAACACACAGCACACAACACACAACACACGCAACACACAGCACACAACACAACACACAACACACAACTCACAGCACACAGCACACAACACACTCCACACAACACGCAACTCACACCAGACACCATAAAACACACAACACACAACACACAACACAACACGCAATACACAACACACACAACACACACAACACACACAACACGCAACACACACCACACAACATACACAACACAACACACAAACAACACACAAAACCCACACCACACAACACACAACACACAGCATACAACACACACACACACCACAAAACACACAACACGACACAACACACATCACACACAACACATAACACACCACACACACCACACACAACACACACACACACAACACACACCACACAACACACAACACACAACACAACACACACACACGACACACAGCACACAACACAAACACACCACACACAACACACACAACGCACAACACACGCAACACACAGCACACAACACAACACACAACACACACAACACAGACAACACACACCACACACAACACACAACACCCAGCACACGACACACAACACACACGCAACACAACACCCACCACACAAGACACAGACCATACACACAGGTATGCAGACACATACATATATATGTATATATATATATATGTATGTATGTATGTATGCATGTATGTATGTATGTATGTATGTATATGTGTATGTATGTATGTATGTATGTATGTATGTATGTATGTATGTATGTATGTATGTATGTATGTGTGTGTATGTATGTATGTATGTTTGTATGTACACACACATATATATATATATATATATATATATATATATTCACATAACTGCATTTGCGCTTCGCGCCATGTACCTTGGTCCCTGAGGCTTTCAATCTGTTGGTCGTTCGCACCATCCCTGGTGGCCTTGGACATTTGGCCCCTTCCCTGCGGTGGTTTTCAGAAGTCTTCGGAAGTTCGGTCGGTCCCTGGCCCTTCCTGGGCCTCGGGGGGCTCCCGAAAGGCGCCGGGCGGAGGGCGAAGGATAGGAGGGAGGGATCCTCGGAGAGCGCGGAAAGGAAGCGGAGTGGGGGAGGACGGGTGGTGGAGCGGCAGCAAGGGGAGGAGGAGAAGGAGGAGGGCGCCGTCGGGGGACGGCGAAGAATGCTGCAGCGGGTTGCAGCGGGTCGCAACGGGGCACGCGAACGCAAATAATTCTTGGGGAGTGCACCCGATCCTGGGTTCGCAACCGATTGCCGGGAGTTGTGGTTGCGAGCTGGGATTCAGGTCAGTTTGGTGCAAAACGCCGTGTGGGTCTTGTTGGCGCCCTGGTGGGCCGGCCGGCTTGGGGCCGTCTCGAGCCGTCTTGGGGCCATCTTGGGCATCGTTGGGGACCTTGGGCCCTCTAGGGACCTCATGGGGGCTACGTAGGCCCTCCCGTTGGCCTCCTCCCATGGCCTTTTGGGGGGCCTCCCATGGCCTTCTGGGGCTTCTCTTGGGGGCCTTGTGAAGGCCTTTTGGGCCTCCTTTTGGCTCATGTGGGGTTTCCTTGGCAGTCTTGGGGCCGTCCAGGCCGTCCGTCTTGGGGCGATCCTGGAGGCCTTCTTGGCTGTTTTGGACGCTGCTAAGACCCGAACAGCGAATGTGCTGAAAAGTTACGTTTCCCAACGGCAAGGAAGCATCGTTTGCATTCTGGGAGCCCTGTTGTGGGCCTCCTGGGTCGTCTTGGAGACCTCTGGAGGCCCTCTGGGTCCTTCTTGGAGCGCTCTTGTGCTGTCTTGGGTCTTTCTTCGGCCTCTCTGATCTTCGCTCTGATCGCTTCGGGGCCTTGTAAGGGCCTGTTGGGCTTGTTTTTGGCTCAGTTGGGGCATCATTGGGCAGTCTTGGGGCCATCCAGGCTGTCTATGGGCTCTCTTTTGGGTCTCTTGGACCGTCTTCGGGCGATACCGGTGTCCTTTTCGGCGATTTTGGACGCTGCTAAGACCCGAACAGCGAATGTGCTGAAAGTGCATGTAAGGAATGAGGCAATTTTTGCATTCTGGGAGCCCTGTTGAGGGCCTCCTGGGCCGCCTTGGGGGCCTCTGGAGGCCCTCTGGGTCCTTCTTGGAGCGCTCTTGTGCTGTCTTGGGTCTTTCTTTCGCCTCTTTGATCACCGCTCTGATCGCTTGGGGCCTGCTGGCAGGACCCGGCTAAGCGCCCTGGGAGGTCTGGGACGAGCTGGGGGACCTTTGGCAAGGATGTCCGGGGGGCCCAGAAACCCGCGATCCTGGGGGTCCAGACTGGGGGGGGATTGACGGTGTTTCCCCCAGCTTGTAAAAATATAAGAAGAGGAATATGAGAAAGGGAGAGAGAGAGAGAGAGAAACAGCAAAAGAGAAAGAGACACACGCACACACGCGCACGCACACGCGTACACACGCACACACGCACACACGCACACACGCACACACACGCACACACGCACACACGCACACATGCACACGCACACACGCACACACGCTCACACGCACACGCACACACGCAAACACGCACACACGCACACGCACACACGCACACACGCACACACGCACACACGCACACACGCACACACGCACACACGCACACACGCACACACGCACACACGCACACACGCACACACGCACACACGCACACACGCACACACGCACACACGCAAACACGCACACACGCACACGCACACACGCACACACGCACACACGCACACACGCACACACGCACACCCATGCACACATACACAGATACACACATACATACATACATACATACATACATACATGCATGCATGCATGCATGCATGCATGCATGCATACATACACACATCTACATATACATACACATGCACATACCCATACACATACACGTACACATACACATACAAATGCACATACATATACGCATACACACGCACATACATGCATGCACGGATGCATACATACACACGAACCGACATACGCATGTACATACACATCCACGTGCACACGTACATACACATACACATACACATACACATACACATACACATACACATACACATACACGGATGCACATACACATTCACACATACACATACACATACACATACGCATCCACATATACATACACGTGCACATACACATACATACATACACACACACACACGCACATTTTTATATATATATATATATGTCTACAGATGTACACAGGTACACATACGCATACCCACATACACACACTCACACCCACACGCACACACACACACGCACACATACATCTATACACATATATATATATATATGTACAAGACTGCAGTGGCGCTTCGCGCCATGCACCTTGGTCCTTGAAGTTTGGCATGCAGGCGGAATAGCAGGAAGGTCAAGCCGACAATTGATCGATAACTCCTTGTTGCTTTTCTAATTGTTTTATTCGTTATCCTTCCTCCATGCTTCTTTTTCATCATTTTCGCCATACTCTGCGCATTCTCTCCATCCTCCTCAGCTCTTTTTTGCGGAGGCTCCTCCTTGGAGAGCCTCTGGTGTCCTGACAAAAGTTGTTTCAGGCTTTCTTGAGGCCTTCTGGAGGCCCCCTGGGCGTATTCTGGGGGCCTCTGGGGGCTTCCTCGGGCCACCCTGCCTCCAACCGCGGTCTCCCTGAACGACCGGGTCACGATTTGGAATGTTTCGGAGGGTGTCTTGGGGCCATCTTGGGCCGCCATGGGGCTCTTTGAGGGCCATCTTGGACCCGTGTTGTGCCGTTTTGGGGCTCTCTTGGACTGCCTGGAAGCCCTTTCGGATGGTTGTGGGGCGATTTTGGAGCCTCCCAGGCGCGCTTCGGACGCCCACAAGACCGCCCGCCGTCTTGGAGCGCCGGGAAGCCGACAAGAGGAGAACCCCCAAATTCACCAAAAACCAACAGAAAATCAATGATTTTTGCCTCTTGGGGCCTTCTAGGGAGTGCTCTTGGAGGCCTTTTTGGGGCTGTCCTGGAGGCTTCGTGGGCCATCTTGAGGTCACGTCGGTCACTCTTGGATCGCTCTTGTGCTGTCTTGGGGGTCTCTGGGACGTCTCCGATGACCCCCCTGATCGCCCTAGGTGTGTTGGGAAGGCTTGGCAAAACGCCCTGCGAGGCCCGGGGGGCCTCTTCGAGGCCCGTCCGGAGGGTCCCGAAGCCCAAGATCCTGGGAGTCCGTTTTTTTTTTTTTGGGGGGGGGGGTCCCCCCGCCCGGGCTTGTAAACATATAGGAAGAGGAATCTTTATCTATCTGTATATGTGCGCACGCAGATGCCGCTGCCCGTCCTGGAGAGTCCGCGGGTCGCCACGGCCGGATTCTCCTCGGAGTTCTGGTCAGAGCGCAGCGCAGGAGAGCTCCGGGAGGAGCAGCGGTGCCGGTGCCCCTTTTGCTCCCCCAGGTGCTGCTCTCCTCCAGCGTCCTCGGCAGGCCGTACTGCGAGCCGGGCAAGCTCGCGTCGACGGCGGCGCAGTGCCTCCTGGTGCTCCGGCAGGAGCCAGACGGCGCCAATAGTGCGCTGGAGTGCGCCGCCTCGTTGGACGAGGACCTGTGGGCACAGATGACGCCGCTGGGCAAGGACTACTCGACGCGCCTGCACCTCGTCCTGCGAAGCCCGTGGCCCGCGTTCCGGCTGCTCGACCTCCTGGTGCGGCTGCATCCGGAGAGCGGGTCGACGCGTATGGGAGCTTGCAGGAGGCACCAGAATTGGCAGAGCGAGCCGGACATCTTCGACTGGCCGTGGTTCAAGTCCGTCTTCACGTCGGCAGTGGACTTCGCGTCCATGGAGCCAGGCGTCCTGGACCTCAGGCCTGAGGACGGGCCGTTGTCGGCCCAGTACGAAGCGCGCTGGCTGCGCCTGTACGGAGACTCGTTCGGCGTCCGCGAGGCCATGTCCTTTTCTGACGACGTGTTCGAGGTGTACAGCAGGGTGCACCAATACAAGGCAGGCTGCCACCTGGGCGTCATCTCCAGCTACCTGCTGCAAACCATGCTGGTGCACCTCAGGGACATCGACGGGTGTCTGCAGCGGTTCGCGGCCAGCACCGCCAAGCTCATAAACTTGCACGCCCAGGTGGCGCACATCATCAAGACCGACTGGCCGATCTTGGTAAGGCTTCAGGTTGCGCACAGACAGCCCCTCCATGTAGTTCCGGCTGGCCTTAACAGGCCCCAGAGTGGTCCCAGCTGGCCTCAAACAGGCCTCCCGAGTGGCTCAGGGCGGTCTCAACACCTCAACCCAGGGGCGCGGAGCGCCCCAAGGGCGCCGCCAGAGGCGGCGCCAGGGTTGAGACCGCCCCAGGCTATACTAGCGGGGCCTGTCGAGGCCAGCAGAGACCACTCGGGGACCTGGTGAGGCCAGCCGGGACTGCCTGGATTAGGATGCAACTCTTGGGAGGTTACATTCAGAATCGGCGCTGCCAGTGTATCCTTGGTCAAAAACTTGTCGTTCTGGCTGAATCCCATTTCATCCAGGGTAATCCAGGGCTCAATTTGGCCTAATCTGGCCCAGTGGCACTTCAATTTGGCTCAACAGCCCTTCGTCGTTCTGACGAAGATCTCTCAGGGAGCTGCCTCCTAACCTGGGGGACCTGCCTGCGCGCAGCCCGAAGCCTCACTGGCCGATCTTTCGCCTGCTGCACGTCGTGAGCATGCTCCAGCGCTCCCCGCCCGACGAGGACCCTGGACGAAGAAAATGCTAGCATCCAGCCAGGTTCGCGCCCTGACCTCGCCTTGGGACGGGCCTCGCTCTACATACCGCTGACTTTGCGGGGCGGCCTGCGCGTAGCCGGAAGCATCACTGGCCGATCTTCCGCCTGCACGCACGTCGTGGGCCTGCTCCAGCTTGAGGCCTCCCAGATGGGGTTTGAGCAGGTGGGGTCGGAGATTCGCGCCGCGGCGCCGATGAATCGCCGATGCGGCTCGATGTGGAGCCCGACTTTCTCCACGCCGACGGCGCCGATGCTGCGCCGATGCGTCGGTGATGTGGCGCGATCCTCCGATCCCATCTGCTCGGACCCCCTTGAGTCCTTCTGCTGACGGTCCCGAGGCCCAGCGAGGGCCTCTGGAGGCCGAAAGCGACGAACCACCTCCCGCCCTCATTTTTGTTGCGACGCGATCATGCCTGGCACTCAGACCCCATCTAGGATCGGCGGCGAGCGAGGATGGAAAGTGAGAAGGAGAAGGCCTTCTCGGAATGCGGCGGGACTTCTCAGAAGCCCTCGCGCCCTCTGAGACGCTTTCTGTGCCTTCGGGGAAGGCCTGGAAAACTTCTCGGGAGGCCGTGGGACTTCCGGGCCTTCTGAGGACCTCGTGGCCCGACGCCACGAGAAGTTGCATCACCGCAGAACATCACGACCGGAGACCCGTGCCCCATCGTCCTGCCTCATTTCTCGGCCCGGCTCGTTCTGTGCGGGTCCCGGGGCCCGACACGCGGCGAAGGCGCCCGCCGCGACAAAAGCTGCAGCGCCAGGGCCCGAGGGAAGGCCGGCCCCTTCTTGCTTCCCCCCCGGGCTCGCCGCCGAGGGGGGGCCTCTCTCCCCGGGCCCCCAGCGTCATGATTTGTGCCCGACGCGGGCCCCCCCGCGGTGTCGGACCTATTCCCCTGGACCTGCTCTTCAGCCCGAGCCGTTGCTTCACGGCACCGAGGGCTGGTGAGGGCCCTCGGAGGCGGGCAATAGTGAAGAACTTCCCGCCATGATCTTCTTCATGGCCCGAGGAGGTCTGGGGAGTCTTTGAGCAGGGGCCGACCGTCGCGGCATTCCTAGAGGCCCACCACGGCGTGTTCTTCGAACCAGGGAACGTTCTGAGAGCCAAAACCTGGTTCTTTTTTAGAACATGAGAGCCGCTGGACTACAACAGGACAGTCTCGACCAGAAGTGTTCTCGGAACATCCCGTGCAGACCGCAAGATGCTCTCAGAGCAGTCTCTGCTGGGCCCATAGGTCCGACTCGAGGGGGTCTGGGCATGCCACCACCCACCAAACCATCCCAACCCAACCCGAAGGCCTCAATTTGCCTTCCGTTTCCAGCGGGGGGTCGGGGAACGTTGAAAAAACACAAATGGAATCCTTACAGTCAACCCGCACAGTAAGGATGGGGGACCTTCCCAAGGGTACCCTTGCGTCCTTGCCTCCTCGGTCCATCCTTGGCGACTTCCATTGGCCGCGCCCCGCTCGGAAAGCTTCGAGATGGGCGTCCAGGGCCCTCGCAGCCTTCTCGCGCCTCCTTGCTGTACGGGTTGCCTGTACCCCCCCCCAACCCGAAATTCGGGTCTTCGGGTTGGGTTGGGGTGGTCTGGCAGGCAGCCAGTACAGGCGGGGCCCTGAAGAAGGAACCCTTTTCGTTGGGGAGGGGCTCCGCGTTCCTTAAAAAAAAATTTCGCAGCTTGCCTCAGGCTTTCCTAAAATGTTTTCGATGGGAAATCGAAGTTTTACTTGTGGAAAAAAGGGGCCTCGTTCCTTATTTGGGGTTCCTTAGGTCAACGCCCCGACTGTAGTCAGTATGCCGCCGCGCCCCGCCCCACGAGGTCTGGCTCGGGCCCGCGGGCGCGCCGCGGGCGCCCGAGGGCGCGGCGGCGCGGCTCTGCGGCCTCGTGGCGGCCGCGGCGGGGCGGCTGCGGGGCGGCGGCGCGGGCGACGCGCCGGGTGCGGCCGGCGAGGCCGGAGGGCAGCGTCGCCGTCGCTGTCGTCGTCGGCGTCGTCGTCGACGTCGTCGTCGTCGTTTTCGTCGGCGTCGTCGTCGGCGTCGTCGTCGTCGTCGTCCTCGTCGTCGTCGTCGTCGTCCTCGTCGTCGTCGTCGTCGTCCTCGTCGTCGTCGTCCGTGCGCGCGTCGTCGTCGAGGAGGCGCGCGTCTGTGCGAGGCCGGGGGGCAGCGTCAGTCACGAGTCCAGACTTCAATCCACTACACGTAAGGGTGACCCTTCGCCAGAGGGACCTTCTGGTGCGGGCCCACTGGGCCCCCCCGATCGTCGAATGCGATGCGATAGCAGCAGCTTGCGCGGTTGAGTTTGGCCCCCTCGCGCCGTCCAAAAGACGCGCACCAAAGGACACTCTTGCCTAGGGCCACTCTTACGTGCAGCCCGTTCAAGCAGTGGAGAAGCGTCCCGGCTTGCCTATAGGCCCACAAAAGATTGTTCAAAGAGTTTTTTGCATTTTGCACGGGGTATTCTGATAACATCTCTGGTCGACACAGTTTTGTTTTAATTCATCAGTTCTGTGTTCTAAGAGCATTGTTTATGTTCTGAGAGCGTCTTTTGGTTCTGAGAACATTTCGGCCTATAGGATTGCCGCGACGGTCGGTCCCTGCTCAAGTAATCCTCAGACCCCCTCGGTCCATGAAGAACTCAATGCGGGGAGTTGGTCGCTATTTTCGGCTTCTGGGGGCCCTTACCGGCCCTCGGGGCCGTGCAAAAAAGGGCTCGAGCTGACAAACAGGTCCAGGGGAGTGGGTCCAGACCGCTGGGGGTCCACGTCAAGCAAAAACAATGACGTCGGGGGCCTGGGACGAAAAAACGCTAACATGGATTCAGGCACGTGGATTAGCGACGGGTCCCGTTGCTATGCGAAATCGGCGCTCTCCGTCCCAAAATCGAGCGGCACGGGCGCCATTTTTCGGGGGCACCTTCCCCGATCCATGAATCTGGCGCCCACGCGCCAGATCCACGGATCCCTAATCCATGTTGGCGTGCGCCCGGCAGACCTCCTCGGGTCATGCAAAAATCATGACTGGAGGCTTTTCGCTATTCTCGGCCTCTGGGGGCCCTTCCCGGCTCCTGGGGGCCGTCAGACAGCGAGTCATTCGAAACGACTCGGATGAAACACCAGTCCTGGGTACAGACCGCCGGGGCTCCACGTCATGAAGAAGTCCTGACGTCGGGGGTCTGGGAACGTATCCATATCCACGCCCTTGCGGTACAGGATCCGGCTTGAGTAAGGAGCACCTACTTCTCAAGAGGGGCTCGGGCGCTCCTGTGGTTTGCATGCGTTCCGCTACCTTCTTGGCGGCGAGCCCCCCTGCTGTTCCCTCAGACTTTGGACGCACGGGTCCGTTCCCTCGGACGTCGTAGTCTCACTTGGAACAAAAAGGGGCCTCGCTCCTGATCTATCGCTCCTTGGGTCAGGCCGAATCCTGTGGGGGCCCCGCGGGTACGCGGTGGCACTGCTGCGTGCCGCGCGAGGCACAGTCGCGATAGAAAAAACACGCCCCGTAAGTAGCCGCCGGGGGGGGGAGCCGCGGCGCGCTCTCCGGAGGCGGCCGCGGAGGCCGAGGGAGCCACCCGAGACGTGCGGCTGACACCAGCACCAATGTCGGCGGTGTGCTTCCACCGAGGGACCCAGACCCCCTCGAGTTATGAAAAAATCACGACGGGAGGTTTTTCATTATTTTTGGCCTTTGGGGGCCCTTACACTGGCCCTCGGGACCGTCAAAAAACGACTCAGGACGAAGAACCGGTCCCGGGGAAAGGATCCAGACCGCTGGGGGTCGACGTCATGAAAAACTCATGACGTCGGGAGTCTGGGGAAGGAGATCCCGATCCCGGTGAGGGTGGTAATGTTCCGGCGTTCAAGGTGGCCGAAAGATTGCCACCAGCACCGAAATCCAGGAGCGCCCTTCCCCCCCGTGGAGGCCCCCCCTCCCCCCCCCATGTGTCGGTGCTGGTGCCCATGTCCGGGCCTCCAATGTCTGGACAAACACTGATGCGTAGGGTTTTTCATAGTTTTCGGCCCCTGCTGGGCCCCTGCTGGGCTTCGGGGCCGCCAGGAAACGACTCGGGATGCGAAGCCATCCCTGGGGAAGGTGTCGAGAGGTCGGGGGCCCGTGGCTCGAAAAAATCGAGACGCTGGATGTCTGGGACGTCAGGCCCTGAGGTCCAGGCGTTGCAATTTTTGTTTCGCTTCGGGCGTTCTCCCCCTTTCTCGGGCCCCAGGACCACCGCAGATCGATGCGGCTCGAAAAAGGCGGCAGAAAGATGGGTTCTGGGGCTCCAGCCATGATTGTTCGCGATGTTGCGATTTTTTCGCATCGTCGGATCTCAGGGGTGGGGGATTGGCACAGGGGGGGTTCGGAAGTCCTTTTCGGGCTCTGGAGGCTTTCCTGCCAAGCAATATTTGATATATCTTGGGGCGTCGCTTGCTGCAGACAGGCGCATCGGCGCGGGACTGAATCGGAGAATAGGGGCGGCGAGAAGTGATTTCAAGGTGCTCGTAAGCTTTTGGCCACACTCTACATTGAGTAGGAGACAGAAGCTCCGTATACTCGAGCATCAGTCTTGGAGCGGAAACCTTTTTTCTACGGATTTCAGAGTCATTGTCTCTGACGCATTTGCAGAGTTTCCCCGTCGTGCATCAGCCGGGTTTCGAACCGCACAGTTTGACAGAATTCTCAACAGGCGCCTCTGAGCGATATCATCGCACGTCATCGAATGTTGTACATGGGCCCTGAGGCCAGAAGGCCGGACGAGGATCCACTCCGAAATTCGATGTTTGAGACAGGCGATCTGGTTCTCAAGCGCCTGCTTGGGAAATGAAGAAGAGGACGCCCGAGACAATCGTGGGGGCCCACGGTGCTAAAGAGAATTGCGGGACAGTTGCCGGTTCCCATGAGCGACTTGGTGACTGCTTCCGTCGAGAGGGCGGTGCAGCTCGCAGGTGGGAGCTGGTTGTCAAGGCATGTGTGGCTTGATGAAGGCATCCGCGTTCGTTCACGTTTCACGTATTGCTCACGCGCTGTGGCCAGTGCCAAGCTTTTTCAATTCAGTTCAAGAGGTGAGGAGGAGGGGGAGGAGGAGGAGGAGGAGGAGGAGGAGGAGGAGGAGGAGGAGGAGGAGGAGGGGCGTTTTGGAGCTGTCCCGACCGCCCCGAGCGGCCGCCGGAGACCTGGGCCACGCCTCCCAAACGGGGGCGACCGGGACCGCTGGGGCGATGGGCTCCGACCCCCGACCGCCCTCGGCATCGCTGGGATGCGTGCATCTTGCTCGGCGAGGCCGGCGCCAGAAAGTCTGGACCGTCTCGGAGCTTCTCGGATCGCCTGGAGGAAGAAAACATGATCCCTTACCCGACGAGGGCGGCAGCATGCCCATGGCCAAGCCTAAGCTGGTGCTCCACCGGCTTCAAGGCCCTGGATGTCTGATCCACTAGTTGCTTACGGTCGGACCGAGGGATAAGATCGAGGTCTGCTCGAAGAGGTTACCCTAATGTTCTTCGTGCTTGTAGGATGCTCTTGTGCATCCTGAGGGAGGGTACCCTCGATTGTTCTTCAGTTTGGCCGGCGGAGGGTCTCATAACCTTGAAGGATGTTATTATGTCTTATTGTCGGGCGGCTGAAGTAAGGAACGCTAGATCAGGAACGAAGCCCATTGTAGGCCCCCAAACCGCATTCGTTCACGAGGAGGGCTGGAGGAATGGCCACGGAATGACCCCAGGAACATCGAGCCCCTTCCGAACCCAAAACGTGTCTTACTTCAGCGTCCTGGCTGCAGGTCCGACCGCACCCACCGTCCTCACTCAGCCACGCGCAGAGGGTGGAGGGGGGAGGGGGGAGGACTTCTTACAAGCCTCCCTGCCTCTTAGAAGGCGCGGGCCTTCTCTGTAGGTGTAAGGCCGGCGCTTCCTAAGAAGCAGCCTCCTCCTAAGAAGCCCTCCCCCTCCCTCCACCACCTTGTGCGCGCCGCCAACTCACCGTATCGCCCCCCTCCTCCTCCTCCTCCTCCTCCTCCTCCTCCTCCTCCTCCTCCTCCTCCTCCTCCTCTTTCTCCTCCTCCTCTTTCTCCTCCTTCTCTTTCTTCTCCTCCTCCTCCTCCTCCTCCTCCTCCTCCTCCTCCTCCTCCTCCTCCTCCTCTCCTCCCCCACCTCCTCCTCCTCCTCCTCCTCCTCCTCCCTCCTCCTCTCCTCCTCCTCCTCCTCCTCCTCCTCCTCCTCCTCCTCCTCCTCCTCCTCCTCCTCCTCTTCCCCCTCCCCCACCTCCTCCTCGGGCTGCCTACGGCCCCCGGGAAAAACCGTGCCCCCCCCCTTCCCCCCCCAGCGCGAGGACGGTTGCCGCGGGGCGCGGCCCGTTTTCCTCACGGCCGCGTGGGGCGCGCTGGCGCCGCTGGCGGGCCGCGCGGCGGCGCGCTGGTCCTCGCTGCTCGGCGGCGCGAGGCCGCTGCTGCTGCTGGCCCTCGACGCCCAGGCCCCAGTGGAGGGTTTCTCCGAAGGGCTTTGGCGACCCCTCCTCCTCCTCCTCCTCCTCCTCCTCCTCCTCCTCCTCCTCCTCCTCCTCTCCTCCTCCTCCTCCTCCTCCTACATCTCCTCCTTCTCTCCTCCTCCTCCTCCTCCTCCTCCTCCTCCTCCCCTCCTCCTCCTCCTCCTCCTCCTCCTCCTCCACCACCTCCTCCTCCTCCTCCTCTCCTCCTCCTTCTCCTCCTCCCCCCCCTCCCTTCTCCTCCTCCCCCTCCTCCTCCTCCTCCTCCTCCTCCTCCTCCTCCTCCTCCTCCTCCTCCTCCTCCTCCTCCTCCTCCTCGGGTCGCCTACGGCCCGGGGGGACACCGTGCAGGCCCTGGCGGGCTGCGAGGCCGCGGCAGGCCGCGGCGTGCACTGCCTGGACGCCCCGCGGCGCTTCGGCGTGGAGGGCGCGGTGGCGAAGTACCTGGCCCTGGCCGTGCTGGCTGGGCTCGGCCTCACGGCGGTGCTCACCAGCCTGCAGCATTCGGGCAGGAACGCTGGCTCGTGGCGTGTCGCACCGCCGGCTCGGGCCCACCACGCTTCGGCGCGACACGCTGTCCACGTCCCAGTCCCCTAGCGTCCACGTCTCGAGGTGCTCCCAGCCTCCCGCCCCGCGGAGCGGAGCGGCACGCTATCCGCTTGCAGGGCGTAGCGTGTCGCCAGGGCCGCCGCCGCGACACGCTATCCAAAAGTTCCTGACCGTATCCCAATCCCTATCCTTATTCATTTGCCTCATCTTACTTCCGTGCCAATCTTAGGGATAGGGATAAGCTTGAGGCTGGTCAGGTGTGGCTGGACCTGGACGTGTACGTGGCGAGGGACCCGGCCCCGCACGTCTGCGCCGCTTTGGGCGCGGGGGCCTCGCCGGACCTGGTCTTCGCTAGGCGCTCAGGGGCAGCGTTGATGGGAGCGAGGTTTAGTTCTCGGGGCTCTAGGTTTTCGGGCTTTTTGCTGTCCAGTAGTTGGGCGTATGTTTTCCCAACCAACAGGTGGTGTTGGGTCCTCGTTTTGAAGAGACAGCGCCCCGCGTCCCCTCCTCTCGTCTCCTCCTTACTCCTCGCCCTCCTCCCTCACTTGGGCACACCCATCACACGGTTCGTGCTCCCATAGGGAGCTTCACCGAAGGCCCCAGTGGCTGCTCTCGCATGCGGGACCCCCGCGCTGTACAGGGGCTCCACCGAAGGCCCCAGTGGCTGCTCTCGCATGCGGGACCCCCACGGTGTACAGCGTTTCGTGGCCCCATGGGGAGCTCCACCGAAGGCCCAGTGGCTGCACTCGCATTCAGTTCCCCCGCCAAGTACAGCGTTTCGTGGCCCCATAGAGAGCTTCCCTCCTTGCCTCTGTCCTTGTCAGTATGCGTCTCCCCCACCCAGTGCAGCGTTTCATGGCCCCATAGGGAGCTCCACCGAAGGCGGCAGTGGCTGCGCTCGCATACAGGACCCCCAAGCTGTACAGCGCTTCGTGGCCCCATACGGGGCTCCACTGAAGGCCCCAATGGCTGCTCTCGCATGCGTTTCCCCCGTTCAGTACAGCGCTTCGTGGCCCCATTGGGAGCTCCACCGAAGGCCCCAGTGGCTGCACTCGCATGCGGTTCCCCCACCCAGTACAGCGCTTCGTGGCCCCATGGGGAGCTCCACCGACGGCCCCAGTGGCTGCTCTCGCATGCGCTCCCCCCACCAAGTACAGCGTTTCGTGACCCCATAGGGAGCTCCACCGAAGGCCCCAGTGGCTGCTCTCGCATGCGTTTCCCCCTCCCAGTACAGCGCTTCGTGGCCCCATGAGCTCCACCGAAGGCCCCAGTAGCTGCGCCCGCATTTGGTTCCCACACCCAGTAGAACGTTTCGTGGCTCCATAGGGGGCTCCATCGAAGGCCTCAGTAGCTGCGCTCGCATGCGGTTCCCCCGCCCAGTACAGCGTTTCGTGGCCCCAAAGGAAGCTCCACCGAAGGCCCCAGTGGCTGCACTCGCATGTGCAGCGTTTCGTTGCCTCGAAGGTAGCTCCGCCGAAGGCCTCAGTGGCGGCCCCGCCCCAATGCAGCGCACCTCTCACACGTTTCGCGGCCCCATACTGGGTTCCGCGTAAAGCCCCGGTGGCAGCGCCCACATGGCGGCCCCGCCCCACATCGGCACACCTTTCGCATGCTTCATGGCCCCATGAGGAGATCCCCCAGGGGCGATACCCGCAACGACGGCACTCACAACTGCATATGGTTGGGTCCTTCGCCAGGATACTGTTGCGCGGATGCGTACTGCACTCGCGTGGGCAGCAGCGCGTACTGCACTTGCGTGGGCAGCAGCTTTCAACCAAAGAACTGTGTTTGGCATTTTCGTCGGATCTCGGCGGCTTCCACCCTCGGGGTACTTCCCAGCAGCTGCGCCTCGCCGAGAGCGTTCCAGAGTGTCCGGGTCGTCCCTGACAGCCGCGGGAGGCACGAATTATGGCCCGAGAGCGGCTCGTGGATGGAGGACCGAAGCTTTCAGGGGCAGCGTCAGGTGTGACAGGCTCAGGAGGGGGATTGCAAACGACCCCCCCTCGCCCATCCACCGCCGACAGGGGCCTGACCGCCCACCCCGCCCTGGAGCTTGTGGCTTCGGCATCGGGGGCCTACCGCCGATCCATCGGTGCCGCCTCGCCGATTCCAGCCTCGACGCTTCCCCTCCCAAGCCGATCCCCCCCCCGATCGTGCCACCCCAGGCACCTGACCTCCGAGTCTGTCAGCCCCGCCGTGGTCGCGGCGCGGGGCACCGAGAAGGCCGCGGGCCTCCTGCTGCAGTACGCCAGCTGGCTGCGGGAGAACGTGTACCTGCTGGACCACCGGGGCTGGGACCAGTTCTTGGACAACCGCGCCGGCGACTTTGCCGGGGGCGTGGACTACAAGGGCCGCAACGTCACGACGCACAACGACTCGGGGCCGGCGTACTCCTTTCTCCCACGTGGCATCGAGCTGCCGGTGCAGGCGCGCTTCGCCAAACTGGGGGCGGAGTTTGGGAGCGGCGACGGCTGGCTGGGCGACGAGGCCGCCAGTGGGCTGGCGCTCTTCCACTTTTGGGGCGCCCGCGAGGCCCAGACGAGCCTCGCTGATGTCTTCTTTCCGCACGACGCCCCAGGCTTTCCGGAGCGCGCGCTCGCACTGCTGGCACAGTACCGGCGCACGCCCACGTCGAAGCCTACACTCCCAGCCCTCCTTCACTCGGGGATCGCCCGCCGCCACCCGCTGCACCTCGTCGCTGTCAGCTACGCGCACGGCTGCTGCAAGAGGTCGCTGCGGCGGAACCGCCAGAAGGCACTGGCCGCCGGCGTGGACGAGGCGCGCGCGTACAACCTGGGCGACCTGGACATCAGAGGAGGGAAAAGTACCCACACCGCAGCCTCTCCCTCGCTTTCGCCTTTCCTGGGCCTCCTGGGCGGCCCTCGTCGCCACCGCTGGATTCGCCTCGACCTCCTGGTCAGCACGCACCCCGGGAGAGGTCCGGTGTCTTCCCGCTGCCCCAGGACCGCGGGTGGGCGGCGCGGCACAGTGCCCTCCTCTCGCAGAAGCGCGGGGCGGGCTGGTGGCTCTGGAAGCCGCACCTGATACTGCGCACCCTCCGCGACCCCGCCGTGCCGTGGCACCGGGGCGTCGTGCTGTGGGTCGACGCCGGGAACTACCTGCACGCGGACCCCCGGCCTCTCGTGGCCGATGCGCTCCGGGGCTCGGACGTGGTGGCCCTGAGGCTGAAGGGGTGCCTGGAGCGGGACTGGACCTGCGCTCAGCTGCCCCGAAGCGCCACGCGTGCCGTGCTCGAAGCGTCCGTGTCAACACGCTGCGTGCTGGCTCGGCACGTGGTGGCCCACGTTTTGGCGGACGTATCGCGCAAGACCCACGTAGTCAGTCCACGTGCTGAGCTCCGTGTCAAGACGCTACGGGCTGCGTCTTGCGCATCGGGGCAGCTAAGGACCTACGCCTCCACGCTGCAGTGGCTCAACGCCTCCGAGCGGTACGCCGTCGTGGACAGGCCGCAGCTGGGGGCCTACTTCCTGGTCTTCCGGAAGACCAGGGGTGCGATCAGGTCGGGGCCCCAGGGACCAGGGCGTTGCAGACCAGGGCGTTGCACACGCCAGGACTCCGCGAGTGGGCCGCGGGGAGGGGGCTTGGGATGGTCCGGCCCACGGCCGCAGCGGCTTCATTTCTGCTGCTGCTGGGTGCCGCAGCCCTCACCTGCCAGAGCGCTCTCGTCTGCGGGGCCCCGGTTCAGGTTCGCGGAGCAGTGGCTGGAGCGCGCCCAGGAGCCCGAGGCGCTCCTCGGAGCCCAGGGGGCCGCCAACTGGACGGAGCCGCCGCTGCGGGCGCAGGTCCCCAGCTTCCAGAAGCACCAGGCGGACCAGAGCGTCTTCTCCGTCCTGTTCAAGGAGCACGGGTTCCGGGCGATCTCCTTGGAGGAGGGTCATCGGGTGGTGACTCGCCGTGAAGCAAGCGGGTCCTGAGGGAAATTGGCCTTCAGGTTCTCTTCCCTTTTTCGGCCTCCCGGGGCCCTCGTTGGGCCTTAGGCCCGTCAAACAACGACTCAGGATGAAGAGTTGGCCCTGGGGGAAGGCCGCGAGGTTCAGGATCCGTTCCCCTCAGGACCCTCTAGCTTCATGCCAAGGTGACGCTGGCGCGCTGGCGCGAGTGACGCGACCGTCCACAGACTGGGACACACTCCTCCTTCTACGCCTCTGCCTCAAAAAGGATTCGCCCCGATCCTCAGGCCTGGGGATGAACACCGAGCCTGGGGTCTATACATCTCCACCGCCTGGGCAACCGATCGTCCTGTTCCTCAGAGGGCGGTGGATATGCATATTCTCGGACCCCATTGGGGGCCCGACTGTATATCAATATCCATCGCTGCCCAGGGTCCCTGGACATCGGTTCCCTGTGTGGTGGATCTCATACATGTCAGAAGTCCCTGCCTCGCAGATGCGGATATCTCTGAAGTTTCGGAATGGGCTCCTGGGGTATGGTCAAGCAGGGAGCACCCTCGGCCTTCCTCGCGAGTCGGGAGGCGCAGCTGGGGCCAGAAAAGGTGTCCCGCTCCGCACAAAAAAACGGTTCCCCCATGGACATGCTTTGCCTGTCGGCTCTTGTCTCCCCCCCTGGCGGTCCAGGGTTTCTTCAATCACATACACCTTCGGGCCGTTCCAGAGGGGGCCTTGCCCTCGAGGCCTCGAGAGGCCTGGCACCTCTTCCCCGGCGGAAGGCGGCGGAGCGGCGTCGGAAGGCGGCGGAGATATGAGGAGGACTAGGACTAAGATAGTGAGGAAGAGGAGGAGAAAGGGGGGGGGGGAGGGGGAGAAGGAGGAGGAGGAGGAGCAGGAGGAGAGCAGGAGGAGAGGAGGAGGAGGAGGAGGAGGAGGAGGACGAAGAAAGAGAAGGAGCATGAGGAGGGGAGGAAAGAAGATATGATGATGATGATGATGATGATGATGATGATGATGAAGATGATGATGATGATGATGATGATGAGATGATGATGATGATGATGATGGTGATGATGATGATGATGATGATGGGATGGTGATGATGATGATGATGATGATGATGATGATGATGATGATGATGATGATTTGATGATGATGATGAAGATGATGATGATGATGATGATGATGATGATGATGATGATGCTGATGATGATTATGATGATGATGATGTGATGCTGATGATGATGATGATGCTGATGATGATGATGATATGATGATGATGCTGATGATGATGATGATGCTGATGATGATGATGAGATGATGATGATGATGAGGAGGAGGAGGAGGAGGAGGAGGAGGAGGAGAAGATGATGATGAGGATAGGAGGAGGAGGAGGAGGACCAGAGAGGAGGAGGAGGAGAGGAGGAACATGAAGAGGACGAGGACGAAGGGTATGGACGAGAACGAGATGACGAGGATGATGTAAGGAGGAGGAGGAGGAGGAGAGGACAGGAGGAGGAGGAGGAGGAGGAGGGGAGGAGGAGGAGGAGAGGAGGAGGAGGAGGAGGAGGAGGAGGAGGATAAGGACAAGGAGGTCGACGAGGATGAGGACGAGGAGGGGGACGAGGACGAGGACGAGGACGAGACGGCGTCTTGCGTGCCTCGGGTGAGCTTCTTGGACCTCTCGGGGGGCCGCCCAAGGGGCTTCTTGGGTGCCTCTCGGGTGCACCTTGGAGGCCTCTCGGGGCCTCTTGGGGCGCTCTTGGAGCTCTCTTGGGGGCCTCTTGGGAGCCCTGGAGGGCCTCGCGGTCGTTCAAAAAAGGGGGGCCCTCAATGTCCGCTCCCCCCCCCTCGGGGGCCACGATCCTCGTGATGGGGTGTCAAACATTGACCCTCTCACTGGCCGAAAAAGGGACCCTCTGACACATTGGTCCCCCTCCCGAACAAACCGAGGGAGGGTAGGGTGGGGTTCACATCCCCGAAGGGAAGAGGGGTTGTGGAAGAAAAACGAGATCACCCTTAGACCACCTGTCGCCCAAAGGACTGGTGGGACTTCTCAGAAGGCTGGGGGACTTGAAGCCTTCTGAGAAGACATTCTCTTTCTCACTTCCCCTCGCTCGCCACCAATTCCAGGGGCGACCATGCAGTACGGTCATGAACTTCGGTTTTGCCCGTCGCTCCGTCGGTTCTGGCCCACCACGCTTAGGCGCGACACCCTGACCACGTCCAGGTCGCCAAGCATCAACGTCCCCAGCCTTTCCCAGCCTCCCTTCACGCGGAGCGGAGCGACAAGCTATCAGTTCGCAGGGCACAGCGTGTCTCCCCGGCCTCTGTGTTGATGCTGAGCTACACTGTCCATGCCTCGTCGTTTTGGGGTTTTGCCGTGGTCTTGCTCGCCAGAGCACTTTCACACGTAGGCGGAGCTGCACTGCCAATGCCATGCCTTCCTGCGGCCTTGCTGCGTTCTGAGCGCACACCGCTGGAGGCAGCGGAGAGCTTGAGGGGTCCATCCAGCAGAGGGACATGCTGTGCTGAAGCTCCCGACTGCAAGCTCCTGGCGGCCCGAGCTCCGTGGGGCTTGGCTGCCCTGATGCGCCCGTTTTGAGACTCGGCGCGTGCCGTGTCCAAGACGTCCGTGCCAAAGCGTTGCGTGTTGGGCCAGCGTCTGCGCCCTCGTTTTGGCGAACGTGTCACGCCAAGCGTACGTGAGCGTACGTGTTCAAGCCACGTGTCGGGGTCCGTGTCCACACGTTGCGGGTTGCGTGCTGCGTCTCGGGGCAGCGAAGCCGTGAAGTGGCAGGGCGAGTATCCGAGCCGGGTGCTCGGCGATCACCGAGCGCGCTGCACTGCTCGCCAAGTGCCTGCTCGCAAAGTGCCTAATGGCCGGAAAGCATCTGTTTGCCTCGATGTGGTATGTCGTAGCCCTCCGCGGCGGATCGAGGCCATTTGCGAGTACGCAGTCGCTCTGCGAACGTGCCGTCCGTGCTGCGACCCCGCCGCGGCGCAGCTGCCCCGCCGTCGTCGTCGTCGTCGTCGTCGTCGCCGTCGTCGTCGTCGTCGTCGTCGTCGTCGTCGTCGCCGTCGTCGTCGTCGTCGTCGCCGTCGTCGTCGTCGTCGTCGTCGTCGTCGTCGTCGTCGTCGTCGTCGGCCAGGCCGTGCGCCTCGGGGGGGCGGCCGCGCGCGGCCTCTCGAGACCCTCGGGGAAGGGCTTCGCGAGCGGAGCCGGGCGGCCTCGGGAGCAGCTCGGCGGAGTGGCCTTCAGTGCGGGCCCACGGGGAGAGCATGCTACGTATGGAATGGAGTCAATGGAAATGAATTGCAGTGGATCCGTGAGTGGATCAATCTAGACTGATGAGGCTATGATGCCTCTTTTGATTTTGAGCCGGCTATGATGCCCGCTCGTGCCCACCCCGTCCCGTCTTCAGGGACTTCGCATCCCCCTATGATGGTAAGATGGGAAGACGGGCCGCCGCCCCTGGCACTGCACGTACGGTGCCAGGTTTGTGGGGATTTGGTACAGCCAGCACTGGGGAACCAGAAGGCGGCGATGCCGCTGCTCCCAGGACCTCTCCTGGGGTGCGTGCTGGCCAGGAGTTCGAGGCGGAGCCAGCGGTGGCGACGAGGGCCTCCTAGGAGGCCCCCAAAAAGGGGAAAACGGGGGAAGGGTGGAGGAGGGGGCGGAGGAGGAGGAGGAGGAGGAGGTGGTGGAGGGGGAGGAGGAGGAGGAGGAGGAGGAGGAGGAGGAGGAGAGGAGGAGGATGAGGAGGAGGAGGAGGAGGAGGAGCAGGAGGAGGAGGAGGAGGAGGGGGTGGAGGGGGAGGAGGAGGAGGAGTGAGGAGGAGTGAGGAGGAGTGAGGAGGAGTGAGGAGGAGTGACCACGCTTCGGCGTCCTGATCGCGCCACGCAGGCGCTCGCGGCCCACGCGTCCAGCTCCGAGGCAGCACGCTGCGGGTGGCGTGCTACGCATCGGGGCAGCGGATCGCCGGGGGCGTTGGAGGTGGAGCGCCGCCAGCTGCACAGCATCAGCCAAGCTGGAGGGATCTGGCGATGGAGCAGCCACCGATCGCTCAAGGTTGAACGATCCGCACGGCGCCAGGAACCCACGCCGGAGTCGTCCAGGCACGCACCTGCCGTACCTCCCTGTCTCCCGGAGCCTCTTTCTGATTCCGTTTCCTTGTTTCTCAGCGGAGGGAAAGGTGCCCATACCTCTACCCTCCCGTCATTCTCCCCTTTTCGGGCCACCTGGACCTCCGTCGTCGCCACCGCCAGATTCGCCTCGAAATCCTTGTCAGAACGCGCCCCAGGGGAGGTCTGGGGAGTAGCGGTATCGGTACCGTTTGGTTTCCCCAGTTTCGTCCGTGCCAGGAACGGGTGCGTCAGAGCATTCCTCGGAGGTTGCCAGGGGTGATCCTGGCTCAGGGTGCCCCCCCAGCTTTTCGCATCATCCTGGGACCTCTGGATTCCTCTCAGCTTTGTGAGGGGTGCTCTGGAGACCGTCTGGGCCTCCTTGGAGAAGCTAGGTTCACCTTGGGCATGTGCACAGGAGGCAGAGCTTCCCAGGGCCCCTAAAAGGCTGCGGTATTTCCCGAACGATCAGCGCAGCGCGTGAGCAAGGCAGCCAAAAGCTACGCTTGCGAGGCGCAGTTGGTCTACGCAAGGTGGCTCTGGAGCCGCTCTTCCAGGCTCTGGGCCTCGATGTCTCCCCTTGGTGGCACATCGACGCCAGGACGGGATGCCCCCCCGGCCGCTTGCAAGGCGAAGGCCGCGGACCGGATGCGCTTTGCGGCCATGCTCCTCGACGAGCGCAGCCGGGGGTACCTCCTGGAGGACCAACTGGCCCTCATCTCCGAGGCTGGAGTTGATCCATACCCACCGCAGGGGTCGGCCCAAGCGGTGTTTTGGTGATTCCGTGGGCTCTTTTTCTTCTCGATTGCGCGTCGCAGCAGAGGCGGATCGAAGACAGAACGAGGGGAAACAACGAACACAAAACCAGCATGAAGCACTGTTTGGGTCGATCCCTGATCCACGGCCCAGGGAGCCGATGCCCCTGAAGACCACACGGCACTGGATGTGGTTGGTTCACCAGGCGGTGGATGGGTGGCCGGCGGCGAGCCCGGGGGGGGAAACGAGAAGGGGCGGGCCTTCTCAGAAGGCTCGGAAGTCCCCCGGCCTTTTGAGACGCTCCTTGAGCCTTCCCTGCAGGTGCAGATAACTTCTCAGAGGGCGCGAGGGGCTTCTCGGGAGTCCCGCCGCCTTCTGAGCAGGCCTTCTCCTTCTTCGCCCCCTTTCCTTCCCTTTCCCTCACCGACGGCACATGGCGCTGGATGTGGTCGGTTCACCAGGCGGTGGACGTGTGGTCTGTTCGGCCCGCGGACGCCAAAGGTCCCAGCCGCTTCTCGAGGGACAGCTCCCTCGTCCTGGGTCAACTGCTTGATGGCCCCCGGCTCCGACGACGGCCCCCCCCCCCCGGAAGCCGAGAGCGACGAATCCGACGGGGAGTTGAAGAAAGCATCGGCGGCAAGCGAGAGGGGAAAAGTGAGAAGGAGACGGCCTTCGCAGAAGGCGGGGGACTCCTCAGGAGCGCTCTGACCGTCTGAGAGGCTTTTGCGTGTCTCCGGGAAGGCTTAGGCAGCTTCTCAGAAGGCCGGGGGCTTCCGAGCCTTCCGAGAAGGCCCGCCCCTCCTCACTTCCCCCCCTGGCTCGCCGCCGAATGCAGACCTACACGTGGTTCATTTCTAATTCTTCGAAAGTTCTTGGATTTTTTTGGGCCAAGATCCTTTCATTTCTAATTCTTCTATCCTGGGCCTCTTCCTGGCCACCAGGGGGCCAGGAACAATTAGAAACGAGCACAATTAGAAATGAGCACGATTAGGAATGAACGGCGTGTACGGAAGTTACGTTCTTGGGCCCAAACTCACGCCTCTGCCAGCAGTTCGGGACGACTCCCCCCCCCCCGGAACGCTCAGCGCTCCCGGCGAGGCGCAGCTGCCAGATCGAGCCCCGAGACGTGGGAACTTCAAGAGCAACGGAAACGCCCAACAGCAAATTACGCAGGAGGGGTGGGCATATCCAGACGTGCACCAATGTGTGTTTTTTCAATCCGCGGCCCAGAGGTCCCGACCCCTTCCTCGGGGGTGGTTGTTCGTCATGGATCCATTCTGGATGGCCCGGAGCCCGTGAGGCTGAAATCCAGGAGAAACCGCCGAATTGAAAAAATCGCATCCTCGGATCCCTGGTTACATTCCGGCCTCGGATCATCCTCCGCGCGAACGCGCTCCACAGCTCGTCCGCGCGCGACGACTTCGCCGCGCAGGCGAGAGCCCTGATCTCGCGGGTGGAGGCAGCGAGGGGCGCTGAGCTTCCCGACGCAGAGGCGCTGAGGGAGGAGGAGGACGAGGAGGAGGAGGAGGAGGAGGATGAGGAAGAGGAGGGAGAAGGAGGAGGAGGATGAGGAGGAGGAGAAGGAGGAGCCCGAGGAGGAGGTGGTGGAGGAGGAGGAAGTAGAGGAGGAGGGAGGAGGAGGAGAGGAGGTGAGTAGGAGGAGGAGAAGCAGGGGAGAGAGAGGAGGAGATGAGGAGGAGGAGGAGGGAGGAAGGTGGAGGAGGAGGAGGACAGGAGGAGGAGGAGGAGGAGCAGGAGGGAGAGGAGGAGGAGGGAGGAGTCAGGAGAGGAGGAGGAGGAGCCGGAGGAGGAAAGGAGGCGGAGGAGGAGGAGGAGGAACAAGGGGAGGAGGAGCTGGAGGAGAAGGAGAAGGAGGAGGCGGAGGAGGAGGAGCAGGAGGAGGATGCGGCTGAGGAGAGGGATGCGGTAGAGGAGTGTCGGATTCTGACGAGTTTCTTGTCAACCAGCCACCCTCCTTACTCTCGGATGGGAGCCTTCTTCGGGGTCGAGCCCTCTCTTTGACCTCGGCCACTACTCCTGGGCCTTGCCGTGAGGACGTTGGTGGGGATGAGGAGGTGGAGGAGAGGAGAAAGAGGAGGAGGAGGAGGAGAAGGAGGAGGAGGAAGAGAAGGAGGAGGAGGAGGAGGAGAAGGAGGAGGAGGAGGAGGCACGACGTAGAGGAAGAGGAGAAGGAAGGAGGAGGGAGGAGGAAGGAGGAGGAGGAGGGGGAGAAGGAGGAGGGAGGAGAGGGGAGAGGATGAACGAGAGGAGAAGGAGGAGGATGAGTGAGGAGGAGGAGGAGGAGGAATTGGAGGAGGAGGAGGAGGAGGCGGAGGAATGGGAGGAGAAAGAGGAGGGTCCCTTTTTAACGAGCGCCTTGTCAGCCAACCATGATTCTTCCTGACGGGAGCTTGTTTCACCCTAATCCCATTGTCCTTAGGGTCGGGCCCTCTCTTGTCCCTCGGCCACTACTCCTGGGCCTTGCCGTAAGGACGTGTGGAGAAGGACGGGGATGAGCAGGCGGAAGGGGAGGAGGAGGGGGAGGTGGAGGGAGAGGAGGCGGAGGCGGAGGCGGAGGAGGAGGGCGGATGAGGAGGAGGAGGAGGTGGAGGAGGAGGAGGAGGAGGAGGTGGAGATGGAGGAGGAGATAGTGGATAAGATCAAGGAGGAGGAGGGGGGAGGCGAAGCAGGAGCAGAAGCAGCGGTAAGCCGCGCCTTGTTCTCGGGCGCAGGGCGGCAGCGGCATCACCCACGACGAGCTCGTGGAGGCGGTGAGGCCCCGCCTCCACCCCCTCCCGTCCCTCGGCCCCCTCATCTCCTCCTCCTCCTTCTCCTTCTCCCTCCTCCTCCTCCTCCTCCTCCTCCTCTTTCTCCTCCTCCTCCTCCACCTCACCTCCACCTCCTCCTCCTCCTCCTCCTCCTCCTCCTCCTCCTCCTCCTCCTCCTCCTCCTCCTCCTCTTCCTTGACAATGATGTTCTCGTCGCCGCGGCAGGACGCGGCTCTCAAAAGGAGCCGGAAGGGATCCTCGGATGTCCTTCAGGGAGTTTTGGTCGTTCCTCGATCCTCCTCCTCTTCCTCCTCCCCTTCCCCCTTCTCGTCCTGAATCGTTCCTGCGATGACATCCCAGGCGCTGCATTCTGAGACTGCGACGGCGGCGACGGCGGCGGCGGAGACGGCGATGGCGGCGGCGATCGTAGCGGCGGCGGGAGCAGCGGCGTTCCCAGACTCCTGTCCCGCGGCCCCATAGCTCCCGGCCCCTTCCTGCAGGAGCAGCTCTGCCCCCCAGATTCGTTTTTGGTGGCCACGGGGCCCGATGACAGGCCCCTATGAGGCGGCAGCCGAGGAACTGCCGGGATCGAGCAGCATCAGATCGTCGTCATGTGTAGACTGGTGCCATAGTGTGCACACGACGATCGACGGCCGAAAGTCAGGGGAGTTCTTCGCCCCCAGGTCGCGTTGAAGGCGGCCTCTGCTGCTGGATCTTAATCAGAAAGCTACAACACGTTGTTAGCCAGCGTGGGCCCCACACAATGTGTTGCTAACAATCTGTGCTTTGCAACCTATGTTGCGCAAGCTGGCTGAACGGTTCAACACCTGTGGTGCATTCTATCTATGTGGTGCAATCTATGCAGTGCATCTTATGCGGAGCAATCTCCGTGGTGCTATATACTGCGCAATCGATGTTGTGCAATCTATGCTGTGCTACTTATGTTGTGCAGTATATAGGGTGTAGTTTATGGGGTGCAATCTAGGTTGCGTCATTCCTCTGTAGACCTTGGAATTGCCAACTTTACTACTCGCGCAAACGTCTCACCTACCCCCCCGCATCTTGGTTTGCAAAACCAATGTGACGGCGATTGCGATGATTGCTTAGCGCTGGCTTGCGCATCGCTGCGGCCGCGCTAACGCGCGCGAGCTCGCGCGCAAAATGGCCGGCTAGTCTGGCGGGACCGACGCGGCCGCGGTGGTGCTGAACGTTGGGACTTTCCAGCGCGCTTCGCTGGCCGCGCTGACGCGCGGGCACTTCAGGACGAGTCGGTGACTCAGGCGGGCGCGGTGTCATTGTGACGTCGGCAAAGGCGGATACGATGATGGTAGTAATAGCGATGATGATGACGATGACGACAAGGACGACGGCAAGGCCAATGACGGCGCCGATGCTGGTCACGCCGGTGACGACGATTAATTATGTCCATGTGTCGGTGATGCAGATTTCGGAAAAGGGGTTTCAACATGCGAGCGCGACCGACGTGCGCGAGTGCCCCGCATGGTGCTTTTGTTGACACGGGTCGTGCCACCCCAGCAAGCGCGTAAGGGCGCTCGCATGATTTTGACATGCGCGCGCTGGAGGCCTCTGTGGTCTCACCTGTCGAACATGCTGAGTACTCCAGGGCATTCGTAAGACATCGCAAGAACGCACGGGTTTGTTGACACCCTACGATGTACATCCATCAAAATTTATGTATTCGGGAGCCTCGATTTTGAATTCGCTGCGCAATCATCAGGTTTTTGAAGGATTTCGGCATACGCGCGCAACGCCTCGTTCGTGTGGACTTTGTGAAGTTGTTTGGCATGGCTTTCAGGACATTCGTCATGTTTGTTATACGAGTGCGCCCACATTTTGTCATTTGCGGGGAGGGGGGTGATAGGGGCCCCCTTCGGATGGTATGAGTTCATCCTCGACAAATGAACGATGGGGCAGCGTACCATGCGATTTGAAGCGTCCCAGGGGGAACCGGCAATTTCCGGGGAAAGAAATGTGGTGCAACCTTTTATGTGCAATGTGCGTTGTGCGCTCTAGGTTGCGCAGTCTATTTGTTGCTGTGCATGCGGTGCAATCTATGTGGTGCAACCTGTGTGGTGCACTTTCCCTGGAACTATCTATGCTGTGCAATCGATATAAGGGGCAATCGTTGTTGCGGAATCTATGTTGTGCAATCTATGTTGTGCAGTCTATTCGGTGCAATCTACGCGGTGCAGTTCGCGCGTGGAACCTGCAGTTGTCAACTCCACTGTCCGCGCAATCATCCGACCCATCCTCCCGCAACTTATTTTGCACAACACGAGCGGCGGCGATTGCCGTGAGTGCGTGGCGTTGGCTGGTGCGTCTCTGCGGCCGCGCCAGCCCGCGCGCGCGCGGCGGCCGGCTAGTTTGGCGCGACCGACGCGCTGGCGCTGACCGCTGGGCACATCCTAGCAGGCACTTCAGCGCGAGTCGGCGACTTGGGCGGGCGCGGTATCATGGCAACGCCGACAGCGGTAGACGCGATGACGATAGTAGCGATACTGGTGACGATGTTGACAACGACGACGGCGCGGCCAGCGACGTCGCCAATGCTGATCACGCCGGCGATGATGACGGCGCCCCCGCGTCGGCGATGAAGGTTTTGGAAGGAGTTCGACGCGCGCGCGGCCGACGCGCGAGAGCGGCCCGCGCGGTGTAATTTGATTTGGACCGCGCCCTCCAGCGCGCGCGCAGGGCGTTCGGATGATTTCGGCTTGTGGCGCGAAAGGTCCGCTAGGCAAACTTCCGTGAACAATTCGAAACGCCGATGGCGTCCTGGAAGGTTCGCAAGAGCGCGAGCGCAAGCTTCTTGAGAACTGCCGTTGCGAAGCCATCTTGGCTTCAGGGCGCTCGGCCTTGGACCCCCCGCGAAACGGAAGGTTTCTTTTTTGGAGAGGTTTGGGGGGCTGCGCGCGCGCGACGACGCGCGCGCGTGCGCTGCGTCGTATTTGTTGCAGAAGATCCTTGCGACAGCGCGCGCGCAGAGGGCGCTCGCGCGATGTCGACGCGCGCGCGCGAAGCCCGTCTGGCAGCATCTTATTCATCAGGTTGAACAGCCCATGGTTTTCCACAGCATTTGGAAGGGCGCGCGCATTGTTTTTGGCGAAAATCCGCGCTGCGAGACCATGCGTTTATATGTATTTTCGTGCACTCGATTGTGAAGTCCGTGCGGCGCCTAAGGTTCTCGATTGATTCCGACATGCGCTTGCGACGACGCGCGTGAATTTCTTTGCGTTGGATTTCTGGAAACATTTGGTGTGTTTTAACCAGCGTGTGCACGCGCATCGTATTTTTCCAATTTATGAGAGGGGTGTCGATGCCGGTTGGGCTGGGATGGTATGAGTTCATATTCAGAATGGACTATGGGGCAGAATCGCGCGCAATTTGCATCGCGCACAGCGTGGCGGATAGTCCGGGGGCGGGGTGGGGCGGGGTAGAATCTGATTTTTTGTGCGACAATTTGGATAGACGTGATGCTATATGAGATGTGCACTTATGTTGTGCAATGGCGCGCAGCCTATATTGTGCAAATCATGCAGCCTTTGTTTTGCAGCCGATGTTGTGCATTATAGGTTTTGCAGTCTATGTTGCGCCATCTACGCGGTGCAATGCACCTCGCCGAACATGAAGTTGCCGACTCCACTGCTCGCGGAATCGCCCCGCCCGCCCGCCCGCAATTTGGCTCGCAAAACCCATGCGGAGGCGATTGCGATGAGTGCGTCGCGTTGGCAAGTGAATATCTGCGGCCGCGCCGGCCCGCGCAGTCTCGCGCGCGCAGCGGCCAGCTGGCTCGGCGCGACCGACGCTGGCGCGGTGGCCCTGACCGCGACCGACGTGAACTCGGTGGCACTGACGCGGTGCGCGTGTGCTTCGCGCCATCTGTTGAAAGGGGCTTTCTAGGAAAACAAATGATCTGTGACGCACGAGCGTGCGCGCGTCGTATTTTGTGCAGAGGATGGCGGGGGGGGGTGCTGGCCCCCCTGGGATGGTGCGAATTCATAGTTAGGATGGACGGTGGGGCAGAATCAAATGTGCATCGCACATCCCCAGCGGGGGCCGATATGTCTGGCCTCGGGGCGAGAATGGAGAATTGATTTTTACGAACGGGCTGCAACATCTCGTGCCCTTGCAAATATCCCGCCAAGCCACCCGCAACTTGGTTTGTAAAACCTATGCGGCGGCGATTGCGATGAGTGCTTGGCGCTGGCTGGTGCATCTCCGCGGCCGCGCAAGCCCGCGCATGCGCGCGCGCGGCGGCCGGTGAATTTGGCGCGACCGACGCGGCCGCGGTGGCGTTGACCGCTGGGCACATCCCAGCGGGCATTCCAGTGCGAGTCGGCGACTTGGGCGGGCGCGGCGCCGTGGCAACGCCGACAGCGGTAGACGCGATGGCGATTGTAGCGATGCTGGCGACGATTCTGATCGCGACGACGGCGCGGCCAGTGACGTCGCCGACGCTGACCGCGCCGACGACGATGACGGCGTCCTCGCGTCGGTGATGAGGGTTTTGGAAAGAGTTCGACATGCGCGCGCGGCCGACGCGCGAGAGTGGCCGGGGTGATATTATTCAACTCGGATCGTGCCCCCCGCCCCCCAGCGCGAGCGAATGATTTCGGCCCGCGGCGCCCGTGGCCCGCGTCTCAGAATTCCATGAACATGTTGAATATCTTATGGTTATTCTAAGAATTTGCAAGAGCGCGAGCCCGCGCTTTTTTGACAACTGCTGTTGCGAAACCGTATGTTCTATATGTTTTTTTGGACACTTGGTTCTGGGGCCGCTACGAAACAATAGGTTTTTGAAGGATTCCGGCACGCGCGCGCGACGACGCGCGCGCGTGCATTTCGCGATGTTTATTGCAGAAGGGATTCTCGCGATGGCGCGCGCGCAAGGGCGTTCGAACGATTTCGACATGCGCGCGCGCAACCCGTGTGGCGGCATTTCCTGAGAATGACGAAACACCCTGGTTGCTTCAAGAATTCTCAAGAGCGCGTGCGAGTTTTTTTGCTAGAAAAGCATTGTTGCGAAGCCATGTGTCTTATTTGATTTTTGGACACCCGATTTCGAAATCCTTGCAAAACGAAGGTTGTGATGGATTTCGGCACGCGCGCGCGGCGACGCGTGCGCGTGCACTTTGTGCCATCTGTTGCAAAGTATTGGAAACTGATGACTTGTGATGAATGAGTGTGCGCGCGTAGTATTTGTTGCAGAGGATGGCGGGGGGGGGGGGGGCGGGCCTCCCTGGGGTGGTGCGAATTCATTGTTCGGATTGGCGATGGGGCAGAATCGTATGTAAATCGTATATCCCCAGCGATGGCCGATAAGTCCGACCTCGGGACGGTGGTGGGATTTTTTTTCCCCCAACCATCCTGTGGTGTTGGGTCCTCGTTTTGAAGAGACAGCGCCCCGCGTTCACTCTTTCCTTCCTCCCGCTGCCCCCTCCCCCCTCCCTCCTCCCTCCTCCCACTATCACGGCACACCCCTCACACGTTTCGTGGCCCCATAGGGAGCTCCACCGAGGGCCCCAGTGGCTGCGGGCGCATGGCGGCACCGCACCCATTTCGGCACACCCTCACACGTTTCGTGGCCCCATAGGGAGCTCCACCGAAGGCCCAGTGGCTGCGGGCGCATGGCGGCACCGCATCCATGTCGGCACACCCCTCACACGTTTCGTGGCCCCACAGGGAGCTCCACCGAGGGCCCCAGTGGCTGCGTTGGCATGGCGGCACCGCACCCATTTCGGCACACCCCTCACACGTTTCGTGGTCCCATAGGGAGCTCCACCGAAGCCCCCAGTGGCTGCGGGCGCATGGCGGCACCGCACCCATGGCGGCACACCCCTCACACGTTTCGTGGCCCCACCGGGAGCTTCCCACCGAAGGCCCCAGTCCTGCGGGCGCATGCGGCACCGCACCCAATTTCGGACAATGCCTCACGTTTCGTGGCCCCATAGGGAGCTCCACCGAAGGCCCCCAGTGGCTGCGGCGCTGGTGGCGGCAGCGCAACCCATTTTCGGCACACAAAATACCGGACCCCTCACACGTTTCGTGGCCCCATAGGGAGCTCCACCGGAGGCCCCAGTGGCTGCGGGCGCATGGCGGCACCGCACCCATTTCGGCACACCCCTCACACGTTTCGTGGCCCCATAAGGAGCTCCACCGAAGGCCACAGTGGTTGCGTTGGCATGGCGGCGCCGCACCCATGTCGGCACACCCCTCACACGTTTCGTGGCCGCGTTGGCATGGCGGCACCGCACCCATGTCGGCACACCCCTTCACACGTTTCGTGGCCCCATAGGGAACTCCACCGAGGGCCCCAGTGTCTGCGTTGGCGTGGCGGCGCCGGACCCACTTCGGCACACCCCTCACATGTTTCGTGGCCCCATAGGGAGCTCCACCGAAGGCCCCAGTGGCTGCGTTGGCATGGCGGCACCGCACCCATTTCGGCACACCCCTCACACGTTTCGTGGACCCCAATATGGAAGCTCCACCGAGGGCCCCAGTGGCTGCGGGCGCAGCGGCACCGCACCCATTTCGGCACCAAAACTAATCCCCACACTCCGTTTCGTGCCCCAAAGGGGGGGGAAGGGGCAAAGGACGAGCTCCACCGAAGGCCCAGTGGCTAGCGGCGCATGGCGGCTACGCCAAATCCATATTCGGCACACCCCTCTACACGATTCGGTGGCCACCACAGGAGCTCCACCGAGGGCCCCATGGCTGAAGTGCATGGCGGCCGCGATCCATATTCGGCACACCTAAGAAAAAAAATCAACATACCCCTCACAACGTTTCGTGGCCCCATAGGGAGCTCCACCGAAGCCCCCCAGTGGCTGCGGGCGCTATTGGCCCCGCCGCACCCAATGGCGGCACACCCCCATCACCACGTTTTCGTGGCCCCCACATGGGAGCTCCACCGAAGCCCCCAGTGGCTGCGGGCGCATGGCGGCACCGCACCCATGGCGGCACACCCCTCACACGTTTCGTGGCCCCACAGGGAGCTCCACCGAAGGCCCCAGTGGCTGCGGGCGCATGGCGGCACCGCACCCATTTCGGTACATGCCTCACGTTTCGTGGCCCCATAGGGAGCTCCACCGAAGGCCCCAGTGGCTGCGGGCGCATGGCGGCACCGCAACCCATATTCGATTCGGCACACCCCTCACACGATTCGTGGCCCCATAGGGAGCTCCACCGAGGGCCCAGTGGCTGCGGGCTGCATGGCGGCAGCACCCACACCCATTTCGGCACACCCCTCACTAACGTTTCGTGCCCCATAGGGAGCTCCACCGAGGGCCCCCAGTGGCTGCGTTGGCATGGCGGAGCACCGCACCCATTCGCCACTACCCCTCACAAACGTTTTCGTGGCCCCCTAGGGAGCTCCAACCGAGGGCCCCAGTGCTAGTTTGGCAAATGGCGGCACCTCACCCATTTCGGCACACCCCTCACACGTTTCGTGGCCCCATAGGGAGCTCCACCGAGGGCCCCAGTGGCTGCGTTCGCATGGCGGCACCGCGCCCATGTCGGCACACCCCTCACACGTTTCGTGGCCCCTTAGGGAGTTCCCTCTCATTCGTTCAACCTGTTTTGCGGTACTCGTAACTGGGTCCATCGCCAGGATATTTTTTGTACAGAACGTGGAGGATTGATTTTTACAAACGAGTTGGCACATTCCAGGCTCTTGCAAAAACCCACGAGCCCACCCGCAAATTGGTTTTCAAAACCTGTGCGGCGGCGATTGCGATGAGTGCTCGGCGCTGGCTGGTGCATCTCCGTGGCCGCGCCAGCCCGAGCATGCGCGCGCGCGAAGCGGCCAATGATTTGGCGCGACCGGCGCGGCCGCGGTTGCGTTGACAGTTGGGCACACCCCAGCGGGCACTCCATTGCGAGTCGGCGACTTGTGCGGGCGCGGTATCATGGCAACGCCGGCAACGGTAGACACGATGATGATCGTAGCGATGCTTTTGGCGATGTTGACAGCGACGACGGTACGGGCCAGTGACATCGCCGATGCTGACCACGCCGACGACCATGACGGCGTCTTCGCGTCGTTGATGAAGGTTTTGGAAGAAATTCGACATGCGCGCGCGGCCGACGCGCCAGAGCGGCCGCATGGTGTGATTTGACACGGATCGTGCCCCCCCAACACGCGCGCAAGGGCGTTCGAATGATTCTGGCATGTGGCGCGAGAGGCCCGCTTGGCAGAATTCCATGAACAGGTTGACGCACCAAGGGTTCTCTCTCAATACTTCGCAAGAGCGCGAGCGCAGGTGTTTTTGAAAACTGTTTTTGCGAATTCATGTGTTTTTATTTGGCTTCGGGACACTTTTTTCCCAAGAAAAAATCTGGAGAATCCTACAATTTTTGAAGGATTGCGGTATGCGCGCGCGACGACGCGCGCGCACTTCGTTCCAGCTTTTGCAGAAATATTCCCGCGACACACGTGCGCAAGGGCGCACGAACGATTTCGACATGCGCGCGCACGAAGCGCGACAGTACGTGCGCAAAGGCGCACGAACGATTTCGACATGCGCGCGCGAAGCTCGTTTGGTTGCCTTTGTCCGAAATTGTTGAATTTTTCCGAAACCAAAGAAATCGCCACAGTGCGCGCACCTTTTTCTTGTTTTGGAAGTCCGTGTCGCGAAACCGTGTGTTGTCATCTATTTTTGGGTGCTCGATTTTGAGACCTGGGCCCGGCACAGAAACGGAAAGAACGCTTCAGAAACAGGAACCGAAATTATTCACACCACCGTCCGTACGGGGAACCTTGGCGTTGAGAGCATGTTACGTCGCCCCTCGCTCTTGGGAGCCTTTGTGTTCAGAGTTTGTTGCGTTGCCGCCCGTTCTTGAGCCTTGGCTGGGCTTTGGTGTCAGGAACTTGTTGCGTCACCGCTCTCTGCTGGGAGCCTTGGTCTTATCAGCTTGTTTACGTCACCGCTCGCTCTTGGGAGCCTTGGTGTGAAGAGGTTTTTGTGTTACCGATCGCTCTCCATTTGGCGTCTTTGGGCCTTCTCGGGAGTCCTATTGGGGCCCTTTTGGAGCCGGGCTTCTTGGGGGGCTCTTGGGGCCTCCTGGGGGCTTCTTGGGGGCGTGGTCCCCCCCTTGGGGCCGTCTTCTTGGGCCGTCTTGGGGCCCTCTTGGGCCGTTTGGGGGGCCTCTTGGGAGCCTCTTGGGCCGTCGTGGGGCGGTCTTGGGGGCCTCTTGAAACGTCTTCAACGCAGTGAAAACCGAAATGCCGTGTATGCTAAAAATGCATTTTTCCAAGAGGAAATCAATGCTTTCGGCCTCTTGGTGGCCTCTTGGGCGGCCTCTTGGGGGCCTCGTGGGGCTTCTGGGGGGGCTCTGGGGGCCTCCTGGGAGCCTCTTGGGGCGAAAGGCTAGACTTTTCGGATCTGGGGCCCTCTTGGGCCGTCTTGGGCGCCTCTTGGGCCGTCTTGGGGCCCTCTTGGGCCGTTTGGGGGGCCTCTTGGGGGCTTCTTGGGCCGTCGTGGGGCGGTCTTGGGGGCCTCTTGGGCCGTCGTCCACGCCGTGAAAGCCGAAAAACCGTATATGCTGAACATGTATGTTTTCCTATGGGAAATCGAGGATTTTGGCCTCTTGGGGTCCTCTTGGGACGCCCCTTGGGCGCCTCTTGGGGGCCTCTTGGGGGCCTCTTGGGCCGTCTTGGGCGGTCCTAGGCTCTCTTGGAGCGCTCTTGGGCCGTCTCGGGGGGGAACCCGAAAAACATGTAAAAACCTACGGGAAAACCCGAAAACGGCCATTAACACTCATTCCCCCGGCCTACCCCCCTCCCCTGGAACCCCTCCCTTTAGGGCTTCGCCCACACCAGAACGTCCTCACTCGTACCTCGCTCTTTCCGTTATCCGCACGGAACCTAAAGTTTTTGAAGGATTTCGGCATGCGCGCGCGACGACGCGAGGGTGCGCACTTCGTCATATGTTTTGCAAAAGGATTCTTGAAAACTTATGTCGGGGGCTGTCGATACCGGTTGGGTTGGGATGGTGTGGATTCTCTTATTCAGGATGGACCATGAGGTAGAATCAAATGCAAATTGCAATACGAAAGTGTAAACCGTTAGCCCCGGGCGAGGGGAGATCCTAATTGTCTTTCAGACGGGAGAATCTATTTTGTGCTGTCCTTGTTGCGGCGACGAGGCAGTGACGGGGCGGCGACGGCGACAAGAAGGCGGCGGATCCAGCAGACGACGGCCGGCGACCAGGCGGCGACGGGGCGACGACGGACACGACAAAGCGGCGGACCCGGCACAGGGGGCCCAGACGACGGGCGACGAAGAGGCGCCGACGGGCCAGCGACGGCGACAACAGCAGAGCGGCGGGCCTGGCACCCGGACCCAGTTCCAGTATGACGTGGAGCAAGCATTGGCGTCACCCCGACATGCTCATACTATATGTGCGTCGCCCCCCACAGGGGCGACGCGCGTACCGAGGAATCTTATAGTATATGCGTCGTGGCGGGCGCTTTCTGGCCACACCGCTCGGAAAACGATATAGTACAAGACTGGTATACTATATGTTCGGGTCGGGCGCGCGCCTCCAAAGAGGACGCATAGTATCAGTATGTCTCTGTGCGCCCCAGAGCACGAGCGTCACGTCGGGAACATGCGTCTCGCGTCGGAGATCCGGGGCCGAGGCGCTTCCTCCCTGCGCCGGCGAACGGGGAGCGACACGGCATTCCCCGCCGACGGTGCACCAGCCAAATGAGACCACTGCGGAGACGACGGGAGGGCCCAAGATGGTGCCGCTCGCGGGGAGGGGCGGCCCCACAAGCTACCCGCTTCAAGCAAGCAGTCACTCCCAGCTCCTACTCGTACCCGCCGCGACGGGTGAGGCGGCGCCCCGTGAGAAGGCCGAGGGAAGAGGCCCCCCCGCACGCGAGGCCCCCCAGCCGCCGGAGAGAAGGGAGGAAGAGAGGATAGGAGCCATGCCCAGCCAGCCGCCCCGCCAGCCGCCAAGCCGCCCCGGAGCCTCCAGAGCCGCCCCGCCCGCGCAAGCGGGGGGCCGCCGGAGCCGAGCCGCCTCTCGGCGTCAACCGAACTCCCACTTATACTGTAACGTGCGTCGCCGCCCCCCACAGGGGGCGACGCGCGCACCCTGAGAAATCTAGGTACATAAATTAAATATATATATATATATATATATATATATATATATATATATGTATGCGTCGGGGCGGGCGCTTTCTGGCCGCGCCGCTCGGGAAACGAGATACTACAAAATGGTCATACCATATGTTTGGGTCGGACGCGCGCCTCCAAGGAGAACATCTAGTCCTAGTATGTCTATGTGCGTCCCAGGCTCGGCCCCAGCAGCAGCTAGGGCCGCCGGAGGAGCCGCTGGAGCGGATGCCGCGGCCGTGGGTGGTTCAAATTCTGGGGTCTCCGACGATACGGCACGTTTTCGTGCCGTGTCTACGCGGCTGGGCGTTCAGGGCTGAACATCGCCGGTGGCACGGCGTCGGCCGATCTCGAACGATCTGCGCTATCGGGAACCCGCGATCACGATCGAGGTTGAACGACCCACGCGGTGTCAGAACCCAGCGCGCGGCTCGTCGCCGCACGAGCTTGCCGTGCGATTTTCTCAATCCTGGCGTTTTTCTCCGATGTCGGCGCTCTGCCCGCCATGGGTCCCCAGGGCCGTGAAGCGTTGATCCGGGACGACCAGTAGATGGACAATATATTCGAACCCTCACACATTCGAGGGAGATCCTAAATCACCCCCGCGCCCCCGACATCAATGTTGATCTCAGTAAAGGCGGTGCTTTGGGGTTCGAATATTTCTGTCCACTCACGCCCCCCCCGTCGCCACGCCATCAATGTTAATTTCGGGGGGTCTGGGGGGCATCTTGGGCCACAGGGTTCGAGTATAACGTCCCAGTACGGAGGAGCTGGCCTGCGGGAAACTGTCGGGAGCTCTGGGGCCGCGGATTGGGAAACATCAGGCCGGTGGATGTCAGGGCCCCCAGACATCCTGCGGTGTGATGTTTTCGGTGCCCAGACCCCCGACGTCATGAATTTTTCATGACGTCGACCCCCAGCGGTCTGGACCCTTTCCCCGGGACCGGTTCTTCGTCCTGGGTCGTTTTTTGGCGGTCCCGAGGGCCGGTAAGGGCCCCCAGAGGCCAAAAATAAGGAAAAACCTCCCGTCGTGATTTTTTCATAACTCGAGGGGGTCTGGGTCTGTTGTTGGGCATTGTACCCATTCTTTCCGTGCCCATTTCGGGCGTCCAAATCCGCCGCCCTCCGCCGGCCCTGCGCCGGCCTGCCGGCCTGCGGAGCCGCCGCCGCTCGGCCTTCCGCTTCTGCCTGCCGCCGGCCTCCTCCTCCTCCTCCTCCTCCTCCTCCTCCTCCTCCTCTGGGTCTGGGTCTTGCGCTTCTCGAGCTGGAGCGGCCTGCGAGGGGCGCGGGCCTCTCTCTCCGACGCCCGGGCGCGGACGCGCGGCGCGCAGGCGCGGCGACGCCCGGAGCCGAGGGCTCCAGGTCGAGCACGCCTCGTTCCGGAGGAGGAGGAGGAGGAGGAGGAGGAGGAGGAGGAGGAGGAGGAGGAGGAGGAGGAGGAGGAGGAGGAGGAGGAGGTATAAGGAGGAATGAGGATATGGAGGATGAGGAGGAGGAGGAGGAGGAGGAGGAGGAGGGAGGAGGAGGGCCTGCTCGCCCAAGAGGGCCCCTTCTGTGGCGCCGCTCCAGGCAGGGCCTTTCGCCCTATAGGCGCCTGGGCGGCAGGCAAAAGCGGCAGGCAGAAGCGGAAGGCCGCGCGGCGGCGGCTCTGCAGGCCGGCAGGCCGGCGCAGGGCCGGCGGAGGGCGGCGGATTTGGACGCCCGCAATGGGCACGGAAAGAATGGGTACAATGCCCAACAACAGACCCAGACCCCCTCGAGTTATGAAAAAATCACGACGGGAGGTTTTTCCTTATTTTTGGCCTCTGGGGGCCCTTACCGGCCCTCGGGGCCGTCAAAAAACGACTCAGGACGAAGAACCGGTCCCGGGGAAAGGGTCCAGACCGCTGGGGGTCGACGTCATGAAAAATTCATGACGTCGGGGGTCTGGGGTTGTCCCAAACTCACAGCGGCCGCTGTCGGGCAGGAGGCCTCCTGTCTCGAATGGACACAGGCCGCGGCGGCGTGGACAGCGAGTCCTGTTCAAAATGAGCAGGATCCGTTGTTGGGCATTGTACCCCTTCTTTCCGTGCCCATTTCGTTCGTGCAGAGCGGAAGCGAGCGTGGGCGCCGGCATCCTGGGAGCCAGCCCCCCTCGGGCCAGGACAAAATCACGACGGGGAGTCTCTCTTTCCATTTTCAGCCTCTGGGGGTCCTGACCGGCCCTCGGGACGGTCCACAGGCGACTCAGGACGAGAAACAGGTCCCAGGGTCCACGTCATGAAAGCAGCATGCCGTTGGGGGTCCTGGGATCGAGGGTCTCCGTACCCAGACCCCCGACTCCATGATTTTTTCACGACGTCGACCCCAGTCTCGACCCACTCCCCGGGACCAGGGGTGTTCGTCTGGAGTCCTTCGTGGACGGCCCCGAGGGCCGGCGAGGGCCCCCGGAGGCAGGACATGGGGGAAAACTTGCCCGTCGTGATCTCGTTCACATCCCTCCAGAAGAACAGTCGAGGGTGCCGTCCCCCAGGATGCACACGAACACTCAATAAACACAAGGAGAACATTCGGGAACCCTCCCCGAACCGACCTCGATCTTATACCCCGGTCCGACCGTATAATCGCGGCCACACGCAAGAGTGGCCCTAGGCAAGAGTGAGCATTGGTGCGCGGCGTTTTGAGGGCCGCGAGGGCCGCGAGGGGAAAAAGCTCACGCGTTTTGAGGGCCGCGAGGGCCGTTTTGAGGGCCGCGAGGCAAGAGTGAGCACTGGTGGCTCCGGGTGGTCGGCCTCGCCTCGGGGCCCCGTCGCTGGAGCGCCGAGGCCGGAGCCGCCGCGGCCGTCGGAGCCGCGGGAGCGGTCCCAGCAGCCGGAGCGCCCGGCGGAGCCGTCGCAGCCGCGGGGGCCGGGCGCAGGAGCGAGGCGGGCGCGCACCGCGAGGGGCAGAGGCGCGAAGCGACGGCCTCATAGGGGGGCGGGGGCCCTCTGGGGAGGGCCCGGGCTCGGCGGTGGAGGGTTTCTCCGAGGGGCTTGGGCGACCCGTCCTCCTCCCTCCTCCCTCCCTCCCTCCTCCTCCTTATCCTCCTCCCTCCCTCCTCCTCCTTATCCTCCTCCTCCTCCTCCTCCCTCCTCCTCCTCCTCCTCCTCCTCCTCCTCCTCCTCCTCCTCCTCCTTCCTGGCCCACAGGGCGGGCTACGAGCTGTGCCTGTCGACTTTGACGACTACAAGAGGGACCAGCTGTCTCGTCTTCCCCCACCCCCGATGCTGGGACTGGACAACTTTGCGCACGTGGAGGAGGGGAGGGACGACTTGAGGGAGGTGACGGAGCTGCTCGAGCGTGCGCCGCGCAGGAAGTCGGCGCCTGCCCACAGCGTGCCGTGTGAGGTGCTGATGCTCACGCTCGACCCCAACCGCAGGTTCGACGGCTCCCACAGGAAGCCGCGGAAGGAGCAGGAAGGGGAGGGCGACGACGACGGCGGCGGGGAGGGTGTTCCTGCTCGGCGTGCCGATTTTGCTCCTCGGCACCGACTCGCTGGCGACCGTCGAGGACTTGGTGCGGACACTCCTCCCCTCGAGAACCCTGGGACCCTGAAAGCTATCCAGAAGATTTGTCACCATGTTCGACGAGTTGGCCGTACTCCGATTGTCTGGCATCACTCCCGTGCCACAGGTCTCTCGAAGTGTAACGGCAAGGCAGGCTTCAGTGCTAGGCGGTACATTCACGGCCTGTGCCGCATGGGCGTGATGTGGTACAAGGCCCTTCTTCGTCGTGGAGCTGCTGACTCCGAGCCCGATCGGGAGCATGGCTACTTGCCAGGCAGGAACCGCGAGGGGGCCATCATCTGCCAGGAGGCGCTGCTGTCTCGCCTGCGGGCTAGGGGCATCTCCACGATCACCTCGAAGGAGGATATGTCGAACGCTTTCGGCTGCACCCCCTTCAGTGAGCTGCGGGAGACGGTGTGTGACGCCGTCCTGCCGCAGGATCAGACCTTTTTTCACCAGCGGCACGAGCTGGCGACTTTCACGATTCAGGCGTCCGATGGTGAGCAGACGTTGCATAACCAGGTCGGGGCCTTCATGGGCGACAGCCCCGCGGCCGTGTTCTTTGCCCGCACCTTTCGACGGCCTGTCCAACGATGGCTTGATCGTCTGCGACAGGCCACCTGGTGCGATGTGCCTGCGCCACCTCGGCCAGAGACTCACGAGGAGTGGGTTTCGCAGAGGCTGGTCCCACCGGTGCCGCCTGACGACCCTGATAGGGTGATCTGGCCCAGCGAGGCACTGTGCACTGCCTGGACGCCCTTTCTTCAGCGACCTGTGGATTTATCATGTCGAATCTATGCGGGCGATACGTCTCGTACTCATATCGTCACGTCTGCGCGAAATGCTCAGTATACTTTATCTCGTGCTCACCTTTTCTTGCGCGAGGAGCTGGCTTGCAGCGGGTATGCTCACAATGCAGAGAAAAGCAGCGTGTCTCCCTCTTTCGTGGGCCCTGGGGCACATCGTCATTCGTCGGAGCTCTTCAGTGGCAGGACCCCCGTCGACGGTCGCGTGCAGTTCGACAACATCGCTCTTGGGATCTCGACCTCAGTCAACGGGGGAGTGCAGAGTGAACTGCGTAGGCGAATCGTGGCATGCCGCAGGGGATTCTATGGTAGGGGTCGTTTCTGGAAGCAGAATAGGGTATGGCGGTTCACCCGCACTGTGTTTGGATCGGTTGTGCAGGGCGCTCTTCTATCTGGACTGACGGTGCTCGTGCTGACCCCCACTCAGGAACGGCGTCTCGATCGTGTCCTTGTTGGTTTCGCTAGGAAGATCTTGGGAGGTGACGCGTGCAAAAAGCTCGAGGTTGTCGATTCCGAGGGGGACCCCATCCGTGACTCGAACGATAAGCCCATCCTAAGATACAAGGCCGACTCCGATGAGATCGTTCTCAGGCGTGTTGGTGTGGCTCCCGCTGGCACTGAGTTGATGGTGAGACGCCTACGTATGTACAGGCGATGGCTTCTGGTTCCACGTACCCACGCCCAGGAGCTGGGATCTGTTTTTGGCCAGCTTCCCGTGGACCCTGGGCCGACGATCATGGCGAACGGCTGTCTGTCTCTGGAGGCGAACGCTTATGCGCAGAGGTTCGTCGTCGATGTCGTGAAGTTGTTGAAGAGGTCTGAGGAGGAGGAGGGGCTCTTGGAGGACCTCTTGACGGGCTCGGAGGGGGACGAGAGGTTTCGGTTCAACGTCCGTGCGTTGTTTATGGACCACGACGTTCGGGAACGTTTTCTCCGTCTGGATCCTGGGGTGCTCAGGGCTGCTGCTCGTACTGTGGCCATTGCGCCACCTCCTGGCCTCTACGGACCCCCTGGGATGGCTCCTGGCGCTCCTGAGGGCGCTGACGTACCTGACCCCCCTGCTCCTCTCTGGGTATGTGACCTCAAGGACTCTACGGGCGCTCCCTGCACGCGTACCTTCACGACACGTCGGGCACTACTGGCACATCAGAGATTCTCGAAGGCAGGCGGGCACAATTGCAGATCGATCGCGCACAGTATGACAATCACGAACGAGTGTATATACTGCAGGCAGAGTTTCCGCACGAGACGCATAGCACAGGAGCGCACGGTAACGGCTGTACTGCACAATAGATGCCCACCACGGGCTACACCGTATGCGCACGACGTGATCGAGCCAGACAGCTTCACGTGCCCTTTTTCGCTGATAACCCGTGCGTCACTGTGGAGGGATGGTCCGAATGCCCACGATGCCATGTACGCTTGCTCAAGCACCGAGATTTTCGCCAGTCGTGATCTGCTCTACGCCCACATTCGTCAGTGCTGCCAACTACGCCGCCCACACTACTTTCGTGATGTTTCGCCTGAAGGAAGAGGACCTCGAGGCAGCAGCGACCCGCAGCCGCTCGCAAGGACGAGGCGAGAGAGCCAAAGGGCGACAAGACCGCTCTGGCTCAGCGGCTGCCTCCCGAGGTCGTGGCGGGAGACGCGGACGACGTGGAGTGGCGGACCGCGGCAGTCGGCCACCTCGGCGCCAGCCCGCGGCCGCCTTGGGCGCCGCCGCGAGCGGCGCCTCTGCGGAGGCGGGGGGGAACGCCAACGACGTGAAGTGGACGGTGGGGAAAGCGTACGGCCTGCCAGACGACACGCTCGAGAGGCTGCCTGTGATGTCGCAGACCATGGTGGCGAAGCTCATGCCCGTGCTGGTCAAAGCAGTGTTGGGCAACTCGTTCATGATCAGGCAGATGCTGTCGGCCACCTATCAGACGGTGATCTTGGAGGAGTCATCGGAGATTGCAAAGGCCGCCTTTCAGGCGGGGCGCGCCTACGCCACGAAGGCGGCGGCGATGCGCGAGGCATGGAAGCTCGACAACTCCAAGCCGCTGCCAGAGGCGGAGATGGGCCCTGCTCACGTTCAGGTGTTCCTGATCACGGCCGACGCACTGGGCAAGGCGGGGGACAAGGTCGGAGCTCGGAACAAGGGATTGTGGGAGCAGCAGAAGATCAAGCTCGATCAGATCACCAGCATCACGGACATGAGCCTGCTGGTGCGCGGATTCCGTATCAGCCAGTGCTACAAGGAGGGCAATGCGAAGCTCTTGTTCGCGATCGCGGACGTGGAGTTGACAAAGATATTCACGGATTGCATCGTCCAGCTAGGCGGCGAGATCAAAGCAGGAGTTGCCCCGAGATCCAACGTAGAGCGGATCCTGCAGCTGGCGATCGACGATTGGGAGGATTCGATGCTGTGAAGGATGTGACGAGGTCGGTGGCGGGGTTCACTATGACTGGTGCGACGGTGTCGGCGACGTCGCCGCCTTCGTTTGGTGCGACGGCGTCGGTGGCGGGGTCCACTATGACGGGTGCGACGGCGACTTTGGCGTTGTCTCCTCCGACTGGTGCGACAGCACCGGTTGCGTCGACGGCTCCGACTGGGGCGGGGAGGGGATCACCTGCGTCAAGGGCTGCCTCTGAGGGCGTGTCCAAGGGCCAGGCACCGTCTCGACTTGCCGCCCTCCCTCCTCCCTCAGCCCCAAGACAGTACAGTTTTAAAGAGTTAGTAAGAATGGTCACTGGACCCTCCAGGTAGTCTCGCTCTCGGGCCGTGGGACTCCTGGCCGTGGGACTCCTGGCCGTGGGACTCCTGGATAGTTGGATAGCTGGCCGTCGTCCTTCCTGCTGCTGGTCTTAGTTGACGGGTTCTGGCCCTGGTGGCTCCGTCTACTAGGTGCTCGCTGCAGGGAGTGCGGGGTGCTGGAATTCGCTTCGTGTTCAGCCTTGGTCGAGCGATTAATCAGTCGGGGCTCCCGTCGTGGGGGGCCTGCACTCGCAGTTTACTAGCGCACGGTAGGTCGCACAATTCGAAATTCATGTCGATTGCTGTTTTGTCGGAGTTATGCTCGACTCGGCCCGTTACCGCTTCGCCGCCGCCGCCTCCTCCTCCTCCTCCTCCTCCTCCTCCTCCTCCTCCTCCTCCCCCTCCTACCGCCCCTCCTCCCCTCCTCCCTCCTCTTCCTCCTCCTCCTCCTCCCCCTCCCTCCTCCTCCTCGCTCCTCCTCCCTCCTCCTCCTCCTCCTCCTCCCTCCTCCTCCGCCTCCTCCTCCTCCTCCCTCCTCCTCCCTCATCTTCTCCTTCCCCTCCTCCTCCTCCTCCTCCTCCTCCTACCCTCCTTCCCTCCCCTCCTCCTCCTCCATCTCCTCCTCACTCCTCCTCCTCCTCCTCCTCCTCCTCCCCTCCTCCCTCCTCCTCCTCCTCCTCCCATCCTCCCTCCTCCTCCTCCACCTCCTCCTCCTCCTCCGCTCCCCTCCTCCTCCTCCTCCTACCCTCCTCCTCCTCCCTCTTCCTCCTCCTCCTCCTCCTTCCTCCTCCTCCTCCTCCTCCGCCTCCTCCCCTCCCTCCTCCTCCTCCTCCACCCTCCTCCCTCCTCCCTCCTCCCTCCCCCTCCTCCTCCTCCCTCCTCCCTCTCCCTCCTCCCTCCTCCTCCTCCTCCACCCTCCCCCTCCTCCTCCTCCTCCTCCTCCTCCTCCTCCCTCCCTGGGGGGTCACTCCTCCTCCTCCTCCTCCTCCTCCCTCCTCCTCCTCCTCCTCCCTCCTCCTCCACTCCTCCTCCTCCTTCCTGCCTCCCTCCTCCTCCACTCTCCTCCTCCTCCTCCTCCCCTCCTCCTCCTCACCTCCTCCCTCCTCCTCCTCCTCCTCCTCTTTCTCTATCTCCTCCTCCTCCCTCCTCCTCCCTCCTCACTCCTCCTCCTCCTCCCTCCTCCTCCCTCTCCTCACCTCCTCCTCCTCCTCCTCCTCCCCCTCCTCCTCCTCCCCTCCTCCTCCTCCTCCTCTCTCCCCCTCCCATCCTCCCTCCTCCTCCTCCCTCTATCCCGTCCTCCCTCCTCCCTCTCCCTCCTCCCTCCTTCTCCTCCTCCTTCCTCCTCCCTCCTCCCTCCTCCTCCTCCTCCTCCTCCTCCTCCTCCTCCTCCTTCTCCCCCTCCTCGGGTCGCCTACGGCCCCAGGGGAAACCGTGCACTCGGCGGCCCAAGCATATCGACTACCCGTAAGAGTGGGCTTTCGCTGGAGTGACCTTTGGTGCGGAGCCCACTGGGGTCCCCCGATCGCCGAGTGCGGTGCGATAGTAGCGTCTTGCGCGCTTGAGTTTGGTCCCCCTCGCGGCCCTCAAAACGCCGCGCACCAATGCTCACTCTTGCCTAGGGCCACTCTTGCGTGTGGCCGCGATTATACGGTCGGACCGGGGTATAAGATCGAGGTCGGTTCGGGGAGGGTTCGCGAATGTTCTCTTTGTGTTTATTGCGTGTTCTTGTGCATCCTGGGGGACGGCACCCTCGACTGTTCCTCTGGAGGGATGTTCTTCCGTCCCAGGTCCGACCGTACATCATATGCCGGAGTACCAGGGGCCCGAGCCCCGGGCTGGGACACCCTCCCAGATTCCCCCCCCCCCGCTCCCCCTTGGGCTCCCCCCCCTCCAGGGTCTCCCGGACGCCCCCTCCGGCTACCCAGAACAGCGCCGGGGGGCACGACTCAGCGACACGAGCGGCGCAGTAGGGCCCAAGACGCCCCAGGATGGCCCCTCGAGAAGGGGGGGCGGCGCGAAGGATGGTTTCTTAGGAGGCGGGGGGGGCTTCTTGGAAGGGCCTGGGCTCGGCGGCGCCCAGACATACTGATCTTAAGTCGGGCCTGTCCCTCCACAGGAGGAGTATTCAGAAATAGTAAAAAAAATAGTCAGGGGACGGTTTTTTTTGCAATTTTTGATAATGTTGTTAGGCATTGTTGGATATTTTTCTATTTTGTCGTCCAAAATCAGCCTGTATGGGGGACATGCCCGACCTCATACTAATCACATGCGACGCGCGCGCCGAGAAGTCTTGCAGTATATGCTTCGTGGCGGGCGCGTTCTGGTCATACCGCTCGGGAAGCGACATGCTGCAAGATGGCTGCACCACATGCTCCCGGGCCGGACGACAGGGGAGGATTGGGAAAGGGGGGGGTACGAAATCTGCTGCGTGCAGCTGGTTTCGCCCCCGCCGCCGGGCCCATGCCTTGATACATGGGCGCCTCCCGGCGCCGGGAGGCGCTGGGAAAATTAGCTACGTGAGTTGATTCTCAAACGCCCCCTTTGCTATCCCCCCCTTTCGCCCGGCCCGATGCTCGGGGCGGGCGCGCACCTCTGAGGAGGACACGCACACACAGTACCAGCGTGTGGCTCCGCGTCCCACGGGCGGCCCCCGAAGGGGCCCCCCCCAGAAGCCGCGAGGGCACTTCGGGGATCTGCCCGCCCTCTCAGAGGCCCTCCCGCTTTTTTAGGAAGCTGGCGGCAGTGGGCAGAGCCTCAAATCGGGCCTGTCCCTCTACAGGAGGAGTATTCAAAAGTAGGAAGAATAATTAGTCTGGGGACGCTCTGTTGAGCATTTTTTGCCATTCTGGTATATTTTCTGTATTTTTTAATTTTTCGTCCAAAATCCCCCTGTAGGAGGACAGGCTCGACTTGAGCAGAGCCCCTCGTGGTTGTGGATTCGTTTCGCTGAGAACTATGACGTCGACCGGAAGGTGCGCTCTCGACCCGCGGATCAAACAAATGTTTCAATATGACGCTAGATAAGGCTTTGCTTCCCTGCTCCGTCCGCCCCCCCCCCCTCCGCTCTCTGTGTTGCTTGTCCCCTGGGCTATGCCCTCACCAGCCACCTCCGCATCCGCCTAAGGATTCTCAGCTCTCGCCAGGAACCCGCTGGTGCACCAGGGGCAGCCGTGACTCCGTCGTGGGGCCCGCACCGACGCGGGGCGCGCGGATCCCGAGCCCGAGCTCGAGTCCGGGACCGGCCTCGCGGGCCCGAGCCCGAGCCCGAGCTCCCGCCCGAGCTCCCGGGCCTCCGGCCCGGGCCCGCGCCGAGCGCCAGCCCGAGCCGGTTCCGGGCGGGCCTCCTCCCCAGAGCCCCGACGCCACGAACTTCTCGTGGCGTCGACCCCCCGCGGTCTGGACCCATTGCGCCCCGAGCCGTTCTTGGACGGCCCCGAGGGCCGGTATAGAAGGGCCCCCAGGAGGCCTTATAAGGTAACGAAAACCCCCCCGTCGTGATTCTTTTTCAAAGCTCGAGGGCGTCTGGGCCCGCGGCCCAGACCCCGGGCCCCCGGAGGCCAAAAATAATGAAAAACCTCCCGTCGTGATTTTTTCAAAGCTCGAGGGGGTCTGGGGGCCCCGCCCCCGCCTCGCCCGCGCGCGCCCCCGGAGGAGCGGCCGCGGGCGGCGCGGGCGGCGCGGCGGCGGCCTCCCCGCGCGAGGCGGCGGCGGCGGGCTCCGAGGGCGCGGCCGAGGGCGCGCGGCGCGGCGGGGCGCCCCCGGGCGCGCGGGGTCGACGAAGGGCCTCCTCTTTTGCTTCCCCTCCTCCTCCTCCTCCTCCTTTTCCTCCTCCTCCTCCTTAACCTCCTCCTGCTCCTCCTCCTCTTTCTCCTCCTCCTCCTCTTCCTCCTCCTCCTCCTTAACCTCCTCCTCCTCCTCCTCCTTAACTTCCTCCTCCTCCTCCTCCTCCTCCTCCTCCTCCTCCTCGGCCGGCGCGGGCGCCGGTGGTGCTCGGGGGTGCTGTCTGTGGGTCGACTATAGGCGTAGGAGTGGGGCCTTTGGCCGGAGGGACCTCCCCAGACCCCCTCGAGTCGTGACAAAAATCACGACGGGAGGTGTTTCCCTATTTTCGGCCTCTGAGGGCCCTTACCGGGCCTCGGGACCGTCACAAAACGACTCGGGATGAAAAACCGGTCCCGGGGAATGGGTCCAGACTGCGGGGGGTCGACGTCATGAAAAATTCATGACGTCGGGGGTGCTGTCTGTGGGTCGACTAGGCGTAGGAGTGGCCTTTGGCCGGAGTGACCTCTGGTGCGGGCACGTGACGGGCCCCCAGATAGCAGCGGCTTGCGCCACTGCTTTTGGCCCCCCCGCGGCCTGCGCCCTTGTTTTGGGCCCCTCCGGTGGTGCTTGGGGGCCCAGAGATCTAGCGTATTGAAATAATCAAGACGGAGGTTTTTCTCTATTATCGGCCTCTGGCGGCCCTCGCCAGGCCCCGGGACCGCCAGGAAACGACTCAGGATGACAAGCCGGTCCTGGGGAAAGGGTCGAGATTTCCGGGGACCCCGTATTGAAAAAATCAAGACGTCGGATCTTTGGGTCTGTGGGGCCTCTTGGCCAGTCGTTCGAGCGGGGGATCGACTGCAGAAGTGGTTGTCAGCCCCAAAATTGAAAGTTCCGTCGGAAACCTGCGGAACAGAGGCGTATCATGTTCGTAGATGTACGAACGCGATACCCAGAGGGTCGTGGCCCCCATGTCATAGGCACGGTACCCATGAGTTGTTATGTACCCATGATGTTTGCATGTAAGCGCGTGGGTCCTATATATTGAGCACGCGGGATTACCGATGCTGATTCCGAGGCAGTGGCCCCGAGCATCTATGTTATAGGCACATGTATATATGTATATATATATATATATATATATATATATGTATATATGTATACATACATACATGTATTTATATATATATATATATATGCTATACACACGTATATTCATATACATATATATATATATATACACATACAAATGTAGTTTACAGCCATTGTGGCCCAGGCATATTTCATGGGAATCACCCGCAGAGGGATGCCCCCGAAGGGGGCCATCGCTTCCAGGGATGTCGCGGGCATGCAGGCAGCCCTGACGCCCTTCGCGGCCGCGCCGCCGATCGTGAAGGATTGCTCTCCTTCTCGTTTCTCTTTCTTCTGTCTGAACCTCGCCCCTCCCCCCCGCCCCCGCAGAAGTTCGCGAACACGGTGAAGGCCAGGCATGCCGCGATGAGGGAGCACAAAGAGCTGCTGGTGGCGCTGTGCAAGGCGCGCAGCTGGAGGGGGACTGGGATCGAGGCAAGAAGCTAGGCATGAGAGAGGAAACGACACACGCAAACACACACACACACGCACACACACACTCACACACACACACACACGCACACGCACACACACACACGCACGCACGCACACGCACACGCACACGCACACGCACGCGCACACGCACACGCACACGCACACGCACACGCACACACACACACGATCACACACACACACACACACACACGCACACACCCCCACACACACAGACACACACGCACACACGAGACAGGTGGACGACAAGCTGTATTTCGCGAAGCCCTGCATGGCCAAGGCCGTGGGGAAGGTGGCGGTCGACATGGCGTGGCAGGCCACGCGGGGGCGATGACCCGAGGAGGAATATATTCGGAGGGGGAGGAGGAGGAGGGAAGAAACGTAGGAGTAGGAGTATTATAGTAGGAGTAGGGCTAGGTATATAGGAGTGGTATATCCATATATATATATATATATATGTAGCATCGGGTCTATAGGAGCAGCGCGGCGGGGGGGATCCATGACCTGCGGCTGGGGCCAGCCCAGGTGAAGAAGACAGAGGCCAAGGAGATGCAGCAGAAGATCGCCGAACGCATCATGGGTCTATGCCAGGACGCGGCCTCAATCTCGGATACATATACATGTAGATGTACGTGTACATATATATATATATATATATATATAAATATGCACACATCTACATCTACAACCACATCTACGTCTACATCTACATCTGCATCTATACATCTACACAAGTATGTATATCTACATGAAAACATGTATACACATATATATATATGTACATATCACCCCTCTCCTCGACGCTGGCCCCCCCTCCCCGAGGAGGTGACGAGACGGGCGCGGAGGAACGGGATGTCGGCGGCTGATCTCCTCCAGCAGGCCGCTCTCCTCTTCTGGCTGCTCCTTCGACTCGCCCTCAGCCCCCCTTTCTCCCCGTCCACGTCCTCTTCCGACTTACTGGTGATGATGGTGATGAGGATGATGATGATGATGCTCATCATCATCCTCATCGTCGTCATCGTCATCTTCATCAGCATCATCATCCATCTCCTCGTCCGACGTTTCTTTCTGACTCATCTTCTTCGCTCCCTCGTTTCCTGCCTCGTTGCGCTTCCTTCGCTCATCTTCGCTAGCCAACTGCGCGGGCGGTCATTCTCCTCGCTCCCCCCCCCCCTAGGCCGCCGACAACGACGACGACTCGGTCGACGTAGCGCTGGCCGACAGCTTGTTGGAGGCCGCCTTCGACGACCCCGAGGGCGACGAGGACGCAGAGGAGGAGGAGGACGCCGCCGAGGACGACGAGTTGCAGGACGAGGAGGTCGATCCGCCTGATCTGGCGATCCCCCTCCTCCTTCCTCCTCCTCCTCCTCCTCGTTCTCGCCGTCCTCGATCCTCCTCCTCTTTCCCTCCCTCCTCCATGTTCCGACTTGTCGGGCCTCCATCTCCTCCTCGTCGAATCTCCTGGACCCTTCTCCGCGTCGATCGAGCACCCTCCATCCCCCTCGGATCCTCGACGCCGCATCCTCGCCCTCCTCTCCTCCTGCAGCCGCGCGCTGCGGCGCCTGGTGCGTCATCGACGCCGGTTGGAGCTGCAGCGAAGTTGGAGGACCCTAGGGAGCTGCAGGGCCGTCCAACTGAGCACGACGGATCCCGCCCCCTCGTTCCACTTAAAATGAGGGGGCCAGGAGAGGTGGAGGGGGGGGCAGTATTTGCGCGCGCCCCAGCAGGACTACGAGTTTGGCTGGGACGAGGCAAGCCAGAACGGCTACAGGATGCTCAAGGGGGTTGACGTCAAACAGTACGCGGTGAGCGTCGACGACTCCGATCCGAAGTTTCCGATCGCGAGGTGGATGGGGCGGTGGGCCCACTTCGCACATACATACATACATACATACATACATACATACATACATACATACATACATACATGCATACACCCATACATACGTATATACATACATGCATGCATGCATGCATACACACATACGCACGCACACTAATACAGACACACATACATACATACATACATGCATGCATGCATGCAGGCATACATGCATATATGCACATATACCCGTCCAATTCTATCGAGCCCTCCCAGAAATCAAGGCAGCCCCCCGCGCGGCCAGGTGGCCAGACGGCATGCAGAAGCCGCACGACATGATATTTTTGCGGGGGCGGCCGATCGGGCGGTCGGTGCACGGCGAGAGGGCTGCAAAAGGCCGTCGACGACGACGATCAACTATACGTATTGGCTGCTACTACTAGTACCGACTACTACCGACTACTACTACTACTACTCCTACTACTACTACTACTACTACTACTACTACTACTACTACTACTACTACTACTACACTACTACTACTACTACTACTACTACTACTACTACTACTACTACTACTACTACTACTACTACTACTATATTACGACTTCTATTGCTACTACTACTACTACGACTAACTGCCATGATCTATGCGTCCATTTCTAGATCAGGGCGTGCATCATCGACTAGGGTGCATAAGTATGCACTCCTGTCGATGATTTTCTGTTCAGCGCCCCGCTAGAGGCGAGAACGTGTATTGGCGCTGCCCCGACCAGCCCATGATCAAGATCCAGCGGCGCGACGAGCGCGGCGACGACCTGCTGCAGCTGAAGGACATGCGCCCGACCGTCGAGAAGAAGCAGGCGGGGGGCCCAGGGAGGAAGGAAGGGGAAGGAACGAGGGAGGAGGCGGAAGAGGAGGATTGAGGACGGCGCAGGCGCAGGAGGAACTCCAAGCTCCTCCTCCAGCTCCTCCTCCACCTGCGAGGTGGTGCAGGTCAATGTTGCGTGGTTCGAGTGTTTCCAGACAGCGCTCGACTACCTCTCGTCGCTGGGCGAGAAGTACTACGCTGAAGGTGGGGGGGTGCTCGCCATGCCCATTTTTCTCCTCCTGTCCCTCCTCCCCGTCCTCCTCCTCCTCCTGTGATCCTCCTCCTCCTCCTCTTCCTCTTCCTCGTCTTGCTCCATCCTGCTCATCCTCATTCTTCTCCTTGCTCCTCCTCATCCTCCTCCTCCTCCCCCCCCCCGCCACTCCTCCTCATCTTACTTATCCTCCGTCCAAGATGGCCGCTCCGGCCAGGCTTGACCAAGATGCAGTGCGAGGAGATCAAGGCGGCAGACATGAAGAAGATCAAGGAAAAAGCTGCCGCGTGCAGGACAGGCATCCACGCGCGTACACGCCTGTTTCCCTCCATCTCCTAGCTTCGCCATGTTTTTTGTTTCGCGTCTCTTGCCCCCCGCGCCCCGTGCCGTTGTTCGCGGGATGTAGCTGTCTCCCCCCGTCGCCCTGCTCATCCTCCTCCTCCTTTTCTTTCTCCTCTTCTTCTCCCCCCCCATCCTCCTCCACCACCTCCTCCTCGCCCTCTCTTCCTCCTCATCCCCCCCCTCCTCATCCTCCCTTTCGCCTCCCCATCGGCCCCCGACGACGGGGGGCCGGCGGCGCCCCCCCCTGCCCCCGACCAGGAAGCGCCCAGCCGCCGCAGCAGGCGCGGTGAAACGGCCAGCTGCAGCACAAGCAGCAGCGCCAGCGCAGGCAGCAGCACCGGCGGCAGCAGCGCCAGCAGCAGCAGCAGCACACCACCAGCAGCACCACCAGCAGCAACGCCAGCAACAGCAGCAGCAGCAGCGGAACCAGCCCCATCAGGATACAGCACTCCGATGAAAAAGAAGAAGAAGATGATGGTGAGGCCTCGGTCGCCAGCAGTACCCCCGAAGCAGGAGATAGAGGACAACGGGCCATGAGAAACGCGCGCCCTCCCCTTCCCCCCCCCCACGGCCCCGCGCATTCTGCGCATGAAACACGCTATGCACGCGCATATATACATATATATATATATATATGATATCCACATCCACATACACATATGTATATCTGTACATATATACACACAGGGGGCTTGAAGGGCGATGCGCAAGAAGGGGGGCCGCCCCGCAGGCGATCTACACGCACGAGTTCGACGACGAGACGGTCTGGTACACCGAGAAGGACGACAACAAGAAGCACTTCGCCACCAACATCACGAAGGGATTGGCAAGGTTGCTCCTCCTCGTCTTCCTATTCCGCCATTGTTCCTCCTACTCTGCCTTCCTCCTAGTCTTTCTCCTCTGCCTTCCTCCTGCAGTTGCTCCTCTTCTGCCTTCCTCCTCGTCTTCCTCCTATTCTTTGTCAGTCCACCGCCTCCCCAGGTGGCCCAACGGCCACACGTGGCAGCTGCCCGACTCCGCCGTGCTCGGGCGCGGCTTCCTCCGCGACTCCCCAGAGCACGGCGGCGGCGCGGCGAGCGGCTCGGCGGCGGCAGCGGCCGACGAGGAGAATTGGGGGAATGTGTAATAGTAGTAGTAGTAGCAGTCGTAGTAGTAGTAGTAGTAGTAGTAGTAGTAGTAGTAGTAGTAGTAGTAGTAGTAGTAGTAGTAGTAGTAGTAGTGAGTAGTAGTAGTAGTAGTAGTAGTAGTAGTAGTAGTAGTAGTAGTAGTAGTAGTAGTAGTAGTAGTAGTAGTAGTAGTAGGTAGTAGGTAGTAGGTAGTAGTAGTTAGTAGTAGTTAATAGTAGTTAGTAGTAGTTAGTAGTAGTAGTAGTATTTGATGTAGTATTAGTAAGGTAAAAAAAAGTTTTTTAGTAGTAGTAGTAGTAGTAGTAGTAGTAGTAGTAGTAGTAATCGTAGTTACTGTAGTCGTATTACTGTAGTAGTCAGTGTAGTAGTAAGTAGTAATATTAGTAGTTTAGTAGTTAGTCTCAGTAGTCAGTAGTACGTAGTAAGTCTAGTCGTAGTACGTTAGTAGTGTAGTAGTAGTAGTCGTAGTAGTATAGTGTCGGCTTAGTAGTAGTCGTCGTACGTATCGTCGTCCACAGACACATCACCGTCACTAGGAAGCCCAGGAACAGGACAGTAAGTAGAGTAGTCGTCGTAGTATATAGCAGTGGTAGTAAAAGTTGTTGTAGCCGTACTAAATCGTATAGTACTCCCCCCCAGTCGCTTTGGGATTCCGAGATTCGTGTGAGGGGAGGGGTCACCACTATTAAGCTGCGCCCCAGGACTCGGCGCCGTGGTCGCCCCCGCCCCCGCCGCCCAGCATGTGAGCCGGCTTCGGCCCCCTGGTCGCGCCGCCGTCGACTCGCGGGATGCCCGCGCCGAGACCGAGCGCGATCTCTAATTCAAACCCCTCCTATCCCCCCATCGACCTGGGCGATTTGGACGGGGGAGCGCCGATGCGCGGGGGGGGCCCGCGCCCCTGCAACCCGAACAGAGACCAACGCTGACCCCCCCCGTCGATGTCGGCGATTTGAGACCCGCGCTGAAGACCCTCCCACCGATTCGGGCGAGTTGGAGATGAGGTGGAGTAGGAGCAGGAGGAGGATGACGATGATGATGATGCGGAGGAGGAGGAAGAGGAAGAGGGGGAGAAGGAGGAGGACAAGGTGGAAGAGTAGTAGTAGTAGTAGTAGTAGTAGTAGTAGTACTAGTACTAGTACTAGTACTAGTAGTAGTAGTAGTAGTAGTGCAGTAGTAGTAGTAGTAGTAGTAGTAGTAGTGGTAGTAGTAGTAGTAGTGTTAGTAGTAGTAGTAGTAGTAGTAGTAGTAGTAGTAGTATAATGATCGAGGAGCTTGTTTCGAGCCACCCCTCCCTTCAATTCGAACGGGGCCCGCGCTGAAGGCGTTTTGCCTCGAGAACTCATAGGTGTCTAGACGCGACGTCCACCCGAACGCTGTCCAACGCGATGGCGGCGGGCAGCGCGGAGCTGGAGGCGGCTGCTGGCCAGGGGCAGGAAACTGAACAAATGTGATTGACAGCTTCGCTGGGCTCATCCGTGGCGCTCGTCCTCTGCGGGCCCAAGTGGGCCATGTGACAACTTCCCACCACCCGCCGCGAAGGCGGCGGGTGGCGGGGGCGGGCGGGGTGGGCATGCGGCGGCGGTGGATGGGGAGGGAGCCAGCTGGCGAACTCGGCCCGCTCAGAATCAAGCCCGAGGCGAGAGGAGTTTAATTCATTGGGATGGGGGTTCGAGCATTGCCATTGCTCGAGGGGGGTTTCATGATCAGGAGAAGGAGGAGGGCGAGGGGGGAATCGCGCGTCCTGCAAAGGACTCTTGGACATGCAAACGTTGCCACGCTGTTTATCGTGCGGAGTTCAAGGGCTACTGCGAGTGCTCGACCGTCCTGGAAACGCCTCCAAACGAGTCCCAGGCCCTCGACGTGATCGAGCTTTCGGACTCCTGGGCCAAATCCCCCGCCCAATCCTATCGCCAGTCGCATGTGCCCCCCACGTGCGGGAATTCCAAATTTAATATTGCCCCCGCGAGGACTCAACCTCTGGCGACGAGACCATGCCGGGCCAGTCCGAGATCGGCACCTGGCGCACCGAGCAGAAGATGCTGCAGCTCAAGTCGCCGATCGAGGTCTCGGCGGCGGTTGAGGCCGAGTGCCAGGCCGAGGCCGAGGCCGAGGAGCTCAAGGCCGAGTGCCAGGCCGAGGCCGAGGCCGCGGAGCGACTCTCCGCGGCTGAGGAGCTCAAGGCGCCGATCCAGGTCTCGGCGGCGAAGCGCGCCCAAGACGAATGCCAGGCCGCGGCGGAGCGACTCTCCGCGGCCGAGGCGCAGGAGAAGCTGCTGCTCAAGGCGCCGATCAAGGTCTCGGCGGCGATGCGCGCCCATGTCGAGGCTGAGTGCCAGGCGGCGGCGGAGCAACTCTCCGCGGCCAAGGATCGCGAGCGCGAGAGGATCCGCAATCTCGACGCGGCGGAGAGGCAGATGCTCAAGCGCCTTTCCGACCAGAATGCCGACGACAGCAAGCGCCAGAAGATGGTGGACGCGGAAGCGCCGTTCGAGACGATGCCCGACGACTCGCCGACGATGGAGCTGGACACTGGCGCTGCCGCAGGCGCCAGTGCGAGGGTAGGGCATGGCATGATGCAATGAGGCCTCATGCTGATGAGGGGGGCGAGGAGGAGGGAATTGAGCTACGATGCGGAGGAGCGGGAGGAGGGGGAGGGGGGGGAGGGACGTGTAGGGGAAGAGGATGGCACATGACAGATGGGGAGGATGCGGAGGGGGATCGAGGAGGAGAGGGCGACCGAGGCGCGATGCTGGACCCCGAGCGGGAGCTGATACGCCTGTCGAAGCAGGCAATATCCGAGGTGCCCCCCGACGCGATCGAGGATCCGTTGCAGGCCAAGGCGGAGGTGATGTGCGACGCTGCTCTCGAGGAGACATCGGCGCCACCTCTGGGGTAATGCGTGGTCTGCGGATTCGGTCTAACAAGTTTATGCGTGAAACGCACGATCAACACAACATGTGAGTATGTGACGACATATTTGTAAGCTTATTGTCTACCTGATATCATGTATAGTTAACACTTAAGCCTCCACCCACCCACCCCACCGCCCCACACAATCTCCCACGGCGCCCCCCCCCCCGTTCCACCGCCCGAGAGGACGCGAAGAAGGATGGCTGGAACTTCAATTTGAACTCGACCCTCGGCAGGAAGTTCTACAGGGAGATCGATGACCCCGCTGCGTACAGGTTGCTGAGCCCGAGCAAGAAAAACGAGTTGAAAATTGACTGGGTCAAGAAGCGCTACGAGAAGCAGAAGGACCGCCTTTCCCTGATGTCTCGTTTGTATCGATGCTGCCCCTGTTTGCTGTCGTCACGCTTTGTCTCCTGTTTCTTCACCCCTAAACCCCTGCCTCTCTGACATCGCAACCGCTCATCCCAATCGAGCCCACCCCTCCCATATAACCTGCGCCGATCCCCATGCCCGCCCCATCCCCGCGCGCCCCGACGCCTGCGCTCGCGCGCCCCATTCATCGGTGCAGCGGGGCAATCTGTCTTCAGGGTCTACCCCAGTGCCCCCGCTCCTCTCATCCTGCAGGAGGAGCGCGTGCACGAGAGGATGCAGGAGGTCAGTCAGAAGCGCTGGGGCGAGATGATGAACTTCGATTGCGTGGTCCGCGCGGAGCTCGGAGTTCGAACTCCCACGGGGTTGGAAAGGGAGGCGGCATGCAGGGGGGCGGAGGGGGGGGGGACAGGATGCAGTAGGGCGCAGGGGAGTGCAGGGGGGCGGCGCTGATGCGATATCATATTAAGCTGTATCAGCGATTGTGCATGCACCGTCAAGGCCCAGGCATCTGTTCTTGAGGGGCCACGGGCTCCTCAAGAACATGTGCTCGAGTCGCCTCGACCCCTGCGCAGGAGGGCGGCAGGAAATCTGCAGCCGCGGTCGAGGGGGCGATTAATTATTGCGAAGCGGCTATCAAGCTGGGGTGGTTCCTGGGGGGATCGAATTACCAGAAGTTCTCGATGGCCCACAGTGTCCAGGAATTAATGTTCGAGGATGGTCCCGATGGTTTTGATGGTTGTGTCTGGTTAGGTTGATTTTCTTGGATGGTTATTGTGGAGCACGTTCTGTCAGGGAAGATGGGGTACTTGTGCAGAGTATAAGTTCCACTAGGTTCAAGTACAATTGCCTCTCGCGACGCATTGAGTTCCTCTACATGAAGGAGGGTTGCGAGAGCATCTTTCGCGAGCGTTGGGCGCTGCGGGAGCTCGAGCAGAATGAGAAATCCAGGGCCGTCGGGGAAGGTACAAAAGACGCTGGCCACCCCCGCCCCGTCCGGCACGTGCCCCCCGCCGCCCCTCAGTTTTATGGCGAAGACGTTCACATGCGCATATAGGGTGTTCGGGGCCCCCGAATGGTTGCAGCAAGCCCCCCCCCGTGCCCCCCCGCGGGGAATTGGAAGGGCGGGGGGGCCCACCTCGCCGACGCCCCCACCCCCCCCCCACCGCTGCACAGGCTGCGCCGCCGACAGCCGCGCTCCAGCAGCTCGGGGCCGAGAAGGCGGAGCAGCAGCTGCCCGCGAGTGCAGCAGCGGCGGCAGCAGCCCCAGCAGCTCCAGCAGCGACCCAGCAGCTCGGGGCCGCGAAGTCGGGGAAGCCGCGCTTGCCCGCGACGGCAGCAGCGGCGGCAGCAGCGGCGGCAGCAGCCCCAGCAGCAGCCGCAGCAACAGCAGCAGCAGCAGCAGCGACCGCAGCAAAGCAGCCAGCAGCAGCGGCACCAGTCTTGGATACGCCGCCCAAGGCCGCCGCCACTTCAAGCGAGGCGGTCGCGACGAAGCAGCAGCGCCGCGGGCAGAATGCAGGCTTCCGCAAGACAAAGGGCGAGGCCAAGCCAGCCGACTCCGACGCTGCCAAGCAGGAGAAGGTCTGGCTCACGGCGGCGAAGAAGACAGCTGAGGCCTACAGGAAGCAGATAGCAGCGGCAGAGAGCATCCTCAAGCTGGTCAACAAGTCGCCAGCTTGGGCGACGCGGGGCCCAAGCTGGGAGCAGCCCCATGAGGATGAGGATGCGGATGAGGAGATGGATAAGGATGAAGGATGATGAGGATGAGGATGGTGATGAGGATGAGGATGAGAATGAGGAGATGGAGGATGGGAAGATGGAGGCGCTGGAACCTAATCAGCCCTATCCCCCCCCCAAGGAGAGCTTCAAAGACTCCAGGGAGGTCAAGACGCTGAACGACAGGCTGACGCTGCTGAAAACCACTGTCGGCCAGGACATTGGGGACTGGGGGTCTGATCAGACCTACGCCCCTATGTAAACGGTATACATGTATGCAATATATAAAGTATATTCGTACACGCATTTATACATACGCATACGTGCATTGTTGGCCCTATACGGAACGCATGATTGTGGGCGGGGGGGGGGGGGGGGGGGGGGGGGGGGGGGTGGGGGGGGGGGGGGGGGGGGGGGGGGGGGGGGGGGGGGGGGGGGGGGGGGGGGGGGGGTGGGGTGGGGGGGGGGGGGGGGGGGGGGGGGGGGGGGGGGGGTCGTCTCGCCAGGACCCTCTCCTCGGCATGTGGACGAGCATGGACCCGCCCACTGTCCAGGAGCTCTACGGCGGTGACTACATGGCCATGGTCGCCCAGGTGCCGAGTAGGCTCGACGGCGTCGTCGGCCAGGTGGCTGATCAAAGTCATTGCGGACGCCCTTCCCCCGCCCCGCGCCACTGCCCCTGGGGGCCTCGGCGCCCCCGATCTCGAGCAGCCGATCTCAGTTTATTTCTGTTATGTTCCCCCACTCTCTCTCTCTCTCTCTCTATCTCTCTCCCTCCCCCGAGTCCACCATCGTGGGCATGTATGTGTGTAAGTATGTATACATCGATCTGGATATTATATATAGCACAGATATGCATATATGGCTTCCCGCGCGCCCCCATTTGAGCTGCCGTTCGTTTGGCCCCGCAGGTGGGGGGCGTTCTGGGCTGCATGTTCGCGCTGAAGCTCACCCGCTCCAAGTTCATGGATTCCTAGATCTTCGCCGCCACGGCTCATGAGGACGGGGGGCCCGGGTGTTCGGCGATTTGCAGGCCCCCTTCCCGGTTTGAACGCCCAAACAAACGCACATTGACAGATGTTGACAGATCTTGACAGCCTGTCAACATCTGTCAACATCTGTCAACGACATGCATCTTGACACGTATTTTACCGGGTCCCAGGGCACCCACATCAATCTTGACCCATAAATTACCGGGCTTTGGGCAATCCTGTCAATGTTGACGTACGAATAACCGGTCAAAACAGGTGTCAAGATGTGTCAAGATCTGTCAAGATCTGTCAAGATTTGTCAAGATCGATAAACGTCGATACGCGCCCTAAATGATTGGGGGCCAGACTTTCCGCGGCGTCTCAGCTCCCAGGAATTCGATCAGCTCCCCCCCCTCGACCCTGCACCGCCGCGGCTGCCACCCATCCCCCCTGCGCCCCCGCTGCGATCCAAGGATCGACAATCGGGGGGCCAGCGAGCTGGCAGAGACAGTCGCGAGAGCAGGGGGCACTGCTCAGGCGCGGCATGCGTCGCTGCAGCAGGCGCGAGGGCATGCGTGCAAACCCCGCACCATTGCGCACGATTGATGAGATTTATCGGATAGAGAGGTGTGAGGTCTGCAGCGGGAAGAGAGGCGTGAGGGCTGATCAGATGAGAAGAAGAGCGATGGGAGGTGCGAGGGCTGAGGTGGGATGAGAGGCGTGAGGGCTGAGGTGGGAAAAGAAGAAGAGCGATGAGAGGTGCGAGGGCTGAGGTGGGATGATCGGACAGCATGCTCGCGCCATCCGCCCAGGCACCACACTAACGTTGGGCAATCCGCGTGACGTGCCAGCTGCATGGGTATTTGCATTCAATTTGAATTGGGCCGTGTTCACTATCCACGCTTCTTCTGCCCATGGGATTAGTGAGGTGGGCGGGTCATCATCCTTTTCTCGAGTTCGCCCTCGGCGTGGCAGCTGCTAGTGCAGCTGCGCAGATATACTGATGTGCACATTTGACTTTGAGCGCGTTGCTCTGCGCGTGAAATGGCGCGCGGGCCCATGCTTGCCGAGGGACCTGCAGCCTTTTCAGGGGGGCGGGGGGGCTCGAAGAGCAATGCAGATGGCGAGGCGGGTCGAAGAGCCCAAACATATGGAACGAGACAAGGGCCCGCGAGAGAGGAAAAAACGATAGAAAGACTATAGGGGAGGAGGCGTCTGGCATGCCACAATGTTAAGTAGCATCTAGCGGCAGTCTGCAGCGCGGCGGGACAGACGCCATCGATCCCCCCCCCGCGCCTTCCGCTCCTCGCCCCCCTGCCCCAGGAGGGGTTCACGTACCCTGGCCCCCAGTTGCCCTCCCCGACCCACCCCCCCGCAGGCGCCGATCTCATCCACGATCGAACAGATTTAGCATTGTGCGTGCGTTTGTATTTTGCAGTTTCCCTCCTCCCCCGTCTCAGCCTGTAGCCCAACCCCCCTGTTCAGCGATCCCCATCTTTCTGCGTCGACGTCCAACGCCATCGCCGCTTACGTACTCGTTTAGGCCTCGAGGTTTTTGCTGTTTTGCAACATGCCACCGAAGAAGAAACGAAAAGAGTCTTCGTGGGATGTCCATGTAAGCGAGGAGGAGGACTCAGACGAGTCTTGGGAGCCAGTCCCCGACGGTGCATGGGATGTAGCTTCTGGGTCGGCGGCAACCCGCGAGATATGTGATTTGGCTCGGAAAACGCAGTACGAGGCCGGAGAGGCGCTGGTTGATATCTGGCTCCAGGCATACGCGGAGGGGAGGATGTCAGCCAAAGAATTATGCGAGTATTGTTTTTACGCGGATGCGTCTGGGGCCTCTGGGCCTTTTCAGAAGTATAGCCTCCAGCCGACTCGCCATGCTGGGAACTACCAGAAGAAATTAGATCGCGAGTTCCACTTAGTTCGGCAGGTCAGCAGCGCCCCCGTGGATATGCCGCAGTGGTCACGACGGCAGCGGATAATTCGCAGCATGCTCATGGTCCCCCCCCCACGAAGCGCTGGCAGCAGAACATTCAGCAGACCCCAGTTTGGCCGACAAGTTACACGATCCAGAGGTGCTGGGTCGTGCCGAATGGGCTCAGTCGTTCGAACAGCACCCAGCTGCGCGAGCTGCGCGTGAAGATAACGCGCCATGCCACCCAGTCGCACTGTATCTAGATGGCGTTGTATACTCCAAGCAGCAGGGCATTGGCAAGCAAGAGGGGTTCCCAGTTATATTTTGCCATAGCCTGATAACTAAACGGAGGCACCCAGTGGCGTTCATCAGAAATAGTTTGAAGTGTCGTTGTGGGTGCAAGGGGTGGTGCACGATGTATGTTGTATTTGAATTTTTACATTGGAGTTTCAAGGCGGGCATGGCGGCCACGAGGCCTGCTGTGAAATGGGACGGGCATCCTTGGCAGGCTGGCGAGCACTATCATAATAAATTAATTGATGCCCCCAACCTTCCAGTCCGAATCGCATTATGCCAGATAAAGGGGGATTGGGCAGAGTTCTGCCACAGTTTGGGATTCCCATCTTGGCAGGCGAAGTTTCACCCGCGCATTTTCTGCAAAGCCACAAAGACAGAAATGTACGATTTTGATGATGTAACTATCGATGGTCATGGATGGGGCACGCATGACCATCGCAGCTACGATGAGGAATGTACTAGATGTGAGCAAAAAGTAACAATATCCACGGAGATGGAGAGGATGGATATTATACGTGCAACTTCTTATTCCAAGTCTAAAAAGGGGCTCTCGGGGATCATTGTTATTGATGCGGGTGCATTCGGCGGGATCATCCAGAAAGGAGACAGGCTGGAACCGTCGCCAGAGTTCAGGGACATCGCTTGCCTTCGGACCGCCCCACTCCCCATGCATCTTACGTTTTGGCGGCGGCACACAGTTGGCGGCGCGATGGCAGATCCCGTCCTCCGACGCAACCCCCTTCTTGACAGCAATTTGCTCGGCAACGCCAGGGACATTTTAAGGATTGATACTCTGCACACCTTGTATCTGGGAGTGATGCAGGTGTTCGTGCGAGCGGTTTTGTTTCGTGTAGTCCAGGTGAACCCCTGGCGCGTTGATTGCACCACGAAGCCAGAGTTGCTCGATATAGGTTTTAAGAATTTGGAAGCTCAGCTGTTTGACTGGTACGCCGCTCATAAGATTGACCAATCCTATCGATTGGAGACTCTCACGCCGCAGATGTTTGGAGGAAGTGCAGACGGGGACATCCATACCAAAGCAGCCGAAACCCTACCCCTGGTAAAATGGGCGTTGCACTTGGTGCTCCAATACGAAGTTCTTGGAGGGGGCTACCTTAGAGTTGCTGGGCGGGCACTCGTTCGCCACATGGAGATTATTAAGAAAGAGCCTGAGATCATGACTGAAGGTGGTTTGCGGGAGTTGTTCGAGACATATGACACGCATGTGAAACATTTGGTTTTATGCGGTGTGAGGCTCATTCCGAAACATCATTTGTGGGCTCACCTCACCCTTTCAGCCAGGTCCCACGGGAGCCCAAGAACATATTCAACGTTCTTAGACGAGAGCCTGAACGGGTTGGCCGCCGTCGTCGCTCGCTCGTGCCGCCCTGCCCAGTTCGAGGCGAAAATTTTCAGCCGCCTGGCCCTGATGCCGATTCTTGGCATGAACAAGTATTTTGCCCACGTCTAGAGGTGTCGGGGGGCGAGCGGCGATGGGATAGGGAGAGGATGGAGTATGCCTCCCCCCCGGCCCCTTCCCACGCAGTCTCCCCCTCAGCATGTGCCCGCGCGCGCCAGTGCCCAGCCAGTTAAAAAGTTCGACCTTAAAGTTGAAAGGCGCTGATGATGAGAGGGGCGGACGTGGAAAACGAGAGAGAGAGAGGGAGAGTGAGAGAGAGAGAGAGAGAGAGAGAAAAACAAAAAACACACAACAACATATAGAGATCGAGGGAGGTAAGAAGGGTTGGAATAATAGAGAAACAGAGGGGATGCATATATATATATATATATATGTATATATAAATACATATATATATGTACATAGGTCTCCGCACGCACCATAACCCGCTTTTCTCTTGGGAGATGCCGAGAGAAGAAGGGGGGGAAGGCGGGCGCGGCAACCGTAAAAAAAGAAGTGCCACATGATGGTTGGTTGCGTGATGGATGGGGAAACTGCTGAGTATCGGGAACAACGTTGGAGACGAAGGGCGTTGAGTAGCGGATGGTGCGTTGGACGCGGAAGGAGTTGAGTAGAAGGTCGCGCTCAAGGTCAGCTTGGATAGGGGGCCTGTTGAGTATCGGGCGGGGTGTTGGAAACGGAGGGCGTTGAGTACTGGATGGTGCGCTGGAGACGGAAGGGGTTGAGTAAAAGGTTATTTCAAGGTCAGCTTGGGGAGGGGGCCTGTTGAGTGTCGGGCGGTGCGTTGGGGGCGGGGGGCATTGAATGCTGGGCGGTGTGGAAACGGAGGGAGTTGAGTAAAAGATTATTGTCAAGTGCAGCTTGGGGAGGGGGCCTGATGAGTATCGGGTGCTTTGTTGGAGACGAAGGGCGTTAAATACTTGATGGCATGTTGGGGACAGAGAGTTGAGTAACAAAATTATTGTCAAGTTCAGCTTGGGGAGGGAGCCGGTTGAGTATCGGGTGCTGTGCTGGAGACGGAAGGTGTTGAGTGCTGGATGGCGCGTCGGAGACGGAGGGAGTTGAGTAAAAGGTTATTTCCAAGTTCAGCTTGGGGAGGGGGCCTGACTATCGGGGGCCTGTTGAACATCGCTTCGAACTTGAGCCCACAAAGTCTTCCAAAAATGAGCTTCAAAATCAAGTCCGAAAACCAAGCGAATCAGATACGCATTCTTATGCAATATGGGGAAGGGGGGGTTCTTGGTGCGCGCGGAGGGCTGTACATGCACATAGAGGGAAGGAGAAAAAGAGAGAGAGAGAGAGAGAGAGAGAGAGAGAGAGAGAGAGGGAGAGAGAGAGAGAGAGAGAGAGATAGCGATTGAGAGGGGAGGGTGCACGCGAAAGGATGGAGGGATCTGACAGCAGAGAGGCATGGTGATCTAGATGTATGTGCACATATGTCTGCATGAGAGAGAGAGAAAGCAACACATACATTTATAGGTGCCTGTACATCGGGGAAGCGAGATATATAAACCAATAACAACATGAGAGAGAGAGATAGAGATCCTACCAAACATAATGGAGAGGGGCCGCGGGCAAGGGGGCGCGACGAGAGGCTGGTCGGCAGGCGCGGAGCAGGGTAGGTCACGAGAGGCTCGCGAGATCCTCGATCCTCGGTGGAGACAGCCCCGCGCGTCGACTTGCGACCCGTTTTTTTGGGCCCAGGGCATCTCGCAAACGCGCCCTCCTGCGCGTCGCGCTGACCAGTTGCTTCGAGGCGGGCGACGTCCGAGCCCCCCCCCCCCGCCCCGCGAAAGAGCGAGAGATGCGCGGAGCGCATCAATTCTGCAGCTCGTCGGAGTGTAGAGTTAATGCTGGGGGGGTCTTTCCCCCTCTCTCTTTTTCTTCTCTCTGTCCCTCTCTGTCTTCCTCTCTCTGTGCTTGTTTCTCTCGCTCTCTCTCTCTCGCTCTCTCTCTCTCTCTCTCTGTCTTTCTCTCTCTCTCTCTCTTAATTCTCGTCTCGTCTCTCTCTCTCTCTCTCTCTTCTCTCATCAGTCTCGCGCTCCCCTCTCATCTCTGCAAGGTGGGGAAAATGAAAGCTCGTGGCTCTCTCTCTCTCGTCTCTCTCTCTCTCTCTCTCTCTCTTTCTCATCCCGCCCCTCTCGTCTCAATGTTCTTTTCTCTTCTCTCTCTCTCTCTCTCTCCTCCTCCTCCCTCCGTCTCGTCTCTCTCAGCATCTCTCTCTCTCTCTCCTCTCTCTCTTTCCTTTCCCCCCCCCGCTTTCTCTCCGCGGCGAGAGGGGGGGTGGGGGGGTGGGGCGAGGGGGAATAGAGAGAGAGAGAGAGAGAGAGAGAGAGAGAGCGAGAGAGAGAAGATCGATAGAACGAAAAAAAGAGAAAGAGAGAGAGAGAGGGAGAGAGAGAGAGAGAGAGAGACAGAGAGAGAGAGAGAGAGAGAGCGAGAGCGAGAGCGAGAGAGAGAGAGAGAGGAGGCAACGACAACGCGTCAGAGGGTCGGCGAACGATCGGACTCTGCGCAGCTGTTGTTTCGCAAGTGATCGAAGAGAACTGCGCGATGCGCTGCTCGCGTCGCAGTTCGGCGCGCATGGCGGTCGGTGCTACTTGCCAGGTTCCCAGGGCGCCACCCCCCCCCCCCATCGATTGACGGGGGGCAGGGGCGAGGGGCAGCGCGGCGGCGGGCGTGTCGCGTGCGATCTGACCGTGGAGTTGCTGGCGGATGGCATCGAGCAGATCGTCTTGTTCGCAGCTGGTCTCGAGGCCAGCGGCTTCCTCTTGTGTTTTTCTTCTCGTGCCCGCGCGCGCGCACCAGCGTGTGTTCGACGTGCATTGCCCCGTGCCTCTTCCGGGCCAGCACGCGCATCCATACATGCGCAGACAAACGCACGCGCGCTGCAACTTCGAGGACCCATCCGATGTGCAGCCTAATCTTGATTAGGCTTTGAGCGCTAGCCTAAACCCTCGGAGCCAGTCTCGCGCCGAATGTGCAATGGCGAGGGAAGCGAGAATTCTTCCAGAGTCGGGCAGAATTCTTGCAGAACAGAGCAAAGAGAGATGGCCTAATAAGGCCAAGGGATACAAGATGGAAAACACACGCACACACACAAACACACATGCGCACACACACACGCGCGCACACACACACACATGTTCAAGATGTTGCCCCAGACGCGCGGCGCGTCTTGGAACGCGCGTATACCCCCCCCCGCCGCCGCCGCCCTTTGTCTGAGCTCATCTCATCCCCCCGTGGACCTCCCCCCCAACGATTCTGTCTCCAGTCCTCGCCCAGTCCCCCAGCAAGCCCATTCCAACCTGGGGCGGTCAACAGATTGCTGACAAGGTTTATATATGCCAAAATTTTCTGGGACCCTTGACCTGTCTCCCCATATCCCGTTTATCCCTATCCCTCCGGATGCATCCTTAATACCCCGATCCCGAATCCCCATGTGCCCCTATCTCTATCCACCCAGCGTGGCCCCCCATCGCGGCCCCGATCGCAAGTGTGCCGCTCTGCAGGTCCTGCCGCAGGGGCCCCGCGTCCAACGTGTCCGTAGCCGTTTTGGCTCAAGGGCATCGCGCGGCCGCCCATGCCGACCCGATCGAGATCGCCCGAGGCGCCTCGACCTCGATTAGTGCCGCCTCGAAGGTTTGTGCGTCCGCCGCGGCCGCCTGTGCCAAAGAAGCGGCCGCGATTGACGCCGAGAGCGCCGTCGACGCCGCCGCCAGGATTTGTGGCGCGAGGCTCATCGTCTGCAGCAGACGACGGACCGCCAGTGCAAGAAGACCCGTACGGCTCGCCAGCAGCACAGCCAGAACAGGTACTGCCAGCAGCACAGGAGGCACCGCCAGCACCGCCAGCACAGGTACTGCCAGCGGCACAGGAGGCACCGCCAGCCGAAGTACCGCCAGCACAGGTACAGCCAGCAGCACAAGAGGCACCACCAGCTCAAGAAGTACAGCCAGGGGCACCGTCAGCTCAAGAAGTACCGCCAGCTCAAGAAGTACAGCCAGCACAAGAGGCACTGCCAGCAGCACATGAAGCACTGCCAGCACAGGTACCGCCAGCACAGGTACCGCCAGCACAGGTACTGCCAGCACAGGTACTTCCACCAGCACAAGAGGTACCGCCAGCACAGGTACTACCACCAGCACAAGAGGTACCGCCAGCAGAAGAAGTACCGCCAGCACAAGAGGCACAAAAAGTACCACCAGCACAAGAAGCACCGCCAGCACGAGGGGCACCGCCAGCACAAGAAGTACCACCAGCACGAGGGGCACCGTCAGCGGTACCTCTCGTACGAGAGGTACCGCCAGCACAAGAGGTACCGCCAGCACAAGAGGTACCGCCAGCACAAGAGGTACCGCCAGCACAAGAGGTACCGCCAGCACCGCCAGCACAGGCGCAGCCAAGTCCTACCTCTCCGACGGCTGCGTGCGCGAGTCCAACCACTCCGCCAAGTTCGTTTGTGCCCAAAGCTAGGCCGTACGTACGTGTGCCCCGGCAGACGTTGCTGGACCATTGCTTGGCCCCATGGCTCACGACCGACAACGAGTACACGTCGATCGACGTGGAGAAGCAGATGGTCAGGCACAGGTGGGGGCACACGAAGGTGTCGTACGTTGGCGACCGCAGGTTCGATCCCTCGCCTCCCTCCCTCACCCCCCCTCCCCCCGCCCCGACCTCCCCCCCCCGCCCCCCCTCGAGGGCGCAGTGGAACCTCGAGTCCACGACGGTTTTCGCAGGCGGCCACTGCTCTGAGGACCGACCCTCCTCTCCCACCCCCCCACCCCACCCCCCCACGCGCATGCCCCCCCCCCTGGCTCGCCAGGACGTTTGGAGCTTCGCGTACCTGGATTCTTCGGCGAGCTCTTCGTCGGCCAATGCAAATTCAAATTAATTGCATGCAAATGACCTTCAATGTGAATGACACCTCTTGGGGCGCCCGGGTTCCCCCGCGCGCTGCTGCAGAGAATCATCGTCCCGCTCCGTCTCATCGACTCCCTCCTGCGGACCTCATCGCCGTCTGATCTTGCGCTGCCTCCTCTGCCCCCGTCCGCCCCCCCCCCCCCCCGCCTGCAGCTGCAAGAGTTTGAGCGATGTCGAGGGCGACCCGAGGAGGAGGCTGCAAGCGAGGTGGGAGGTCCTAGGAAGGAGATCTGAAGGAAGGAAGGCATGCGGAAAAGGAGACGGAATGGAGGGGGAGGAGGAGGACCACGAGGATGAGGGCGGGGATGGGGATGAGAATGAGGATGAGCATGAGGATGGCGGAGTTGGGGGTCGCCATTGCAGAGAGCGGCAATCGCGCTGGCCTGACTTCCCCCCCTCCGCCCCCCTCCGCCCCCCCCCCGCCTCCGCCAGGCGATCGCCAGCCGCGTCCACCACGTGACCGACGCGGTGCAGTTGGGCGCGCCAGATGCCGAGCTCACGAAAACATCAACTATGCGGCCTTTGTCGGCTGGCCGCCAGCGGCCAGCCGACAGGGGCAGCGCGATGGAGCGATCAGCCGACGGGGGCCGCATACTTGATGTTATTCTTGAGCACGGCAACGTGCATATACAAATTTGTATCTATATATGCGCCACCCCCCCAGCGAGGAAAACTCGCAACCCCCTCGCCCCCTCTTCCAGCGCCGAGCGGTCGGCCGCCCCGCAAGGGCTGGGAGGGCCGCCGCCTCGCCCCTCCCCCCCCTCCTCGATCCTCACACGTGCGCGGCAAGGCCGCCCCGCGAGGGCGGGGGGGGCCGCCGCCTCGTGCGCGGCAAGGCCGCTCCGCGAGGGCGGGGAGGGCCGCCGCCTCCGAGCTCCTCCTCATCGATCCTCGCCTCCGAGCCCCTCCTCATCGATCCTCACCTCCGAGCCCCTCCTCCTCCTCATCGATCCTCACCTCCAAGCCCCTCCGCGACGCCCCTACGCGGCAGAGCCGCCCCGCGAGGGCGGGGAGGGCCGCCGCCTCCGATCCCCCCCCGCGCCCAGGGAGCAAAGCCCCCCTTTGTTTCACCCGTTTCACCATGGCAACATCCGAGGGGGAGGGGGGCGAAGAGGCAGAGGAATAGGAGTAGGAGGAGGAGGAGGAGGAGGAGGAGGAGGAGGAGGAAAGCTATCTCGGAGCGAGCGTCTGCACGCCCAATGGGCCACTGAGCGGCGCGCGCCGCTCCCCCCTTCGCCCCTGGGACCACAGTCCCAGGAGGCGAAGGACATGGCGCTGTTGCTGTGCGACGCGCCGCACTCGGACACCATATATGTTGTGTCATGTATACATCCCTTCCTCCTTCAACTCATCGAGCCCCCCCCCGTCCTCCTCCTTCTTTATTCCTGCTCCCCCTCCTTCCTCATCCCCATCGATCGCCGATAGGAGTTTCAGCGCACGAGCGCGAGCGAAATCCTAGTGAGACTGAGGTGCCAGTTCGATCCATGATGCGCGAAAAAAACGCGCCCGCGGGCGCATCCCCTTCTTTCTGGGCCCTCGATCCCCATTTCCTCGTTCTCGCGATCGTCCTCCTCGATCCTCTTCGACCCTTGCTCCTCGCGACTTGCCTCCTATAGATCACGTCCTCCTCGGCCCCCGATCTCATCGTTGTCGATCCTCGATCCTCCTCGATCGTCGATTCCCCATCGATCCCCATCCCCTCGGCCCCCGATCCACACATCAATCCTTCCTTGCAAGCCCTCGATCCTCGATCCCAGTCTCCCCCGACTGCAAGTTTCACGCTTCAGGCATGCGCCTGCCCGCGCTCGTTGCGTTTCGACCCCCGCAGGTCGCCCTCGAGCCCCCCCCTCCTCGCGCCCGGTCTCGGAACCGCGCCCCGCCGTATTTCTGGAGAATGTCGCGGGGATCACGAGCAAGTCAAGCGACGTACGCTCATGATCACACATGTATGGCGCGGGTCCAAAACACACATATATATATATATATATATATATTCCTCTTCCTATATTTTTACAAGCCCGGGCGGCCGCAAAACCCCGCACCCCCCCCCCCCCCCAAACCGGACTCCTGGGATCCTGGGACTTTGGGACCCTCCGGACGCCCATTGAAGCGGTCCCGAGTGCCTCAAGAGCGCTCCAAGACAGGCACAAAGCGCTCCAAGACGCCAAATATAGCCCCAAGACAGCCTCAGGAGCCCCCAAGACGCCCCAAGCGGCCCCAAAGAAGCCCCCCAAGACGGCCCCGGGAGGCCGAAATGGTCAATTTTCCAATGTGTTTTTCTATGTTTTCTGCTTTCTCGCCATTTTAGCTTTCCGACGCTCCACGACAGAACTAGAGGCCCTCAAGAGCGCCCCAAGATGGCCCGGGGGGGGCCCAAAACGGCCCCA
>CAUYUJ010020137.1:612500-762212 GCA_963575745.1 Prorocentrum cordatum | reverse complement strand
GAGGAGGAGGAGGAGGAGGTGGAGGAGGAGGAGCAGGACCGACGAGAGGAGGAGGAGGATCGAGGATCGAGGGTGGTCGAGGAGGATGATCAAAGATCGAGGATGAGGAGCATGGAGGATCGAGGATCGAGGAGGAGGGGGAGGCGCTCTCGGCTTGCAGTGGGGGGGATCGAGGAGATCGAGGGGGGGGGGGGGCGCTCTCGGCCTCCAGGGGATCCAGGATCGAGGGGAAGGATGGCGCTGCTCCCAGCAAGCGGGTTCTCCTCGTCAGGACTCAGGAGGAGGAGGAGAAGGAGGAGGAGGAGGAGGAGGAGGAGGAGGAGGAGGAGGAGGAGGAGGAGAAGGCGAAGAACAAGCCATATGACACCGTCGAAATGTCAGGAAGTCTCGGCCATGTCCTGTAGTCTTCCGCAGGGAGCTCCGGAGAATCCCTGGGGGAAGGGGGATCGAGGATCCAGGAGGAGGAGGAGGTAAAAAAGGTAAAGGGCGGTCTGGGGAGAGATCAGAGCAAGGGCCAAAGAAAGTAGGAGGTGTCCGCAGGCACCTGACGACTTCTGGGGACGGGACCTCCAGTCTCCAGGGAAGCGAATATCAAGGATCGACGGTCGAGGTTCGAGCAGCAAAGGCCGAAGTTCGGGGATATTCTTCTCTTCTCGTCGCCACGGCTGGATGTGCCTCGACATTCTGGCCAACACACGCCCGAGAGCAGTTCCAGGAGGGTAGGCGTTCGACGTCCCCCTGGCCCAGACCTCCAACGTCTTGAACCGACATCGGAGCGTTAAAGTGTTTTGGGCGAACGTGCTCGCCAGCGTGGACCCCGAACAGTGCGTGATTGCACTGTGGATGCGGAAACTATGCTGTGCGAGCTACACCTTGGTGTAAGCAATGTCGTGCTGGTTAAGTGGTGTGAAGCATGGAAGGGAAACTGTGCAGTAAAAACTACGTGGTGCAGTTTGGGCCGTGAAAGCTGGGCGGCGCGAGCTGGAGGTGAAAGCTATGGGATGCACGCTATGTGATGCAATTGTGACGTGCAGGGTGTGCGGTGCAAGCTATGTGGTGCAAAATGTGCGGTGCAAGCTAGGCTGCCCAAGCCCCGTGGTGTGGATTCTGTGGTGGAAGCTGCGTCGCGCGAGCTCGGAGCACGTGGCGCCCACTGGTCGCACACGAGGCGGCACGGGCGGCACACACTAATATGTTCTAAAATGTTCTAGGTGTTCGGTCTCCCCCCATTTCCCATATTTCCCATATTTTCCCAGAAATCGGCGATGAGTTGTGTATGTGTGTGTTTTTTCCCCTCCTGAGATGTAGGAAACACTCAGTGCAAGCACTGTGTGGAGAGAACACCCCGTCCTCTGGGGGCAGACCTCGGGCTGTAGGGCAATTAGAGGACCCCTCGGCAAGCAAAGCAGCCATGGGAGAACAATGTGCGGCACGATCGGGCCTAGGACAGAAGAACCTCCTTCAATGGGGCCCTCCGCCGGCCAAAATATTCCAAACCATGAGATCACTCGAGGGTGCCCCCCCCGCCGGGATGCACAAGAACATCCAGCACACACACGAAGAACATTAGGGCACCCTCCCCGAGCTGGCCTCGATCTCATACCTCGGTTCGAGCGTAGCTGTGGGCTTCTGTGCGGCCCAATCTCGTTCGACCGCTCCAGACCGCCTCCATCACCGCTGACCAAAGAATGTCCTTGGGCTTGGCTCGCTTCTGGGCGTCAGCATGTCGGCAGTCTGGTTGCAGCAAGCCTTCACACAAAAGAACAGCTCTGAATTGAGGTCGCGCTGGGCTCGTTACGTGTTTTCTGCATGTCCACGGTTTTCTCCTAGGATGCCCCCCAAAAGCTCGAATATGCCCTCCCCCGAGGCCCCGATGTAGCCCCGATGTTGCTCAATATGGCCTAGCGGGGCGCCACCGCTAGGTCATATTGAGCAACATAGGTCGTTGAGCGGACGTTGAGAGGTCGTTGGCCACGCAGCCCCCAAGAGAGGTCGTTGAGATCGCACAGGATGACCTAACAAAATCCAAAGACGGCCCCAAGATGTCCGCACAGTGCTCCAAGACTGTCTGTGGGAGGCTCCATGAAGGCCCTGACATTCCCATTGCTGCCAACAGGTGGCCCCCAGAGGTCCTAATACGCCCGTAAGATGTCTCACCCGGTGGAAACCCAAGAGGGCGTGCTGGCAACGCCACATTTACCGCATCATAGCTTAAACTGGGAGGGCTGGCAGCAGAGGACGCAGCCCTCAGGCATGATCGCTTGTTCATGTATCAAAGCGGCGCCAAACAGCTACGGGGGTGGACAACACAAGGCTGTCGCAGTGCAGCCTCGGGGCTCCTCCTCCTCCTCCTCCTCCTCCTCCTCCTCCTCCTCCTCCTCCTCCTCCTCCTTCCCGCCTCCTGCCTCTCCCCCCCCCCCTCCGCCCTGATTGCTCCTCCCATCCTCCCTCCTCGTCGTCGCAGCCGCCGCCGTCGTAGCCCGGCCGATCTGCGTCCGCCGTCGTCGCCGCGGCCGCCTCCGCCGCCGACGTCGCCGCGGCCGCCGCCGCCGGCGGTGCAGAGGGCAGCGGGCCAGCGGAGCCCCCTGCGCGGCCCCGCGCCTGGAGCCCCAGCACCACCCGCGGCCAACGCTGCCAGACGGCAGCCTGCAGCGCGCCCGCGGCCTCCGAGCGCGCCTGGCGACGATGGGGCGACGACGGCGTCGGCGGCGAGCACGGCGAGGACGACGGCGGCGACGACGACGGCGGTGAGCGCGACAAGGACGACGGCGGCGGCGGCGATGACGGCAGCGGCGGCGACGGCAGCGGCGACGCCGATAGCGACGACGGCTTCAGAACGGTGAGAACGCGCCAACATCGATGTCTCGCATGCCCGCTCTGGGCCGCAGGCACGTGTAGTTCGGCGGCGCGCACTGGGGGGGATGGGGAGGGGGAAGGTCTCTTAGAAGGAGGCTGCTTCTAAGAAGGCGCCGGCCCAACATCTGCAGACAAGGACCGCGCCTTCTAAGAAGTAGAGGTGATTCTAAGAAGCCCTCCCCCTCATCCCCTCTCCTCCATACCCCCCTCTGCGCGAGGCTGGGTAGTAAAGCGTCCCGAGGTCCTCAATCGCGCCCAGAGTTGGGTGTTGAAATGCACAGCGCTGCGAAGCCCTGGGCCTCCTATATCAAGGATCCGGCCGCGCCGCATCGCGCCACCGTGTCAAAACGACGCAAGGACGAGGATCAAATCGTGTGAAGAGAAACCAATCATCTCTGAGATACGGCGGGTCTGGGGGATGCCTCGGGAGCCGCGACCTTTTCAGAGCGTTCCTCAAAGCTCTGAGAGCGTTCCGGGACGCTCTGGAACGGATTTATCTCCGTCCTCGCTCCGCCCGACATGTGGCTCCCCGTCGGGAGGCCCTTGCATCGGGCACACGCAGCTCGCAGGCGCCAGATCCACGGATCGGGGGAGGTGCCCCTGGACGGTCCTTCCGTGGGGGCCTCTGTCGCGCGGTGCACGGGGTCAGAGGACACGTTTCGAGGGCACTTCGCATCCGTCTGGAGTCGAAGCTGTGTGGCCTGCTTCTCTGCGCTGGCACTGCAGTGGCTATGTGGGCGCCCAGACTGATTGGCAGTCGAGCGATGACCTCAGAGGCCCACAAGTCTGTACTTTGAGTGTTCTCCGAAGCTGCGGTTGCGCTCGACGGCTCGCCTTATAGCAGGTTGGCTTCAGCGCCGCTCCTGGCTTTCGAGTGGCTCCTCCTGCCTTCTCCTCCTCCTCCTCCTCCTCGTCCTCCTCCTCTTCCTCCTCCTCTTATTATTGTTACTATTCGAAGTATTTTATTACTATTCTTATTATGCTCATTCTTATTATGTTTCTGCTTCTGCTTCATCATCTTCTTACTATTTTGATTATTTATCTTCTTCCTCTTCCTCCTCCTCCTCCTCCTCCTCCTCCTCCTCCTCCTCCTCCTCCTCTCCCCATCCTAGCGCGATTGATTTTCTCAGGCAAGTCAGCGCACGCGCCCCCGAGGTGGTGAGCCTTGTCTTCTCACCATGCTTGAACTGCCCGCACTTCCGCCCCAGCCAGCCCGTCTGTCTCACACTACCTCTGATGCGCTCGCTTGCGGAGTCTGCTGTCGCTGAGGGACCCGATCCCCTCCTCCCCCCAAAAAAGCCTCTGTGGACCTCCGCGGCCCTATCACAAACGTGATTTCGACCGGATTTCGTCTAGATCTCCACCGACCATCTTCACCCTTTCGTGCAGACTTCGTTCAGATTTCTCCCGGACTTCGTCCAAATGTCGACCAAATCCATATGCGATGCCCTCGCCTCCGCCGTGCCTCCCAGGAGCCCACGGAAGTGGCGACGGTTGCGCACTTGGCAGCCACCCATGGAGCAGTGAGGTCTCAAATGGATCTGCGCTGCTCTCACCTGCGCCGTGCCTCCCAGGAGCCCCCCCTGCTGCCCTCACCTTCGCCGTCTCCCAGGAGCCCGTGGAAGTTGCGACAGTTGCGCAGTTCGCCGGCCCCGATGGAGCCGCGAGGTCTAAAAGTGATCTGCACTGCCCTCACTTCCACCGCGCCTCCAAGGAGCCCACAGAAATGGAGACAATTGCGCAGTTCGCAAGCCCCGAATGAGCCGCGAGATCTCGAAGTGATCTGCGCTGCCCTCACCTCCGCCCACGGAAGTGGCGACGGTTGCGCAGTTCGCAGCCACCCAGGGAGCAGCGAGATCTCAAATGGATGCGCGTGGCCCCCGACTCCGCCGGACCTCCCGGGAGCCCACGAAAGTGGCGGCAGTTGCACAGCTCGCAGCCACCCAGGGAGCAGCGAGATCTCAAATGGATGCGCGTGGCCCCCGACTCCGCCGGACCTCCCGGGAGCCCACGAAAGTGGCGGCAGTTGCACAGTTCGCAGCCACCCAGGGAGCAGCGAAGACTCAAAGGGATGCGCGTGGCCCCCGACTCCGCCGGACCTCCCGGGAGCCCACGTGAATAGCAGCAGTTGCGCAGGTCGCAGCCACGCAAAGGTCCGGGGCCTTCCCGAAGCCTCCAGGAAGCCCCTGGGGGCTTCGAAAGCATCCGAGAGCTCCTGGGGGGCTCCGAAAGCCTCCGAGGGCCTCCAGGGCCTCCGGAAGCCTCCTGGGGAGGGGCCTTGTCTTGCAACGGGCGGTGCGCAGCAGAGGAGCGCGTCTGCACCAAGGATCTTTTTTACCAGCCCTCCGAAGGCCTCCGTGAGCGTGTTGTGGGAGTGGGCGAGAGCGCGCAGTGACGCTCGAGCTGGTGGTGCTGATGGTGGCGATGATAGTGATGATGATACTTCTGCTGCTGCTGCTGCTGCTGCTGATGATGATGATGATGGTGATGATGATGATGATGATGATGATGATGATGCGGGTGATGACGAATAACAGGAATACTATGAACATGGTGATGATGATGGTATGGTGATGACGACTACGATTATGGTTATGAATATAACTATGATTACTCGGCCCCAAGAGAAAATTCCTTGGAAACGCGAAACAAGGCATACATAGATGTACGCCCATCGGCGAGATGAGCTGTCGCGCGCACGTGCTTCGCGCTCGCGAGCGCGCGATGCCAAAGCGCCATGGCCACAGAATTGTTCCAAGTGGACCTGGGGCCGCAGACGAGAACGCCAAGGCGACCGTGGCACACGCCACCCCAACACCATACCGCCATGGATTCTTGACCGTCTCAGGCCGACTCGATGATGACCAAACACATGAGCCACGAATGACGGCGAGATGGCCCGATGGCAACAAGATAGATCCACGCGCGCCCAGGGCGGCCACATCATGAACGCGCGACGGCTGCGCGATCCAAACATGACCAATATATGCGCGTTTTACTTCCGTCGGCTTCCGCTAGCGGGCGCCGTTATGAACATTCAAGGAACTCTCATTGGGCGGACGTATGCTTTTGGATATGATTATGAATATGATGATGATGATGATGATGATGATGATGCTGATGCTGATGCTGATGCTGATGCTGATGATGATGATGATGTTGATGATGATGATGCTGATGATGATGATCCCCGTGTAATCATAGCGTTATGTGTCACGTGCAATGCAACGTAGATCACACTTCCCCAGGGTCCGGAGTATGAGTTATCATCAAATATGCACTCCAGGAAATTCCCTTGGTCCACTTCTTGTTCACACATTGGGAGTCGGATCCGCCGAGCGCAGAAACAGGATCCGCGAGACTGTCGCACACCCGAAAAAAAGGATCCGCTTGGATCTATGGGTGCTTGCACTCGGCTGTGGACAAACCTCCCTTTAGTAAACCACCCTTGAGTGAAAACGGCCTAGGATCGAAACCGACGGACCTGGACCCGCAAAAATGACGGTCGCGACGCCCTCTCGCGATCCGGAAACGGCCAATTCGCTAATCGACGTGTCAGGGTAGGAGGTATATCAACCTCCGGTGCACGCTTTCTGCTCCCAGGGAAAAGGCTTTCGACCTGGGCACGAACAAGTTGGCCCCCCCCTCGCACCCGTGCGCAGAGGGCGGTGATGGCAGGTCATCCGTCGACGGCTCACCGGGGGGGATGCGCGCGGGATAGGAAGGGCGAGGGCGAGGGTCGTGAGGGGACCCAGGGACACACAAACAAATACACAAATCCCAGCATTCCCTCCTCCTCCTCCTCTGCCGCCTCCTCCGCCTCCTCCGCCTCCGCCTCCTCCTCCTCCCCCTCCTCTTCCTCCTCCTCCTCCTCCTCTTCCCTCCTCTCTCATCCTGAAGGGGTCCAGGGACACACACAGAAATACACATAGAACCCAGGACTCCCCCTATTTTCCAATATTTTCTGTGTCTTCGTCTTCCCCCCCCCCCCCCACACGCGTCCCATATTTTCCCAGATTTTCCTGGGAATCGCCGACTAACAAGGGGCACGCGTGCCAAGGATCATACAATGACGATGTGGGTCCATGGGAGATGGAGAAAACCAGGGATCGCGAGGGAGGCAATCCTTGGCAGGCGCCGGGAAGCGTGCCGCAATTGCTGCGACACGTTGGCAAGGGACAGATTCGAAGACGGGAAGGGGCGGCTAGAAGCATGTCAGTTTGGGTATGGAGGAAGGTCGCTTGTCCTCTGTCTCGTCCTCCTTCTCCCCCTCCTCACCTCCACTTTCTCCTGTCCCGCCTCTCTTCCTCCTCCTGGTTCTCGACCTCCTCCTTGTCCTCCCCTTCTCTCCACCTTCTGGGGCGGTGCGGCGCGTGGCGGCGGAGTCGCCCTCGCCGTCGGCACGCGGCCGGGCACGCTGCGTCCCCGTCCTCCTCCTTCTCGTCCTCCCCCTCCCCCTCCACCTCCGCCTCCTCCCCCTCCCCCTCCGCTTCCTCCTCCGCCTCACCGTCCTCGCCTCCGACCCGAGGCTGGCCCAGGCCACTCATCCTCGCCTCGGGCCCGAGGCTCGCTCACCGAGCGGCGGGCGGCGGCGAGCTTCCCGGCCGCCTGGCCTGTCCGCCGGGGTCGCCTCGGAAGGGCCCCAGAGGTTCAAGAGGTCGTCTAGAAGGGCCCGAAGAGGCCAAAATCATTGATTTTCTTTGGGTTTGGGAAGGATTTGGTCATTTGCGCCTTTTCGGCTTTCCGACGGTCCAAGACGGCCCAAGAGGCCCCCAAGATCGCCCCAAAATTGTCCAAGGGGCCCCCAAGATGGCCCCATGACGGCCCAAGAGGCCCCCAAGACGGTCCCAAGAGGGCCTCAACACGGGCCAAGAGGCCTCCAAGATGGCTAAGATTGCCTCCAAAACGGCCAAGATGGCCTCCAAGTACCTCCAAGATGGCTTCCAAGACGGCCAACATGGCACCAAAATGTTTCCAAGACGGCCCAAAATGCACCCAAGACGGCCCTGGATGGGCCCAAGCGGCTCCCACGAGGCGTCCAAGATGGCCCAACAGGCCTCCAAGAGGTTCTCCATGAAGGCCCGAAAGGGCAATATTTATGTATTTTCTTTAAGTTGTTGAAGGATTCGTGCATTCGCGCCTTTTCGGCTTTCCGACGGTCCAAGACGGCCCAAGAGGTCCCCAAGGTCGCCCCAAGATCGTCAAGAGACCTCTAAGATGGCCCCATGACGGCCCAAGAAGCCCCCAAGACGGCCCCAAGAGGGCCCCAAGACGGCCCAAGAGGCCTCCAAAACGGCCAAGATGGCCCAAGATGGCCCTCAAGATGCCTCCACGATGGCTAAGATGGCGTTCAAGACGGCTCAGATAGCCCCAGGATGCCCCCAAGACGGGCCAAGATGGCCTCAAGATGGCTTAAGACGGTCCAAAAGGCTCGCAGGATTCCTCCAAAACGGCCCGAGAGCCCTCCAAAACGTCCACTGGGAAAGCCCGAAAGGGGCAAAATGAATGATTTTCCGTTGTGCTTCAAGGACTTGGGCATGTTGTTCTTTTCAGCTCTCAAGATAGCCCAAAACGGCCCAAGAAGCTGGCCTCGGCCTCCGGCGGCCGTTCGGGACGACACGGGCACTCTCGGAACGCCCTTGGCGAGGCTCAGCCGCTGGAAACCATGCCGGCTGAGAAAACCGCCAAGAACCAAGAAAATCTTCCGGTAACCTCGATCCTCAATCCCCCGGCTCGCCGCCACGCCAGTCGGGCGCGGCCACGCGGCGCGGCCTGACGGGGCGCGTGGCCTGGTCGCACTGCACCGCGCGCCGGTCGGCGATCGTCGTTGGCCAGAGCATAAAGATGAGTTAAGATTTCAACTTCCGCTCAAAAAATAAGCTGGACCAATCAGAACAGCCAGCCCAACAAGACCATGCAGACCAACCAAACCAACCAGAGCAGCCAGAGCAGACTAGAGCAGGCAGACCAACCAGACCAGCCAGACCAAGAAGACCAGCCAGACCTACCGGACTAGCCAGACCAACCAGACCAGGCAGACCAGACCAACTAGACAAAACCAGCCAGACCAGCCAGACCAACCAGACTAGCCAGACCGACAAGATCAGCCAGACTGACAAGTCCAGCCACAACTCATGGGACCACACGTGCCAGCCAGACCAACCAGACCAGTCAGACCAGACCAGCCAGACCAACCGGACTAGCCAGACCAACCAGACCAGCCAGACCAGACAAACCAAACAAATCAGCCAGACCAACCAGACAGACCAGACCGCCAGACAAGACCAGCCAGGCCAACCGGACAAGCCGGCGACGTTTTTCTCAGCTCAACCTGCGCTTCTTGGGATCAGGAGCGTCGTCGGCAGGGCCCTGTTCCTGAGCCCACGCCGCGGGCAGCGCCACGGCGCGGTACCACTGCTTGTGAGCCGCCGCCATGTCCGCAGAAAAACCTGGCGGATAGCGCTTTCGGCACGTGTGCCCCCAGACATAAGTCCGGGCCTCGCAGACGCCGTACTCCGTGTCGTCGAACTCCAGCTCCGAGAGGCCAGTCAGAGACAGCACGCGGGAGTGGAGCGGCATGGAACTCTGACGGCGCTGCAGGAGCCACAGCAGCTTGTGGTTCAGGGAATTGATGGGCTTGGTCGTCTTCACCACCGTGCTGCCCGCCGACTCGTCCACGGCGCTGCCCGAAGAGTATGATAGGATGAGGTCGTGGGCTTCCGGCGCTAGCTTCTGGAAAAACAATGACGTGCCGTCCCCCGGCAGCTCCATGTACGGCACGGTCGAAGCGTGGTGCCCCTCGTACCGGTCCCCGTGGCGGGCGCGCAGGTACCGCTTGAGCATGACCTGGCCTTGGTAAGGGGCCCAATCGCAATCCGTCTGCAAGAACGACTTGGTACACTCAATCGTGAGCAGGGCAGAATTGTCCAATATGTGCCGGTGCTCCTGCAGGCTCACCGCAATCGCCCTCATGCGGACGGCGACGCGGTGAGGACGGGTGCCCGCGCCCTCTGGCAGGAGGGCTGCGTCGTCGTAGCCCGACAGCGCCGGGGCGTGGTAGCCCATCCTCGGCTGTCGGCCGTATAGATCAACGCATATGTTTGCAGCCTCGTGCCATTTCTGAACGTCATATGCGCTGATGTCTGGCAGTGTGGGGTAAGACCCGTCGGTTTTCAATCGCTCCCGGTGCGTCAGCAGATGCTTGCGTAATTTGTCGGTATCGCGAAGAATGGCTGCTTTCCGATACACCAGCTCTAAAACGACGTAGAACGACATCACGTAGTGGCTTTCATTGCAATACAAACAACAAAATATACAAAAATTGGCAACCGCGGTAAGAGGCACACTCGGGTGGGCAAGCAACATCTTCGTTTTGGTCGCTGAGGTGATATCACAAGAAGACTTAAAGTTGTTCAATTTGCGCACAAGTGGGTCGTGATTGACTCCTGGAGCGATCTGATCCGCAAGCTCTGCCAAACGAAAATGTTTTGCCAGCCCTTCAACATCAACCCATTCATGATTACGTGTCTCACCAGATTTTTTGAAAGAAGCTACGGTTTTGTTAAGCATTGCCTTGTCGTGCTTTTTCGCATGGCATCCACACTCGCGCAGGAAGCACACGGGAAATTTAGCCACGCCGGCAACGTGCATGAAAGTAAGAACATTCCGAAAAGCCACGAGCAAATGCCACATCTTCAGGACGCGCGCGTCGCATTTCACGCCGCCAATGCCTTCCGTGCTTGCCCGATGTATCGATTGTCGCTCAGCGTCTTCCAGCATCGCGATTCCCGCGAGCTGATCGACCAACAAAACCTGACCCAAGTATGACATACGGCATAACGCTCACACGCTTGTCTGCCGAATGGGAAACGTCGAGGGAAAAATGCACGCATGAAGAAGGGAATGGGGAGAGGAGAAGGGAGTGGAGTCTGAGTGGGGAAGCGTAGAAACACGGAGACACGGCGAGACATGACGTCGGGCTGGCCGTCTGGACGGCGGCCAACACTGTGTGGCGGCAGTGCCCCCGCCCGCGGCTGCGGCAACGCGCGGACAGTGGTAAAACGCAGCGCTGTCGCGCAAAACCGTGCTTGAAAAAAAACACCGGTTTAGCTGTTTTTTTTTCCGGCGGGGTTTTGTCGATTCCTCCCATGTTTTTCCAAGTGAAACGAGGCTGGACGCCTGCGGACAAGGGCGTTGCCGTCACAGATTCCGGCGCCCATTCCTCTTCGGATAGCAGGGAAAACGATACGGGAACTACGGGCAGAGAGAGGCGGACCTCGAAGATGTCTCAAGACAGTCTCAAGACGGCCCAAGATAGCCGAGCATGGCTCTAGACAGCCTCCGACATCCTGTAGCCGAGCGTTGTTGAAGATAACCTTGTCTGCCGAACGGGAGACGTCAACGAACAAATGCACGCATATAGAAGGGAATGGGGAGACGGGAGAGAAAGGGAGTGGGGTCTGAATGGAAAAATAAGAAACAGGGAGACACGGCGAGACATGACGTCGGGCTGGCCGTCTGGACGGCGGCCAACACTCTGTGGCGGCAATGCCCCCGCCCGCGGCTGCGGCAACGCGCGGACAGTGGTAAAACGCAGCGCTGTCGCGCAAAACCGTGCTTGAAAAAAAAACACCGGTTTAGCTGTTTTTTTTTTTTTTCCGGCGGGGTTTTGTCGATTCCTCCCATGTTTTTCCAAGTGAAACGAAGCTGGACGCCTGCGGACAAGGGCGTTGCCGTCACAGATTCCGGCGCCCATTCCTCTTCGGATAGCAGGGAAAACGATACGGGAACTACGGGCAGAGAGAGGCGGACCTCGAAGATGTCTCAAGACAGTCTCAAGACGGCCCAAGATAGCCGAGCATGGCTCTAGACAGCCTCCGACATCCTGTAGCCGAGCGTTGTTGAAGATAACCTTGTCTGCCGAACGGGAGACGTCAACGAAAAAATGCACGCATATAGAAGGGAATGGGGAGAGGGGAGAGAAAGGGAGTGGGGTCTGAATGGAAAAATAAGAAACAGGGAGACACGGCGAGACATGACGTCGGGCTGGCCGTCTGGACGGCGGCCAACACTCTGCGACGGCAATGCCCCCGCCCGCGGCCGCGGCAACGCGCGGACAGTGGTAAAACGCAGCGCTGTCGCGCAAAACCGTGCTTGAAAAAAAACACCGGTTTAGCTATTTTTTTTTCCGGCGGGGCTTTGTCGATTCCTCCTATGTTTTTCCAAGTGAAACGAGGCTGGACGCCTGCGGACAAGGGCGTTGCCGTCACAGATTCCGGCGCCCATTCCTCTTCGGATAGCAGTGAAAACGATGCGGGAACTATGTGCAGAGAGAGGCGGACCTCGAAGATGTCTCAAGACAGTCTCAAGACGGCCCAAGATAGCCGAGCATGGCTCTAGACAGCCTCCGACATCCTGTAGCCGAGCGTTGCTGAAGATAACCTTGTCTGCCGAACGGGAGACGTCAACGAAAAAATGCACGCATATAGAAGGGAATGGGGAGAGGGGAGAGAAAGGGAGTGGGGTTTGAATGGAAAAATAAGAAACAGGGAGACACGGCGAGACATGACGTCGGGCTGGCCGTCTGGACGGCGGCCAACACTCTGCGACGGCAATGCCCCCGCCCGCGGCCGCGGCAACGCGCGGACAGCGGTAAAACGCAGCGCTGTCGCGCAAAACCGTGCTTGAAAAAAAACACTGGTTTAGCTGTTTTTTTTTTTCCGGCGGGGCTTTGTCGATTCCTCCCATGTTTTTCCAAGTGAAACGAGGCTGGACGCCTGCGGACAACGGCGCTGCCGTCACAGATTCCGGACCAACCAGACCAGCCAGACCAGCCAGACCAGCCAGACCAACCAGACCAGCCAGACCAACAAAACCAGCCAGACTGAGCAGCGCAGCCAAAACAGCCAGAATCAGATGTGCCAGCCAGACCAGCCAGACCAGCAACACCAGCCAGACTGACCAGTCCAGCCACAACAGCTGGGACCAGACGTGCCAGCCAGACCAACCAGACCAGCCAGATAAGAGCAGCCAGCACAGCCAAGATGGCCTCCAAGACGGGCAACATGGTACCAAAAATGCCTCCAAGACGGCCCAAGATGCACCCAAGACGGCCTTAGGTGGGCCCAAACGGCTCCCACGAAGCCTCCAAGATGGCCTCTCCTTCCTTCTCCTGCTGCTGCTGCGAGGAGGCGGTGGCCTCGCTAGTAATTTACTGTGCAGTGGGGGTGGTTTTTGGCACTTGGTCTCGCCGCGGGCTGTCCCTGCCCGGGCTCTGTTGGCCCAGCGTGCTTCCAGGATTGCCCCCTTTCCCCTTTTGTCCGGGGCTGGGAAAGGGGGGGGGGAGGGGAAGGGGAGGGGGGGCGGGCGGGGATCAGGAGGGAGGAGGAGGAGGAGGGAGGAGGACGAGGGAGGAGGCAGAGCAGGGAGAAAAGGAAAGTGGGGCTTGAGTTTTGTCCGAACAGCGGCCTGGCGGGTAGGCGCTGCGAATCCCACCAGCTCGACGCCGCGGCGTCCGAGCGGGAACGCGCTGAAAGATGCGTTTTATATCTCAAGCAATCCTCGCGGCCATGCTTGGGAAGATGCGGCGCGGACGCCGCGCTTCGATGCCGGGGCAAACGGTGTTGGGAGATGCTTTGAGATGTGGGGGACCACGGACGACATGGAGGTTTCAATGCGTGGGTCGGCCTGGCAAGGAGGAAGGAGACCAGGATCTGGGTGGCGAGGGGGGGGGCAGTTGCGGGTGCCAGATGTATTTGATGAGATGGCCGTCTCCCAATGGAAATCTGTGGTGTGGGGTGGGGGGGTAGCAGGCGGGCTCAGACGGCCAGCGAGCTGGGACCGGACTTTGGGGGGAAAATTCAAGTTTTCGGATCAAAACATTGCGCCGCGGGGCGGGCGCAGGACGGGGGCCACTGGTCCGGCGGTAGACAGATGACGGGGCCTCATGGGGCAGCATGGAAGCTCGGCATCGAATCCGAGGGGTCGGGGGCCTCGACGCCACGCGCGCGCGCAGGAAAGCTGCGCTGGAGGTCGCCTCCGCGGGCGCGGCCGGGTCGCCGAACGCCTCGTGGATGCGCTTGACCGCGGGCCCGAGGAACTCGTCGAAGTTGTCCTCGGCCTTGGGGTCGGCCTTGCGCTTGGCGCGCGTGAGGCGACTGGTCAGAGTCTCACCTGCAGCAGCAATTTCGGCCCTGAACGCGTCGGGCGTGATGCTGGGCGGCAACTTCCACATGTCGCTCACGGTAAACTCGGACGTCGCGGCGTCGAAGTGGGTGACCACGATGAGCGCCTGGTCTTTCTTCGTGAGCGCGTAGCGGCCCAAGCGTTTCGTCGCGCAGGCAGTCACGGCGTGGAAGACGGCTTTCTGGTCGGAGTCGCTCTCCGCCGCGTCCACGATGTAGTTGGTGATCGCGAAGCCGCCCTCGCGCGGCACGGTCTCGGGGTCTTTCGTGGCCTCTACCAGGAGGAGCGCGCCGCTCGCGAGGAAGCGCGCGGAGCCGATGGTGATGGTCAGCTTCCCGGTGGTGCTCAAGGAAATGCTGCGGGCGTTCGTGGGAACGACGCGGCTGTCGCTGTGCGGGGCGGGCAGCGGGACGACGGCGTCGAAGTTCCGGGGGTCCGCGCGCGCGATGATCAGGTGGGGGTCCGTGCTCGTCTTGTCGCCATCAACGCTCTTCGGGGCGCGCAGCGTGGCCCGAACGCGCGCCCGGGCCCACGTCACGGACCCCTGTTCAACGTCGGCCTGGAATTCCGCCTTGTCCGTGCAGCCAGTCAGCGCGAGGGCGACCTTCTCCGTCACCTTGGCCTCCACGGACCCAGCGAGGTCGACCATGCGCACGGATGCCCAGACGCGGGCCCCATCTTTTGTCAAGAGCGTCTCCGTGTCGCTGAGGGGGAATGACGCTGCCGGGATCTCGAACAGGGTGTCCGGGGGCGTCGTCTTGCTCTGAAGGAGCGCGTCCAGGACGGCCGCGTTGGAGCTGGTGGCGGGCCCGACCTTGGGGGGCACATCGGGGGGGGGGTGCGCTCGGCGAGAGCGCCATGTCTCAGCGAAACTTTGGGGCGGAGAACGGCTCCGGACGGGCGGCCGGCTGGGGCCAGATTTTCGTTGAGAAATGGTTGGTTTCAGGATCAAACTCTGGAAGGGGGGCACCAATGGGGTTTCGAGTTGCGGGATGGGGGTTGGCCGGGTGCTGCGCGGGGGGGCCGCGGGACAGAGCCATTGTGCAGGGGCCAGGCAGACGATAAAGGGGGGGCGGCAGGCCGCGCCTTGTAGTCCTTGGCCTCATAGACGGTCAGGCTTTGGATCTGGTCGCTGGCGAGGTCGCGAACGCCGCCGGCGAGCATGGCCGCTATCTTGGGGCGCGTGCCTGTAGGCGCGGCGAAGGACGTGGACTCCCGGACTGACAGGCACACGCCGCCGCTGTCGGGGTGGACCAAGTACGCTCCGTAGATGTAGATGGGCTCTTTCTTCTGCAGCTGCTCTGCGCGGGGGACGTTCTCCTCCCAAAATTTTAAGGTGATGCTGCTTCCGGCCTCGTTGCAGACCGTGGCCTCCACCAAGTTCTTGCCTTTGAATTGGGCTTCGGGAGAAACATCCGAGACGAACCCGTGGAGGTCGATCGCCCGGTCCTGCGAGAGGTCGAGGACATCCTGGACTCCCACGGGGGGCTCCAGCTCGTCCGGCAGCTTGTTGGCCTCCGGCGCGTCCAATGCTTTCGTGTGTTGTTCAGCTGAAGTACGCATGAGTGCGGGCTCCCGTCGAAGGCCTCTTTCTTGCGCACAAGCTTCAGCTTGGAGAGAGACCACGCGGATTTCGCGGTCCACTTGGTCGTCAATGCTTTGCTGACTCTCGTGCGCGCCGCCGGCGAGCCCCCGAAGATCATATGTTCGGCTGTGCAATAGAGGCCACTCTCGCTGATCAGCTTGCAGGTGAAGACCTCGCAGTCCTTCTTGGTTTTGCGCACCATCGGGTCCAGCACTCGCACGTGCATGGTCTTGGCACCGCAGTTGCGCTCGTTCACAGTCTCGAGCTTGTCCGCCATGGCAGGCTCAATCTGAGAGCGAGTGCTGGGCGAGATCGACGGTTGAGGGGCAATCAAAGCTCTCGTTAGAAGTCTGATGCTGAGGCAAGGGGGGCCGCGAAGCACCTGTTGGGCTGGTGCAATGCGCGCGAGGCCCTCAAAGAAAGGGCAGCAAGATTGGAATGTGGTGGGACAGCGATGGGGCGGGGCGAGCACAGAAGCTGACTTCGGGTCCGAAAAATCAAATTTCTAAGCGAAAGTCTGGTAGGCAGGCGGCGGCCTCTGAATCACTATGGCGTCTGGTGCGCCCGGGTATCCTTGGGGCCAGGGAGCTTGCGGGGATGCTGCCACGCTAAGAGATCGAACAAAAATCGGGGGCAATATTTGGCATGGGTGAGCAATGCATTCCTTATGATCAAGATGGCGATGGACGAAATGTTGGGCACTGTTTTTCGCGCAATGCTGGGGAAGCGCGCTGACTCTGATCTGCTAAGGTAGAAGGCGTCGAATTGGCAGCACAGTTGTCGCTCGCAAGTAATGCAAGGACAATGCGGCGACACTGCTGGCGTGCGTCAAGGTGGCGGCCCTCGCGTGGAGGGCTCTTCACCGGCGTGCGGGTACTCGTACCAATTATGCCCCTCCCGCCATTGGTCGTGGACGCGGTGCCCGCGCAGGGGCGCGCGGTGGACGCTGTCGGGTAGATGGTGCGCCAGACGCCGCCGCATGGGCGAGGGAGGGTTGCCAATCTCCATCTGCATCGTACCCGGCGTTCCAAGCGTGAAGTTCTCGGGCAGGCGGCAAGTTGCGCAAATGGTGCAGTCCCCCGGCTTCCGAAGACGGTCGGTGAAGCACCCGCAGGCGAGCCTTGGCGCGTACCCTGCTGACAGCGACGTAGAAGCCTTTTCTGTCCAAATGGGGCGGCCAAGGTCGCCTGGCCACGCTGAGCACCAACTCGTCGCACGTCTTGCCCTGTAGCTTATAATCCGCGCAAGCGAACGCCAGCGTAACCGCGTGACACCGTATGCGGGTGCGCTTGGGCGCGCGCTTGAGGATGCTGAACAACGAGGTGGCGTCGTAGTCCTCGACGTGGGAGGTGTATGCGATGGGAACGACCACGGACCCAGGAACGAGGGTCTCGATCCCAGCGCCGTCTTCGCCAGCGGGCAAGGAAATCTGGACGTTGATAGAGGCAGGGGGCTCCTCGAGGATAATCTCCCGGAAGCCGCCAGGTGCAACAGCGTCCAAGAACACTCCCGGTGCATCGCCGTCGAAGCTGAGGGAGTGCAGGAAACCCATGGCCCCGTTGACGCAGAACTTGGTGGGCTGGATGTTGGCGAGCAGCATGGCCGGGGCCCCGCGCACGAAGCATCCCCACATGCCTGGCTCGTTCTCGTAAAGGCCGTCTTGGACATCAGCTGGTAGCATAGAGCAGTGGCGTCCGTGTAAGGGGTATCGCCATCGGATTAAGGGTAGAGAGTGCGTCCTGGCAAAGCGCTCGGCCTGGATCCTGTTGAGAAGGTACCGCTCGAAGTTGGACAGGGCGCAGATGGGAGCGAAAGACCACGCAGGATGTGTCTGGATGTCGTGGGTGGAAACCTCGCGGAGCGAGTCTGTCAACCTCGCTGGAACCGGGGCGCCAGGGGTCGTGTCCCGGAGCTGCAGCAGATCCGTCTGGAAACCAGGGTCGTCGGCAGCTCGCATCTGCTGCGTCAGAACAGTGCGGCGAGCCCGTCGGAATATCTCGAGGCCCTTATCTGATGTGCTCATGGGGGAGTGCCGGACTGGCCTCGATAGGCCAGGCACGTCAGCGCTGGCGAGGAGTTCTGCGAGCGTCGTGGAGCTCGGAGGCGGTTTCTGCCAAAAGTCCCCTGCCAGGATGAGGGCGACGCCTCCAAAAGGGACGCCGTGGACACCGCGTAATCGTTGTAGTTGAAGGTCGATGTGGTGTAAGGCTGCCGGGACGAGAAAACTGGCCTCGTCGACGACGAAGACGAGCAGGTCGGCCGGGTCGCACATGGCGTCGGCGAAGTCCTTGCGGAGGAGCTGCAACGTGTCAGCGTCCACGGGGCGGTCTTCAGCCAGGCAAGTGAAGTCAATTTTCAGTAAAGAACACAGCGTCGGCGCCCCAAAAGGCGCAGATGCGACTCCCGTCCAGGCTGTGATGGCCATGTGTCCCAAGTGCAGGCGTCGTAAGACGGCGTGCATCGCCTTCAAGAGCACGCTCTTTCGACCCCCAGCTCCCTGGAGCAGATGCACTTGCCGGAGCCCTTGCTGTCGGAGAGAAGCGAGTGTGTCGTGGGGGTCGTCACCTCGTTGGCGGCCGGCAGCGAGGTGGCGATGTAATGCCAAATGCTGTCTTGCGAAAGCACGCTGTTGGGGGTTGAGAGGAGGCGGGGGGGACAGCCTCCGGGTGGCGTGTTACGGAGGTCTGATTCCCAGTTGCGTGCGAGACGCATGAAGGTCTCGTCGTCGATAGGGTCGAACTCTGGTGGGTCGCCGTCCTCCGGGGAGGCGTCTGCGACGGGATGGTCCACGTGGCTCGGTGTGTTGGCGTCGTCGGAAGGCCTGCGTCGAGGCTGCTCGAGGTCTGCCAGGAAGGAGGCGATGTCGGTGGAGCCACTTGGGAAATGGTGGACGGGATGACCGTCCTTGGTCGGAGCCCCCCGTGGCCAATGTGACCGAGGATCCGGCGTGGATGGTACGTCGGGTAGTGGTGGTAGTCTGTCGGTAATGTCGTCCGCCCAGGATTCCATTGCAGCAGCTCGTTTCATGGCTCTGGAGTTGACGTCGGCGCTGGCAGCGTCGCGTAAGTTGCGGATGTCTGCGGCGGCGTCGGTCTCTTGATCCTTGCTGCGGCCAGGGGGAAGGGCTACGTCTGGACAGGAGGTCGTTTCGGACCACAGAGTGCGATCTCGCATGCGCCATTTGCTCATAATATCTGTCTTCCGGGCATTCGACGTGAGGGCTGTCGCCACATGGTGGATGCGGAACAAGCGGCCCTCCGCGATTCTCTGACTCTTCCCGTGCCGCACGGAGTCGGATGCAGGAGGCGCGGAGCCGTGAGCCGCGTCCTCCAGGCGGCGCTGATAAGCGCTCCAAGTGGTCGGGGTCGCGGTCTCCAGTTGGGCCGCGGACCAAGGTGCGAAGAGCGCGGCGAAGTACTCGGCGTGGGCCACCTCCATACGCTGGCGCGCCTTGTTGCGCGGAGCGGAATCGGGGGGAGACGGGGCGGAGGAGCTCCGACAAACACCGGCACGTCGAATTTGGATTTTTCCCTGATGACGTACTGGCCCGCCAAAGGGTGCGGCGGTTCGAGTTCGAAGCTCGGGTTCGTAGGGCGGCCCCTCTTGCCCGATTCGGCGGCTATCTTTGCCCTCTGTTCCGCGGAGACTTTCTGGATGCGCATCCCCATGACGAACTCGTCGAAAGTGAGGTCGGCGAGTTGTTGGGACCGGTGCGCGTAGTGGTCAGCCTGCGATAATGCAATCGGCGTTCCGTCTGAAGTGGTGTAGATGCTGCAGGTGCCTCGGCGTGGATGGTCGCATTCGTCTGCCGCGTCGACGTCGTCAGGGTCGCCAGCGCATGCGTCGGCATCGCGTTGGCCCAAGGGCGAATCCTCGCTGTCGGGCGGATCGGGGGCGGGCGGAGGGTTGTCGGAGGACGAAGATGACAGCAGGGAGACCCCGGTGGGCAATAGACGTCTGAGGTGGACGGCGTCCCACACGTAGGCATTGACGTATGTGTGAGAACGTCCGCTTGACGCGACGCCGAGAGCGATCGCAGCCGCCTGTGTCGGGGCAAGCTCGGCGGCACTGGAATTGAGAACTCGTTGTAGGAAGTGGCGAGTGCACCGTGCTGCGGTGCCTGCGTCGTCAGCCGAGGACGGGTAGAGGTCAATGTGACGACGAGCGTCCGCCAATGCGGATAACGAGGCTGCCAGATCGTAAGCCTCTTTAACGAGGTATTTCACCATGTACATGCCGGCTCCCTTCGCAGCCTCCCCGGCACCGAGGTGCAGAGGTGCGGTGTTGCTCCGGACGCGTCCCGAGAGGGTGGGGCTGAACTCCACGAGGGCCGCATTTCGGCGTCGCATGCCGTGCCAAGCGAGAAGGATGGCACGAGCGTTGTCTTGACTACATGAATTGAGGCAGTCGTTCAGGTTGCGGCCTTGAGTAGGTCTGGACAAAAGGCTGCTGAGTTCGCGGCACACGTCTCGGAACATCCCGTGCGCTGCAGAGGGATCCAGTGACTCCAAATCGGCGCGGGGCATGTTCATGATGTCGCGCAACCGGCCTGAATCGGGTTCCACGTGTGGGCGAGCGTGCTCGTAGGAGAGGACGACGTTGGCAGCCCCATCACCAGGGCGAGGCCTGCGAGCCCAAAGTGCAGTCGCTGGTCGTTGTTTCGGGTCGTATCCTGGGGTGCAGTACTTGCAAGAGCAGTCCACGGTGCCCTGCGCGGGTTCGTCGGGCAGGATTGCGAGGACGCGAGACTGGGGGACGGGGTGTCCAGAGGGTTTCGCCATGCGGCACCCGAGCTTGCCATTTTTGCCTTTGTGGCAGGTGGCCGCGTGTGTATGTAGTCCAGTGGTAAGAGCTGTGATGGCGGCATCTATGTGAAACTCTCGGACGGCTTCTGGGGTGGGCGTGTCGGTGGTCTGGAAGAAAGTCTGACGCTCCGCTGGTATACGCAACGCCCGGCGGGCCACGTCGATGGCGTGCAAGTCGGCTGGCACGTGGGCCGTATACATCGAGTCCAGGGCTGCGTGCACAGCGGCCTCCAAGCGTGGGTACCCAGCCACGTCGGCCAACAATGTAGGAGAGGCCCCTGCGATGACACCGGCGTGGAAGTGGAAGGACTTGCGGCCGTTTGTTTCGGTCACGAAATGCCAGGCCCATGGGGTTCCGAAGATGCCACGGTGGGGGATGTTCTCGTCGATGAGCTGCGACTTCCTCCGTTTGTGGTGCTGCGGCATGCCCACGAGCTCCGTGAAGATAGCCTCCGCCCTCTGTTCCCACAGCAACGTGGTTGCCACGGGATTCAGAGTCGCCAAGCGCTGCAGGAATGCCTCGCCCATGGAGAACGCGTACGACTCGTCCGCGCAGTGCGGCGCGGACTTCTCGGAGAACGCGGAGACGTCCCCCTCGTTGCCCTGTTTGCGAAGGACGCGCAGTAGGCCAGCTTCGTCGGCGGGCCATTGGTGCGGCTGGCCGCACCTGAAGGGGTCGTGGAAGACGACTCACACTTAGATGCATGACTCGCACCCGATGAAATGTCCAGCCCGGGGGTTGCCGGGAAATCCTGGGGGCTCCTGGGGGGTCCCGCGGACTCCTGTGGAATCCTGTGGAGGCTGCGCGCTCCTTCGGCTGAAACCGTTTCAGAAACGTCTGTTTTCCCGAGCCGGACGCCCCTGGCGCGTCGAAAACCAATGGTTTTTGAAAGATTTTCTGTTCCAGCGCACGCGTTTGAAGCCAGAGACGCGCGGTTCTCAACCGCGATGACGAATAAAATGTTTAAAAGCCCTCGGGGTTTTGAGCGTCCGGGAGCGTCCGCCCGGAGAAAGCGCAATGTTTTTCTTTGGGTTATCTTCTTACAGGAGATGCTGGGGGCCTGGGCTCTCTCGGGGGGACCAGAGAAGGCTGGTATCTGAGTTTTCTTTGAAAAATCAAATTTCGGAACCAAACTCAGGAATCGGAACGAGGGCTCGAGGCCCGAGGGCCCAGGCAAGAAGTCGCGGGGGGAGGGTTCCCTGAGGGGGCAGGGGGAGAGAGGTCAAGAGTGTGGTAGCTCCTTTAGGGTCTCCCGCGTGCCGATAAGACAAGCGGATAGAGGTAGGCTGGTGCACGTCGTCCGGGGCCACGGTCAGGAAGGAGCTGAAGGGGCCGAACCTCCTTTGTAAAGCGTAGAGCTTGGTGATTTCAGAAGCTCTTTCCTCACCGCTCCAGGGGATGGTCTTACCAGATGACGCCACGAACCGGAGCACTTGCTTGAGTAGCGCCCGGGCCTCTTCACTGGTGGGATCTGCCTTCGCGCGGTCCAGTCGGTCGAGGTAGACATCTTTGTCGGCGACCATGTCTGCGAAGGCTTTGAAGCTGAAAGGGTCCGTCTTCACGCGCAGAGCGACCCCCCTGGCAGCAGCGTGGCGTTGTATTTGGTTCGCAAGCAGGAATATGAAAATGTGGCAATGGGCGAAGCCGTTGTGGAACTGGGTGAGTATGTGTCTGGAGTCGTGTATGCTCAAGGGGCCCTGAGAAACCAAGCCGGCCCGCAACGGAAAGAGGAACCAGAAGGCGCCGTACAGCAAGTCGGCGTTGTTGGTGAACTCGTTCATGGGGCGCTTCAGTCGTCGGCACTTCGTGGGTGGCGGGCCACAGGCGGAGGCGTGAGAGGGTGGGCCAGCAGGGGTAGCATCCAGTTGCTCTTGGCGTTCGTCGTGGATGTCCTCGGGGTCGGCTGGACGCTCGAAGGGTGTCTACGAGACCATCAAAGATACTGCCAGCCACGGCGTCGCTGGATTGTAAGAAGACGCCAACTGGGTCCAAGGACAGCGTGGGCTCTGCGTGAATGTCGCCCTGGGGCTCGGTAGGTTGTCCGAGGACGGTATCCTGTGGATCACGATTCCACTGAATCTGCGCGTGCACGCTTCGGGGCCCATTGTGCAGGGCCAGGGGCAGAAACTGGGCGGAGGTGGCGACGTGGTAAAAGGGAAAGGTTGCGAAGTCGGGGGGAGCTCGAGGAAGCAGGGAGCAGGAGAGCGCAGTGTTGTTCGCCGCCCCCAGGGGGGGGGGCTCGGGCGGCCAACGAAGAATGAACGCGCAGGTTCGGTGGAAGAGTGGAAGCGTCCTGGTGGAGGTCGTCCATGGCGACGTCCCTGACGTTGGCGATATCCGATGGCCGGCTGGCCTCTTCTACGTCGTCTGTGTCCGCGTGACGGGAGCGAGCTGACAGAGAAGCAGACCTGTCAGCCAGCGAGGCTGCGATGTGCGCAATCGGAGGGGATGCGTCTGTGGAGGCCACGTGTCCGAGGGCGCGGCGTAGCGAGAGGTGGTTGTAGAGTACATGGGGTCGCATCTGCACGCTCTTCATGGAAAGAGCGTGGCGTTCGAGGTTGGTGACTCGGTCGGTGTTGCCGACGTAGACCACCTGGATGTGCTCCAGTACGTTGCGGAGTCGGGCGGCGTTGAACTGGGCTTCGATGGCGGTGGGCCCGTCGTGGACGAATGCGATCATGTGGCCCTTGAGGACAGACCTAGATGCTGCGCTGGAGCGCTGTCCAGGGACATGCATTTTGGCCACGAGGCTGTAGAGGCGCACGTCTGCGAGGGCAAGGGCTTCAGCCTCGGAAGGAGTTTCGAGCCCGATTCGAGAAAGCAGCCCGAAATCCCGTCCCGAAGCCAAGGATCGCGAAGGCGGAGCGGCCGCCGGATCCGACAGCGGCCGCGCGCAACTCTCGCATAGAAACGTCTCGTGGCCACCGTCCGGCATGGTGCGCGTGAGCTCCGGGTGCAGGTGCAGCCTCGCGGAGGCGCCGATGGAGACATAGCTGCGGATGCTTTTGGTCTCGACGGTGCGCGTGGAGCCGTCAGCCTCGCAGAAAGTCACCGCAGGCATGGCGTCGAGGTCTCTGCATTCGTCATGCGTGAGGAAGAGCCAATGGTCGGGAGGCAAGTCTTCGAGCCGAACGCGCTCCGTGGCAGGGAACGCAGGGTCGCGGCGACCGCAGGAACCGCATCCAGGGAGAGGAGCGGCATGATCCATCTTCGCGGAGTAAGCTCGGACCATTCTGCGTTGGTCATCGGCCGTAACGGTACAGAAAGTGCGAACGTCGTTGGCTATCTGGTCGAAGAGGGCGTCGTCAGAAGGTGGCGCCGTCGCGGCGTCCCGATGGCGGAGCTGTCTGGAATGTCGTGACACCTGGTATCCAGATTCAGAATGTAGTCGTTCAGTGAAGTCCAGCGGCGTGGCGTCGCCGGCAGTGGTCGTTGCAGGAGCAGCTGCTCGCCTCGTGGCGCTTCGGACAGCCTCCGGGTGGGATGCAGGGGCGCCTGCAGTAGCTGCCGCGGCTTGCGCGGCGGTGATAGCAGCTCGCCTCTTGGCGCATCGGGCAGCCTCCGGGTGGGGTGCGGGGGCGCCTGCAGTAGCTGCCGCGGCTTGCGCGGCGGTGGCAGCAGCGCGGCGCGCCTTCTCTCGGGCTGCTTCTTTGGCGGCGTACGCAGCGTTGCGGCGCCGCTTGCGTGGGGCAGCGTCTGGCTTGGATAAGAGGGCTGCAGTGGGGGCGGCAGCAGGGCGACGTCGCGCCACACTGCGGGCAGGCCGCGGAGGGAGCGCGGAGCCCGCGGCCGGCCGCTTCCTCACGACGGAAGGCGGCATGGTAGAGCCAAAACGGCTACAGAAAGAATCGCCACGGCTATGGAACCCCCCACGGCGCTTGCAGAGGTCAGGGTGCGTTGGGCCCTGTCGCATCCTGCGAAGAAAGTCGCCGGCCCCATGGGCCACGGGCGTGCTAAGATCTCCGGGAACTGCTTCCGAATATTTCTAGTTCGCGCGCGCGCGGGGGGGTCCCTGGGGGTCCCCAGACGAAAAGTACTCCGAGCCAGCCCTGGGCGAATCGGGTCAGAGATGGTGTTCCTCCTGGGCGCCGCCCTCAGGGCCACCTAAGAGCACGGTCGGTCGGAATAAGGGGACGGGGGCGCAGGGGGGGGGAGCGGGGGGGGGGGGCAGGGCACAGTCGGTCGGAATAAGGAAGAGGAGTTGCAGGGGGGGCATGTGTAGGGGAGCGCACGGTCGGTCGGAATAAGGGGAGGGGGGCGCAGGGAGGGAGCGGGGGGGGTGGCCCACGGTCGGTCGGAATAGTGGGAAGGGGGCGCAGGGGAGAAGCGGTGGGGGTGGCCCACGGTCGGTCGGAATAAGGGGAGGGGTGCGCAGGGGGGGAGGGGGAGGGGAGGCCCACGGTCGGTCGAATTGTTGACGCTTCGCGTATCCCCACCAGCCCATCCAGAAACGATGCTCAGGGGAGTTAAGGTGATCAGGGAAGTCGGGGAGCATGCAGAATAACAAAGGGCGGGGGAAGCTGTCACAGACCCCGAGAGGGGGAGGATGGAAGAGGAGTCGTCGTCGTCGTCGTCGTCGTCGTCGGAGGAGGAGGAGGTGGAGGGGGAAGAGGAGGAGGAGGAGGAGGAGGAGGACGGAGAAGGAGGAAGAATCGGAGGAGGAGGAGGAGGAGGAGAAGGAGCTTCTTGGGGGTCTTTTGAGGGCCTCTTGGAGGGCTTTTTGGGCGCCTTGGGGCATCTTGGGCGCCTCTTGGGACCCTCTTGAGGCGCTCTGGGGAGCCTTCGGAGCGCTTTTGGGGCCATCTTGGAGGGAGTCGATCAAACAAGAGGGGGGGTTTAATTAGCGTCCCCCCTCGGAAGGCCCTAAAATCGCCTCTTGGACCCCTCTTGGAACGCTCTTGGAGTGCTCTTGGGCGCTCTTGGGGCCGTCTTGGGGCTCTTTTGGGGCTCTCTTGGGGCCCTCTTGGGCCATCTTGGAGCCATCTCCAGGCCTCGGATAGCCATCGGAAGCGAAAAGGCGAGAAAGCCAAAATCATTGATTTTCCTTAGGTTTGGGGACGATTTTGGCCTCTTCGGGGCCTCCTTGGGGAGCTGTTTGGCCACTTGGAGTTATCTTGGGGCCGTCTTTGGGCTTCTTGGAACCATCTTAGGAGCCATCGTGAGCGATCTTGCGCTATCTTGAGCCATCTTGGAGCTCATCTTGGGTTCTCTGAGGCGCTCTTGGAGCCGTCTTGGGCCATCTTGGACGCTCTAACTACCCGCGGCCCCCCCCGTCCAGGTACAGGGGAGGGGGTAGGGGGAGGGGTAAACCCCTCCCCAAGGGGGAAGAGGGAGGGGTGGAAGAGGATCTGCTCTAGACCACCTACGCCCAGAGGGCGGTGGGATAAGGGAAGTGTGGGCGCAGGGGGGCGAGCGGGGGAAGGGCCACGGTCGGTCGGAATAAGGGAGGGGGCGCAGGAGGGAGGGGGGGGGGGCACGTTCGGCGGAATAAGGGGAGGAGGGGGCGCAGAGGGGAGCGGTGGGGGGGGGGGCATCGGTCGTGTCGGAATAAGGGGAAGGGGGCGAAGGGGGGGAGCGGGGGGTGGTGGGCCCACGGTCGTCGGAATAAGGGGAGGGGGGCGCAGGGGAGGAGCGGGGGGGGAGGGCCCACGGTCGGTCGGAAAGGGGAGGGGGGCGCAAGCATGAACGGGGGGGTGGCACACGGTCGGAACAAGGGAAGAGGAGCGCAAAAGGGAAAGCGGGGGCAGGGGGAAGCAAGGGGGTGGCCCACGGTCGGAATAAGGGGAGGGGGGCGCAGGGGGGGGGCGGGGGATGGGCCCACGGTCAAAATAAGGGGAGGGGGGCGCAGAGGGGGGAGCGGGGGGGTGGCCCACGGTCGGAACAAGGGGAGAAGGGGGCGCAGGGGGGGGGCCGGGGCGCGGCCCACGGTCGGAATAAGGGGAAAGGGGCGCAGGGGGAAGCGGGGACGGCTCACGGTCGGAATAAGGGGAGGGGGGCGCAGGGGGGGCACGACCACCAGCGCGACCAGCCACCAGCACGAGCACCAGCACCTCCACCGGCACGACCACCAGCGAAACCGCGAGCACGACCACCGACACGACCACCAGCGCGACCACCAGCACGACCACCAGCACGACCAGCCACCTGCACAACCACCAGCAAGACCACCAGCAGGACAAGCGAACAGCACGACTACCAGCACAACCACCAGCACGACGACCAGCACAACCACCAGGACGACCGCCAGCACGACCACCAGCACAACCACCAGCACGACCAGCCACCAGCACGACCACCAGCACAACCACCAGCACGACCACCAACACGACCACCAGCACGTCCAGCACGGCCAGCCACCAGCACGACCACCAGCACATCCACCAGCACGACCACCAGCGCAACCACCAGCACGACCACCTAGCAGGACCACCAGTACAAGCACCAGCACGACCACCAACACGATCACCAGCACCTGCAGCACGGCCAGCCAGGAGCGGGGGGTGGTCCCACGGTCGGAATAAAAAAGGGGAAGCGCAGAGGGGGGAACGGGGGGGTGGCCCACGGTCGGAATAAGGGGAGGGGGGCGCAGGGGGGGAAGCGGGGGGGGGGCCCACGGTCGGAATAAAGAGAGGGGGGCGCAGGGGGGAAGGGGAGGGTGGCCCACGGTCGGAACAAGGGGAGAGCGGCGCAGGGGGGGAGCGGGGGGGCGGCACACGGTCGGAATAAGGGGAGAGGGGCGCAGAGGGGGAAGCGCGGGCAGGGGGGAGCGGGGGGGTGGCGCACGGTCGGAATAAAGGGAGGGGGGCGCAGGGGGGGAGCGGGGGGTGGGCCCACGGTCGGAATAAGGGGAGGGGGGCGTAGGGGGGAAGCGGGGGGGTGGCACGCGGTCGGAATAAGGGGAGGGGGGAGCGCAGGGGGGGAGCGGGGGGGTGGCCCACGGTCGGAATAAGGGGAAGGGGGCGCAGGGGGGAAGCGGGGGTGGCCCACGGTCAGAATAAGGAAGGGGGGCGCAGGGAGGGCACGACCACCAGCACGTCCAGCCACCAGCACGAGCACCAGCACCTCCACCGGCACGACCACCAGCGAAACCACGAGCACGACCACCGACGCGACCACCAGCGCGACCACCAGCACGACCACCAGCACCTCCACCAGCACGACCAGCCACCAGCACAACCACCAGCACGACCACCAGCAGGACAACCGAACAGCACGACTACCAGCACAACCACCAGCACGACCACCAGCACAACCACCAGGACGACCGCCAGCACGACCACCAGCATGGAGCAGCAGCAGAACCACGAGCACGACCACCAACACGACCACCAGCGCAACCTCCAGCACGAGCACCAGCACCTCCACCAGCACGACCACCAGCACAACCACCAGCAGGACCACCGGCACAACCACCAGCACAATCAACAGCACGAGGGAGACCAGCAGGACCAGCGAATAGCACGAATGCCAGCAGGACCAGCCAACAGCACGACCACCAGCACAACCCTCAGCGCGAGCGACAGCACGACCAGCCACCAGCACGACCACCAGCACAACCACCAGCACGACCACCAGCACGACCACCAGCACCTCCACCAGCACGACCACCAGCACCTCCACCAGAACGGCCACCAGCACGACCACCAGCACCACCAGCCACGACCACCAGCAAAACCACCAGCACGATGGGCCCACGGTCGAAATAAAGCAGTGCGAGATCAGACCAGTAGGTATGATGATTAACGCGACTGCATTATCCAGGCAATGACGGCGGCGCGCCAGCGGCTCATTTTCCACGCCAAACGATCGACCGTAGATATTGCACGCGGTATTTCTCAGCGAGCAGTGCTTGCACTGAAACGGCCTGCCGCTGCGCCGAACGGACGATGGTCTTGGTGGCCCTCGCCAGCGTGGATCCGAGGATCCTGATGGGGGCGCAAAATATTGGGAAATCGTATCCCCGCTGCAGCCGACTGGCCGGGGGGATCGACGCTTGTCCCGAGCCGATGAGCGACTCGCAGATCGAATCCCCGCTTCTGTCGAGCATGCTGCGCTACTCGGCCTGGACGGAAACGGCGCATTTTGTTCATGCGGCTGGCAATCTCAAGAGTGATGAACTGGGCCATCGGCCCCGCAGCTCGGAAAGTCGCAATAGCAACTCTGCACTTCAGCTGCGGCGCTGTCAAGCACACCTTGTTCGGGGGTGGCCTCGTCGACCCCCGAACCTGCCATCGGCGGCGCGCGCGAGGCGAAGCAGGCCTGTCGGGCCCGACCGGCGACGACGCAATTTCGGGTCAAGTCTAAGCCAATCCAACCGACCCAACGCCCTCGAGGCAAGACGTCTCCACTTCAGAATGCGGCCCCGAGCCGCCGAACAATGTTCTAAGAGGCCCTGGGCAGCTCTGATTGCCTTCCGAGAAGCCCCGAGGTGCTCTCAAGGCCAATCAGCTCTCCGTTTGACCTCCGGAAAAAGCCGACAGGCCCCAGCGGGCATGCTCGGGGCGGAAGCCTAAGAACTGGGGTGAACAGACCTGGCAGCGCCCCGGGAATGTCCCGGGAGAGTCACAGGAGTGTCCCGGGAGTGCCCCGGCAGCGTCGTCCCGGGAGTGCCCCGGGAGCGTCCCGGCGCCCTCGGGGCCTGGGGAGGCGGGCGAGCCCGAAAATACTATGTTGGAGCGACTGTCGCCCCCCCGCGGCCGTCCGCTCACTGCATCTGGACCCCCGATGCATCTCGGCAGCACATGTTAAGATTTGTTCCAGCATGGGCGGTGGGGGGCGCGCTAACGATTGATTCCAGACCATCCCCGCGGACGGCTTGCACCCCCCCCACCTCGCCGACGTGGCCGAGGCGGCCCAAAGCGATGACCGGCGTCCCAGCGGGGAATCGAACACCCCTGCTGAACTTGAGCTGCTCTAGGGGCGAAATTGCTCCATCTCCGCGACTGATTGTCCAGCTCGTGATGTTGGTCGCTATTTTCAAGCTAGTCCAGCCCATAAGCATGTCGCGCGATTTCCGTGAATAATAACCGCCTAACGCAACCTCCTCGACACGCACGAGAATGGGATTCCTGAATTACTTGGTTCGTGACAGCGGTCGACCGCAGGCGAGGGGCCGCGACTGGCCAATGAATATGCTGCCCCCCCCCGCGTGATCTAGGATGCGCATAGTTGCGAGCCGCCCTGGCAATCGGCCGTTCGACGCAGGGGCGGTTCGCCTAAAAAAAAACTGTTGCTGGCGATGTTTTCGGTTGCCCGTCGCGAATCATCTGCTGGCGGGCCGATGGCATGCCCCAGAGAACAACATGAATTGGCGACGTGTCTATGAGTCTGGCGTCGACGAAATCACTGGCGCATTGCCTTCGCGCGCCAGAGAAACAACATAAAGTGCTGTATTTTCCAGCCGTCTGGCTTGCATTATCTCGAAGCATTCCCGCGTTGAGCTGGCACTCCTGGTCTGCCGAGGCACGGTCGCCGCGACGCTGCTCCCAAGTAATGTTTTCACGTGGCGGGTCCGCGCGGACATTCGCGCCGTGGGCAGACTGGGGCACCTGGCGCGACTTTTTTCAGATGCCCCAGTCGCGTTTAAGTGCTGGGCCGCGCTGGGGCTCTGCCAAAGCTTCCATGGCGCCTCCTCGGGATCCAATGTTGCTCCAACGGGGCGCCGGGGCGGGCACCGCGGGGCGGCGAGCGCGAACCAGCTCTGCCTGGCCGGGGCCGCCCCGTGGCCCGCCCAAGACCCCCCGGGCAAGGTGGCCCCAAGAGGGCCCGAAGACGGCCCCGAGAGCGACCCGCAATGAAGCATCTGAAGCGGCTGCTCCCAGTGCCCCACTATCGCTAGTGCCTCTCGAAGCCCCCGGGGCTCCGAGGGGCTTCTAGATGGCCGCGACAGGAACCTTCAAGGGCTCCAGTGGGCCCCGCCATCGAGCCAGCTACGTTCACATGCTCAATTATACTTGGCCATGTGGCCGTCTTGACATCCTCTGCGGCGCCCTTGCTTTCAGGCGGCCCGAGATGGCCCCAGAAGGGCCCCGGGGGAAACCGAGAGCGAGCCGGAGTGGGGCATCTGGAACAGCCGCTGAAGGTGCTCTACTCTGGTCGACTCCACGGGCCGCCCCAGGGCCCCCCGCGGGCCCCTTTGAATGCCGCGCGCAACTCCTGCGGCCCGAGACATGGCGCCGTCTGCACGCGCTTCGCGCGGGCAATTTGGATTTTCCCTTCAGGCGAGGCCAACTGGGTCATCCAGAAGGTGGGCCGTCGAGAGGGTGCATAGAGCGGCTTTCGGGGAGGGGTTTCCACGATTTCTGGAGCGCCGTTCCGCCCAGCGTTCGGAGGAGTTCGTTCGCCTCGAGTCGCGGCCAGCGTTCGCGTCGACACGGGGCCACCTCGAAGCGGGATCAGGCCTCGCGAGTGGAGCCGCATAGTCCGCGGGGGGCAGCCTTGGAACTGCCCATCTGTTATTGTCTCTCCTTCGCGTCCTCTGCGTCCTGGTCGACCGCCGCGCCCGGTTTTCACGTCGCCGCGGCGGCGCTTTCCCCGTTATCTCTCCTGTGCGCGTGCCCGCGCCAGCGTTCCTCTCGGCCCCGCTCGCCGCGCCGCCCCCCGCCCCTTCCGCCGCCGCCCCCACTTCCCCCCATGTTACTCTCAGTCGCAGTTCCCCCCCGCCCCCCCCATCCACCACCTTGTTTTTCTGCTCTACGCAGCCAGGTCTGCCCAAACGCACACAACGCCCATTTCTAAGCAGGATATGCCTTATCGTCCGCGACGAAGCCCGCAGCGAGCTAGTCCGCGCAATATGCCCCCATGCCTCCTTCCCCTTCCTCCCCCTACCTCCCCCCGCCCCCGCCACTTCCCCCCCTCTTCCTCGTGCTCTCTCTCCTGCCCACGCCCCCATTCCCCTTTGCGCTTCTCCCCAGCCCCCCCCCCCCCAGACCTGCCCTCCTGCCCGCCCGCCCCGCCCCCCCCTCCCCATCCCCCGCTCGCCGCCCGCGCCCCCCTGTCCGCGCAGGGCCGTTCGGGGGGGCGCGAACGCTGTTCCGAACGCTGTTCCGCGGAGGCGCAATAGAGGCGCGAAGTGGGTCACCGACCCGGCCCATGGGCGGAGGCGCCAAGTGGGCCACCCACCCGGCCCATGGAACCCCTCTCCGCCCCTGGCCCCAAGTGGGTCGCCCATCCGGCCCACGCGGCCCCCCCGCCCCTGCCGCGCCCGCCCGCCGCCCCGAGACGCCAAGTGGGTCATCCATCCGGCCCATGGAACCCCGTTCGCGAACGCTGTTCCGAACGCTGTTCCGCGGAGGCGCAATGGAGGCCCCAAGTGGGTCATCGACCTGGCTCGCGGACGGAAGCGCCAAGTGGGCCATCCACCGGGCTCGTGGAACCCCTGCCCGCGGAACCCTTGGAAATGCTTTTCCGCGCCTCTGGGGCGAGGGGCCCCGCGCCCCTGGCCGCCCCCGCGCCGACCTCCAGCCCCCCCCCCCCTCCTTGTCGCCCCCGTCTGCCCGACAGCACCCCTGCCCCCGTGCCCATTCCCAGCGACGCTCTGGTCAAATCGCCCCCGCGCGGCACTGTCGGCGGCGCCCAGAAGTGAGCGCCGTCGCGCGGCAGACACACGCAGCAGACCATCATTTTCGCAGTGGGGTCAACCTGCGCGCCGCCCATCGCCGGGGACCACTGCCGCGCCTTCTGGGCCGCGACCCCGGGAGGTCAACAAGGGGGGGAAGGGCTGGCGGGAGGCAAAATGGGGGGGGGAGGAGGGGGGGGGGGGAGGGGGGGGGGGGGGGGGCGGAGGGCCATCGAACCGAAATGGCGACCGAAAAAGCGGAAGGGGAAGGGGGGGGCGTTGGGGCATAGGAGGGCAACATGAAGGTGGATGGAAGGATGAACCTTAGAAGCAGCAACATCCGAAACCAGGATGAGCGGGATAACGATAGCGAATTGTTGTCAAACTTTGTTGTATAACAGGCCGTGCATCGCGCGTCGCGCGTGACGGAAGGATACCGGCTGCGCGGCTCGGATGCGCGCATGCGTCGGCAAACTACGCCCCATCCTATGAGGGAAGCATGCGATGCCGCATGTTGTCGCGCGCGCTGCCTTGCGGGGTCGCCTAGCTGGCGTACTGCAAGGGTACAACTGGCTAACATCGGCCATCCTACCATTCCAGCTACGACCGACCCATGTGAAATCCCAAATGTAATTTCTTGCGCACGCCACACTCCCATCCACCCGATGAACGACCCACTTGTTCATCCACCCCCTGGGTGACCCAGTTGGACCCCTCCAATCCCCAATGCATTTTTTGATCGGTGTTTCCGCGCGGTACGAGCCGAAGGGCGCGTCGCGCGCGCGGGCGCGCGGCGGCGCCGGTTGGGCGCGGCCGTGCGCACGCGCGCCGTGCACGCAGGTTTTCTCGCGCGGAATGCGCGACATTCGCCCGGGCCGCTCCCGATGAGCAAGGTGCGCAGTGCAGCCGCCATGCGTTGCATCCGCGTTTTGAGGTGTGCTTCTATTAGCGGTTCGAGATAAAATCAGACAGTGCCAGGTGTTCTACTTCTACCCATCGCAGCCCCAAAATCGAATTTCCGAAAATCTATCATCGAGCGGATCCTCCTCTTCCCCTTCTTCCTCCTTCTCTGCCCCCCCTCGCCTCCGCATTGTTCTATCCTCCATTTATGTGTTCGGGCTTCTCCCTCATCCCTACGCGCGCACTCCCGGCATGCTGCGCCCTCTCAGTGCCCCTCGCTGAAAAAAGCGCCGCGGGTAGACACCCCGCAAAAAACAATTTTGGTCGCGACCCCAGCCCGAAGCGCAGCGCATGCGCGCCCCCCGCAAAGACACATAGTTTCGTCGTCGGTCGGCAAAATCAAGTCGGGCAGCTGTCCTCCAACGGTTCAAGTGTGGTTGAAGCGTGATTCAGGTGTGGTTGGATTGTTATTCAAGATTCGTGCGCTTGCATTTCTAATGCGATTTCAACGTGGTTCAAATTTATTCAAAAATGTAAATATGAGTCGTCCGTGTAGTTCAAGCGTTGTTAACGTAAGCTTTAAAAGTGATTCGCATGTAGCTCCAGTGTGATCAGAGTGTAATTCCGGGGTAGCTCAAACGGAGTTATGGTGTAGTTCTTTGCAGATCAAGAGTGCGCCGCGTGTAATTCACGCGTAGTTCGGGTTAGTTCACGTGCAGCGGCAATGTAGCTCAGAATGGAGTGCAGGTTCTGGCGCACTCATTGTAATTCAAATATAAGTCAAGTCTAATTCAAGTATAGTTCACGTGCAGCTCCAGTCTAATGCAAGTGTAGTGCCGGTGTTGCTCAGCGCAGCTCCAGTGAAGATCCGGCGTAGCTCGGGTGTAATACCGGCGTAGGTCAGATGTGGTTTGGGTGTGGATCAAGTGCAGTTCTGGAGCGGCTCATGCGTTGTCCAGCCGCAGCATTAGCGCGCCCCTAGAATAGCGCCAACACGCGCTAAGTGCAACCCATGTGCACTGCACGCGAAATTACAATGTGCTTCAAGCGAAGTTCAGTCGCGGCCCATGCACGGCGCCCTCCTGGCGCGCCGCGGCATGGCTGAGCACCGGCAGCGCGGGCGTCGTTCAGGCGCACTGCCGGGCCAATGCAAGCGTTGGCCGCGCGTGGTTCGAGCAGCTGACGCGCGCTTCGGGCGCGGCGGCGCCGCTCCGCCCGCGAAAGGGCACGCGCGTCCGAGAGCGGACGGGCGGCGGGCAAGCCGCCGGCTCGGGGCCGCGCGTCGCCCGGCGAGCCCGGCGCAGAAGCGCCGCGCAGAGTTCGCGCGCGACGCAAGCGCGCGCTTTCGAGCTGGCCCCCCCAGATCGCGCGCGCGATGGCGGCGCGGCATCGCTGATTACCGCGCGTGGCCCAGCCCCTGCGCCGCGCAAACTGGCGGCCGCGCCGAATTCCACGCGCGCGCGAGGCAGGCGGCGGCGCAGCAGCTCGCCCCGCTCGGGCAGCGCGCAAGCGCCCCGCAGACCGCGGCGGCGCGCAGATTGTCGCGCGCCCTGCGGCGATGCAAACGCGGCCACCAATGGGCATCGCTTCTCCGACCCCCCCCTGGCGGCGTTGCCTGGGCCCTACTGGCGGATTTACCTGCCTAGGTAGGGAGTATAAGCCGCCCCCTCTGGGCTTCGAGGCGCGCGCCCCCAACTGGGGCGGTCTCGAGGGAGGCGGGCGCGGGGGCGGGGATCGGTTCAACGGCGCGAAACCCAACCATGGAGCCGCGCGCAACGACATGGGCCACGGACAGCGCGAAATTAAAAGGCACGCGAGCCACGCGTCAACGCCGCCGCCCTCCCGATGCATAGCCGCGCGGCGTGCCGGGCGCCCACCTGGTCGCAGCGCGGCCCCATCTCCGACCCGCGCTCGACTGCGCGCGCGGGCGCGGCTCGGGCGCGCCCCGTGCGTGGCGAGTTGAATTGGGGCGCGGCGCAACCCGCGGCGCGCGCGCGGTCCGCCCATGGCCCAGGGCACCCCTCGCCTGCGGCATGCTGCCGCGCAGAGCGGCTCCTCGTCGGCCCCGGGCTTGCAAGCGGGCGCCTCATTCGGCGCCGGCGAGCCCCCGCGTTCGCGCGCCAGATGGGTCTCATTCGGATCGCACCTGTCTGACCCAGGAGAAGACGCTCTTCGAGAGAAACTCACCTCAGGTCAAGCATGGCGAAGACGAGGGCCCTGAAATTGCTCTGGACGCCCTGCCGTAGTCCTGGGCGTTGGTGCGCATGCCCAATATGTCCCGTGCTTGCGTGCGCAAGTGCGGATCAACTTTGCTCCAGGTGCGATGCAAGTGTGGTGCAGGTGTTGTCGTTGTAGTTCATGCGCAGCTAACATGAATTTCAAGACTAGTTCAAAAGCGCTTCCAATGTAGTTCGAGAGCTTTTCCGATGCAGCACAGGTGAACATCAGAAATCTTTCAGGTTGGGCATTGTGCTCAAAGTGGCGCAAGGTAGGTCAGGCGTAGCTCAGGTGTGAGCCAAGTGTGGCGATGGGGTAACCAATCTAGTTCAAATGTAACCCAAGTCTAGATCAAATACAGTTCGAATGTAGTTCAAGCGGGGTTCAACTGTCGCCCAAGCGTGGCCCAGTGTAGTTCGGGTCAAATTCAAGCGCGGTGCAGGCGCAGCCCTGGCACACCAAGCGCAAACAACAAAAGGTTCACATGTGGTTTCAAGCGTGGCTTCCGCGTGCGTCATGGTTGGATCAAATGCGTCTCAGGTGTAGTTTAAGTGTGGGCCATATGAAGTCATTGTAGACCAAGTGTAGTTCAAGTGTAGTTCAAGTGTGATTCAAGCGTGGTTCAAGTCCCGTTCGATAGATCAAGTGTGGATCAAGTGTATTTCAGGTGTCCGTCCAATGTGGCTCAGCTATAGTTCTTCTGATGGCATGCAATCCAACTGTAGTTCAAGTATAGCTCGAGCGCACCCCGGGGGGAATTCACGTGCGTTGCAAGTGTGGCTCATAAGTGGCCCGTGTAGTTCAAGTCTAGTATACGCGTAGACCAAAGTGTAGTCCACGTGCAGTTCTTGTCTAGTTCAACTGTAGCTCAAGTGCGATTCAAGGGCGCCCCAAGCGCGGCGCGAAGAAAAGACATTGCAGCACGAGTGAATGGTCGCGCGCAGTTCAAGCGCACTGCAAGCGCGGTTCAAGCGCAGATCAAGCGACGGCCACGAACGTCTGAAGCGCGGCCGAGGTGCAATGCAACTGTGGCTCAGGCGACGCCCGCGTAGTTGAAGTGAAGCCCAAGTGCGGTGCAGGTGTAATGCATATCAAATTTAAGAGCAGTTCATGTGCCAGCTCCAACTGTAGTTCCAAGTATATTTCACAAGTGGTTAAAGTCAGGCACAGGCGTAGTGCTCGTAGTTGGTTGCGTTCGAATGTAGTTCCAGTTTAGTTCATGCCTGACCCAAGCGTAGACCAGATCAGTTCAACTGTGGTTCAGGAGCAGTCCTTGCAGTTCAAGTGCGGTCCAAGTTTGGTTCGAATGTAAGCCAGGTGTAATTCAAATTGCTTCCACGTGCAACTAATATGTAGGTCGAAAGGTTGCGAAAATGTGGTTCAGGTGCAGTTCAAGTGTGAATGCGGTGTAGACTTTGCGTTGCAACGGTAATCCAAGGCCACCTCAAGAACACTTCAAGTGTTATCCTGACTGTAGTTCGGATGAAATTCAAGTGCAGCGCGTGCGCAGTGCAGGTGCAGCGCACTTGTGAATACCCCCCCCCCCCAGTAGCAAGTGTAGTGCAAGGGTGGGCCGGATTAGTTTCACATGCAGTTGCTGCATACCCCATGCAAGCCGCATGTAGTTCAAGCGTAGTTCAAGTCCGGTTCGAGAATCGTGAAAGTGTCGTTCGCACGTAGTCCAACTGAAGCTCAAGTGTGGCTCGCTTGTTCTCCATGCGTTCAAATATGAAGTCCCAGTTGCAGTGTAATTACAAGTTTTGCACATGCAGTTCGCGTCACATGCAAGTGTAGTTCAGGTGTCACCAAATGCGGTCCAGGTGCAGCCCCTGTAAGTCTACTGTTGTTCACACTTGTTGAAAACTTGTTCAATTGTGGTTCAAGTACACATCCGGTGCGTTTCAAGAATATCCCTGTCGTAATGCATGTGCGGACCAGGTGTAGCCATTGCAGTTCAAGTGAAAGTCAGGTCGAGCTCGAGAGTGCTTCATGTATAGATCCAGTGCAGTGCTAGTCCAAGTGCAATTAAAGAGAAATTCAGGTGTAGTTCCAATGTAGTTCAAGTATGGTGCGGGTCTAGCCCTTTCAGTGCGAGTGTATGTCCACTGCGATTCAAGTGTAATTCGTGTGTACTGCAAGTGTAGTTCAAGTGTGGCCCCAATGCAGGCCGACGCGACGGTTCCTTTGTCTCCTCCTCATTTTCCTGTCCTTCATACTCTTCCTTGTCCTCCTCCACCTCCTAAGCTTTTCCAACAGAGCGCGTCACAACACCGATGCCGTTTCTCGTGCCCGTCTTCCTTGCTATCCCTGTCCCCTCCGCTCTATATTCCCTCCTCGCCTCTCCTCGCGTTCCCAGCAACAGCGGGGCAACCAGCAACAGCAACAGCCTGGTCACCCTGTTGTTGTTGCTGGTCACGCTGCTGCTAATCACCGTGCTGCTGCTGGAGGCGATCGAGGCGCTGTCGACGGCGAAATTACAATGGACCTCTCGAGTGCTCGCCATTATTATTATCCATATCTCGGGATAAAACACCTACCTAGGACACGTTCAAGTTTATCGACAGTCCTTAACGTTCAGGTCTTATCATTGATGTTCATGTGTGTTGGTGGGAATTCGGTTAACATAGCTGCTAATATTAGATCAGATCGGAAGCTCAAGGGGGATACCTGTAGTCCGGGGGCAGGGGCACCTGTAGTCCAGGGGAGGGTACCTGTAGTTCGGGACCAAAAAATATTAAGGGACACAGAGCCTCCTGGGACCTCTTGGGGCCTTCGGGGTGGCGTTCGGGCGCCTCCTGATCGACTTGGCCCCGCTGCCTGGGCCGAGCAAGGGCTTCCAGGAGCTCTGACAAGCCTGGGGGGCATCCTGCAAGGGCGTCCGAGGGGGTCCCCAGGGCCACATATCAGGAGGTTCCAGAGGGTCCCGGGGTTCCGAAATTAACTTAAAGGGCAGATTTTTTTTGGGGGGGGTCCCCGGTATTAGAAAAATATGAACGGGAATGTGCGTGGGTGTGTGCAAAGATTAAAGATCACTGTTTTGTTGTTCTCTTATCGCGGGACTGAACGAACGCGCTTGCTGCTTCCCACTTCTCGACCGACTCTGTGTGACTTCCCCGTGGCCATGCTCCCCCCCCTCCTCCCCCCCCCCTGGAACCATCGGCAGTGGCAACGAGCGCGACCGATGTCGACCGACGCGTCACGAGCGACGGCCACAGGACAGCGGCGAGCAGGCAAAAACGGCGCAGCCGCCTCCACCTCAACCTCCCCCGACGTCCGACGTCGTAACAAGAGCATACGTTACTAGGAACCCGAAATTCAAGACGCTGCTAACCAGGATGCCCAAATTCCACCTTGAGGAAACGAAAGGAACCACGGTTGGCTGAGAACGATACGAGTCCTGGTTTAACGCACCTCCCTTTGATAGCAAATCCAGACATCATCGCGACACATCGGGCCGGACCGCTTGACCGCGTGCTCGTACGAGACCTGCCGAGCCCGATCCATCGACACTGCACCCGGGAAATGGGGCAAACCAAGACCATACCACCATACCGCGACTTTTGGCACGACGCCCAGCAGTGCATCAGCGCCGGCCGAGTCAAGCCCATGCCGTGCCCAGGATCGGTACTTGTACACACGCCCTCCTGGCTTGGGCACAACGGCGCACATACACACGCATACACACACACACACACGCGCAAACACACACACACACGCACTCGCGTTTCCTCCGACGCGCCAGTGGGTTACAGCCAGCGGTGAACACTAGATCAAAGCCTGCAAAGACATGCCACGAACATATATACACAGACAACCTCCGACGAACTTTGCATGTACCTTCAGGGACGGAGGGAGGCGGTGTATAAAAGTCACTGGCTCTCAGTCATGATTTATACACCGCCACACTCCCTTGAGGCCCAGGAACAATCCATTAGAGAGTGTCTGTGCGTTTTAGAACGACGACGGGGCACACGCACACGGACAATTTTCCCTCGGCGTCTGCGCGCACGGGTTTACAGCGATACCAGTGCTGGTGCATGAGGGTCATGAGGGGCAACAGGGGGGACTGGCTCACGGGAGGAAACATCGACCAGGAATCTGGGATGCATCATCCAAATATTTGCGATAGGTCCCTGGTAACGAAATCCAACGTTCCTGGGCGGGGTGGGCTATCAGGCCCCTATCGGCGATGAATGGGCGATTGGGGGTCGATGCACTCCCCTCTGCGCCTTTCCCCCCCTCTGCTGCCCCCAAGTGCAGAGCCGGGATGCAGGCGGAGACAGTGCAAGCGAGCAAGGCACACAAACACACACACACACAACAAAAAAACACTCACGCACACGGCACAGCGGTCCTTGTTCCAGAATTCGCCTGGCTCAGGCGGGTGGTAATCGGGGGTGGCGTAGATCGGGGGTAAAAGAAAGAGCTCCAATCGGGCCATTTAGGGCCCCTTCTGGACAGGATCCCGCGGTGCCGGTGTGTAAGCAAATGGCGCCCTCCGATCCTCGGCAGGCGCCAGATGACGAGGGATGACCGGTTGGGTCGCGGAGCACCCCAGCGCGAGCCTGGGGCGTGGCTCTGCCGTTGAGCCACCCGCTCCGGTAGCCTGCCGCGTCGGAAGGGGGAGGGCTGCAGCACGACAGGGTCGTACGGATGCGCGGAAAGGGCTGTAGGGATGGAGGCGTCGAAGATCCATCGGAGGCCGAGGGAAAATCCGCGACCCCCTTCCTCCACTTCCTCGATCCGCATGGCCTCCCGCGTGCAGGAGGAGGGCTGCAGCGCGGCAAGGTCGTACAATAGGTTCGTACGGCGTGAGCACGCGCAAAAGTCTTTGACACTACGTCGGTCGTTCAATCTTGAACCGATCGCGGACCCGATCGTTTAAGGTTAAATTCCGTCGGGTCCTGTGGCATTACCGTGCCCCTCGGTGCTTCGGCATCGATCATTCCGACCTTGAACACCTCCGCTGGCGTTGGCGACGCGCCATCGCTGCATGAACCTACCGTACGGATGCGCAGAAGGGGATGTAAAAGGACTTTGAGGCGCCCAAGTTGGAAGCCTCTTGGGCAGAACGGCAGAAGATGGGCCGAAGAGGCAAGAACTCCGGGGTGCTGAAAAGCTGCTCGTCTTTACGATCCTGCTTGTATATTCATACACATACATGCAAACATACATACCTACATGTATACATATATATATATATACATATAAATAGACTGCGCTTCGCGCGCGCTGAGGTTTTAGGGAGCCCCAGCCCTTGACAAAGTCACATCACCAATGAAGTAATTACCCACAAATGGTTTGCGCATGGGGTAGAAGGCATCAATAACGTGGGCAGAGCAGATACGAATTACCGACAAGGGCATTTGCAGAATATTCAATGCGGAGTTATACGCGCCAGGAGAAACAATGGAGTGACCACATCGGCAGCGCTGTGCAACGCATTGCCATGTAATCTAACCAGATGCGGGTCCCATGCGGCTCGAAGCATTACAACAGCTAGCAAAATAACTTAACATCATTCAACGCAATGCAAATCAAATCAAAGCTGAACAATGCTCACCAATGCAATGCGGATCATAAAACAATGCAATTGCACATGCAACGGAACGCAACCCAATGGAATACAATGCAATACTATGCGCACGCATGCACAATACCGAACATGATTCTGGGAACTCAGATATCCCAGGGACTAGCTGATGTAGAAAGAGCCCAAGAGCACCCCAAGGGGAGCCCAAGACAGGGCAAAAGGGCCCTCAAGAACAGCCAATGAGTTCGCCGAGAAAGGCTCCAATGGGCACGAGCGTGGCCCAAGGAGCTCCAAGCAGGCTCCAGAACGGGGCGATGGAGGGACCCAAGAGGCGCCACAAGAAAGTTATAATATGGCGTCAGGAAGACAGGGCCCAGGAAAGCATCCCCTCAACCCTACAAGCAAGCCGCGAGGGTTCACGACCAGCCCCAAGAGTGGCGTCAAAGGCGCCGCAAGGGGATCCCGAAGTGGGCTCCAAGAAGCTCCCTATTGGCCTGGCAGGGGTGGAGCCTGGCGCGCGCGGCACCAGGCTCGCACCGAAACGCCGCGGCGAAACGGAGGCAACGGTGGCACCGCGACGGTGGCGGCGGCACAAAGCGCACCCCAGGCTCTAGCAAGCCGCAACCCTTGACTGAAGTAGTGACCCACACATGGTTTGAACTCTAGGTTCTGAGTGAAGAAAAAAACCAATCACGCGGGTCGCAAAACTTTCCCCCGCGAATTCCTGCACACCCTTCACAAAGATCGTGCACCAGAAAGATCTAGTTCCATGTGCTGCGTCCCGCCGCGTATTTCGACTCACTTCTCACACGGATCGTGCCCTTAAACCGACGGACCCTGAGAAAGGGTTCGCACCCCACCGCCCCCGCACATGTCGGCACACCTCTGACATGGATCATTCGTAAAGGGGCGCCTTAGTGGCGTCTTGGATGCTTCTCGTGGGCTCGCGGCGTGATTCTTATGGGCCTCTTGGAGCCTCTGCAAGGTTTCTTTGGGGCCTCGCGACGTCTGTTTGGGGCCACTCGGGAACTTCGGGGGATTTCTTGAAATCTCTGGGGGCCTCCTGGGAGGTTTCGGCAAACATACTGACCCACGACCCCTCTTGGCACCCTCGCGGGGCCCTCTTGAGCCTCTCGTGGGGCCCACTTGGGGCTCTTTTGGGGCGTCTTGCGCGCCTTTGAGACCGTGTAAGCGTATATTGATTGAGCGGGCCATCCATGTGGCTGCAGGGGCGAAACCGATATGATGAGCGGGGTACGAAGACACTTCAGGACGAAGGTCCCCGGGCGCTCCCCCCTTGACCGCGGCCACGGGGCGTCCAGGACACCACGGCTTCAACCTTGAGCGCCCCCTAGGCCCTCCCCCCTCTGACAGCGTCTCGCACTGGGAGGGGGTGCCTCGAAACTCGAGACACCGCGGCTTCAACCTTGCGCGCCCCCAAGCACCCCCCCTTGACCGCGATCCGCGGCTGGGGCGGCGCCTCGGGACACCACGGCTTTAACCTCGAGCGCCTCCCAGGCCCCCCCCCTTTAACCGCGTCTCGCGGCCGGGGGGGCTCCTCAGGACACGATAGGGGGGCACCCGAGGACACAATAGAGAGAGAGAGAGATAGAGATAGAGAAAGAGAGAGAGAGAGAGAGAGAGAGAGAGAGAGAGAAAGAGAGAGAGAGAGAGGAACAAACAAAAACAACAAAAAAAAGAAGAGGGACAGAGAGAAAGAGAGAAAGAGAGAATATGGAAACTCGAGCGGGGACCGGGAGAACCAACCAACCTCCTCGCCCCTCTTTCTGCGCTGCTCCGGAACGACTCCCAGCCCCCCCCTTGACCACGTCTCGCGGCTGGCGGGGCGCCTCGGGACACTGCGACTTCAACCTTGAACGCCTCCGGGTGTCACAGGACAAAGGGGGCTCGGATGATTTAAGGGATCGGGGAGGAGGGCGGACGGTACCTCATGTGCAAGCACAACTTCTCTCAGCGACTCCTCGGTCTGAGTCGCACCCTAAAAAGGCGATATACGACTGCAGGGCACATGAGGCAAGCAGGGGGGGCGAGAGAGGAACCCGGGACCACCACAGAGCCGGGCGACAATGACAGCGGACCCAACTTTAGTGGGCCCTGGAGCGTGAGGTAGGCGGGCTCCGTGATCGGCGGGCGCCGGCCTGCCTCGGGCTCCTCCCGCGCTGGCCTTCCGTTCCTCTCCCTAACCTCCTCTACCTCCTCACCTGCCTCCTCCCTCCTCGGACTTCCTTGAACCTTCCTCTTAGAGCCGTACCTCCCCTTCTATCCTCGGGGCGCTTCCTCCTCCTCGGCCCTTCCACGAGCTTCCTCGAGCAACGCTTTGCGGCTGGCTCCGCGGGGCCTGGACTTGAGGGACATATTGAGAGCCCGTTCGTCGAGATGCCCCCCTTTCGTCAATGAGACATTGCTAGCCCCTGCAGAGCAAGCCGCGCAAGGCGAGATTACTCTTCGCAGGATCTGCGTGCGTCAGCGGGTCAGCTGGCAGGCGTCCGCGCGGCAACCAACGGAGCTGGGTTCCTGTCGAGCATAGCGAGTCGCGGACTACGGCAAGCTCAGTGGCGTTTCGTCTGTCGGACCGGGGCCCGGCGGCATTCTTGCTGAGCGCGTCGAACGCAGACTTCGCATCCACCACGGCCAAAAACGCGGCTCGATTGCCAAGCTCGCAGCTCGCAGACATAATCACCGAAAAAGGGGCAGCTCCTAGATGCCACGATGGCTTCAGAACATCCCCGAAGACGGCATCGCGCCACAAAACCTGCAGATACTGAGCCTCCGCCACAGCCCCACTCAGAGCCAGAGTCTCCGCCGCAACAGTTGAGCTGATAACTCGCTTCAGCCTCTGGGGGCGCCAAGACAGCAGTGAGACCCTGGCTCGGCGATTCGCGCGAATCGACGCGTCGGCGGCCATCGCCGGCCATGCGCCCTGTGACCCGCCTCGGCTGGCGGACCCCGGCCCGGAGGCGTCAAACGCCGTCGCGAACGCGAGTGAGAGTGGATTGAGAGCCCAGACATCGGAGATCTTCTGACCCGGGTCAATCCAGGCCCGGGTCAGCAGGAAACCAAAAACTGCAATGCGGGAAAAAAAACTGCAACGCAGGGCTTCGCAGACACGGGTCAGCCAATAGGCGCGGCCGCCTCGCGGCCACGAGCGGCTCCCTAACCCGGGTCAGCCAGAGGGGGTCTTCGCAGGATCCTGCGCGATCTGGCGCCCTGGCTGACCCCCGTTTGCATTGACCCCCGTCTCGAGGCCCCCGGAGACAGTCAGCCTCTGCGAGGCCGTCGATTTAAGGAACTTACAAACCTTACCTAACAAGAGAGCGCGCGACGCGAGGGGAGTGGGCATGGCACCTGCTAAGATCGACGTGGCCCCCGCCACGTCTGGGCGCGACTCTCCGGCCACCCACTGCACCTGCGCTATCACCGCTCGATGCGACTTGACCTCAGTAGGCGAAGGGGGGAGTCGGGGTCACTGCGACGCGATCGATCGAACGGCATGATCGACAACTGCTCCCTGCTGTATTTCTCCTGATCGATTGCAATTCGGTCCGAAGACTGGCGCAGGTGGCGGCCGGCAAACTCAGAGTCTGACTGGCGCCATTTCCCAAATCGAAACCTGGAAATGGCCTTCTCCTTAAACCGCTCCAGAAAAGCCGGACCTCCGGACGCGATGAGGTCATCGACCTCGATGAGAATGAGACCCTCGAAACCACCCATCCGGCTCCGTTTTAGCCACAAGCAACGTTCAAGCAACGACTTTGTGAAGCCTTCCCCCGCAAGCCAGTCAGTCAGCGTGCGACGCCACAGAAGAGGTGCATTGTTCAGACCGTGCACGGGCGCCACTAATTCGATCAATAATTGATCGGGACCCAAGGGCGACCCAGAACATGGCTCCACAAAAATGGCGCCACGAGGGCGCTCGAGACGCTGACTCTGACAAAAGGCGTTCTTTGCGTCCGCACTGGTCAAAACCCATCCAATCGAGGCAGTGACTTGCAATCGCGTGGGCGCGCTCTCGGACTGGGACGTGGGGCAGAAACTTCTAAATTCTCAGAATCGGGGCCCTGGCGCCCATGGACACACCAACGCGACTTTGGCTCGGGGAGTGAGCCCACCCCCTGAACCGGTTCCAAACGCCTGACCACCCGAGAGGACAAAATGCGACCAGGAAAACGCCGTCGAGTCGACGCCGACTCCTCGGGCGACAACGCGCGCGCGGCGCCGGTCGCCAGCATGGCAGCCCCTTCCTCGGCGCCTGACTCGGAGAAGCGGGCGCGATCAGCCGGGGATAAGTCTGTGAGCCGAACCTCGGCCCCATCGGGGATTGATCTTAGGCTGAGTCTTGTCAGGCGCCGCGGCCGGGCACGACGGCTCTTCACCTGAGCCGCCCAAAAAGAAACTAGCCAAATCTGGGGCCCCCCGCGCCGCTGGCCACTCGAGAAGCTCCTGAGTCAAGAAAGTATATTGCTCCTCCTTGGGGGCGCCCCAGTCGCTCTCACTTCCACTGCCTTCCTGACCATCTCCGCCGGCGTCGGCACTCCCGCCGGCTTCCTCCGCCTTGCCGCCGAACACCGCCAAGACTTCAGCGGGCTCTGGGCGCGCGGTCGGGGAGCGGCCCCTACCCGAGGGCCGAGCGGCGGGGGCCTCCGAGGACGCTCGAGCGCCGGGCGAAGGGCGCGCCCGGGGGACTGAGATATCCCACCCGGGCCCCAAAGGTCGAGCAGAAGACAAACGCCCCCTCACCGCGGGAACGTCCTGAGCCCCAAGCTCCACGCGAGCCAGCGGCCCAAGGCTCGCGGAAGCAATACTGGCAGCGGGCCCCTCCACTGGAAGGGGCGATGCCGACCCGGATGGGGCGGCGACGGATTGATCTGGCAAGCCCTGAATGGCCGCCGCACGTTGCAGCACGAAGGGTCTCTGGGGGTACTCTTCGACTGGGGTCAGGCGCGACTTCTTCTCCTGGGGCTCCGGGCCCTGGGAGGCGCGAGCTTCGCCCCGGACCTCCGGGGCGATGCTGCGCTCCGACCCCGGGCCCGAGGGGGCCGACCTAACGACAGGGGCCAGGGAACCCGCGGGGCCCGAGGGAACGCGAGTACCCTGAGACACCTGGCGGGAGGGAGCCTGAGAAACCGGCGCTCCAGGAGCGAACGCCACCTGCCTCGCCGACGGCGCTTCTGGGGGCGCCTCGTCGGGGGCGCCGTTCGCCTCCGGGGGGGGGGGGGGGGGGCATCGCAGTGACGTCCGCGGCTCCGGACCTCTTCCCGGAGGTCGGATGTCTCCCCTGTGACTGTCGAAAACAGCGCTATCCAGAAGCTCGGCCCCCAGTGACTCGGAGCGCGTGGCAAGACGAACCTGCTCAGCCGTGCACTTGAGCAACTTGGCCCTCATGGCTACCCAAACCGCACCTCCCCCTTGCTTCCACCGGCCCCCCCAGACTGGTAGATCACGTCCCCGGGGCCCGTCCGCCTATCGCGTTGGAGGGAATGCGTGCGATTGGAGGCGGTGATTCTCCTGGACACGCAGACCCAATCCCCGGGCCTGAACTCGCGCTCCTGGCGAGGACGCGCCCGGGCTGCCTCGGCTAACCCAGATCGCGCATCCAGACCGGCGAGCGCCTTCCGAGCCTCTTCGCGGACCCGATGCTGTCTCGCAAATTCGCCCGCGGCAGAATCCAGGTCCGCCGCTCTGGCAGAAACATCCTCCGAGCCGATCAGGTCAATCGGATCGTCAGACAACAGGCTGCGCGGGATCCTGGAGTTTTGTCCGAAAACAATATGCGATGGGACTATAGCCGCCCCGGCGACATCCCCGGTTCTTACTAGCCACGACCTCGCAGAGAAGGAGGTCTGTTTCTTCCCGGAACCTGGGTTGATCGACTGTGCGGCCTTCGAGGGGGCCTCCTTGATCACCCCCCCGCGACGCTCGCACTTGCCATTCTGATGGGGCGAGTTGGCTGGGATGACGCGCTGCATCGCCCCAAGATGCTCGCGCCCTCGAGCGAACAGCCCTTCAAACTCCCCTCCTCCGTTGCGCGCCAGAATCTCCGGGGCTCCAAACGGTCTCACCCACCACCTCAGAAACGAAGCCCACGCGGTCTTGGCCGCGTCGTCCGAGAGGAGAGCACACTGCTGAAACGACGTTCCACGATCGTTGATATTCATCGCGGGAGTGCTCTTCCCGTCAGCATCCAAATCAAGCGAATCGCTCGCGATCACCTTGTTAAAAGCATACGCGTGAGGCAAGTGCGCTTTTGGTCTCCAGCGGGCCCTAGTGCGAGAGGCACACTGGTCACATTTAAACTCATCGACCCGAGCCAACACCTCAAGGCGGGCACCGGCCACGCGCAAGGCTCGGAGAAAGTCCTCCGTCGAGGGGTGCCCTAAGATCATATGGAGACGAGCCACTTCCTGCTGCAAGGCCAAGTCCAAAGGGGCCAGCTTTTCGGGGCCACGGGACCTTGGCCCCTCTTCCGCCGCAGTGGGAACGGACCCTCGAGGGCTCTCTTCATCAGCAACGGGGGGGGTCGGCCTCCTCGGCCGGAAAAGTCCACTGCTCTGTCCCGGACGCCTCGCTTTGCTCGAAAAGGTTCGTCCGGTCTGCCTCCTTGCACGCTGGCGGTGAAACGCCGGGGCGCCATCTTCGACCCCGGACGCCAGAGTGCTGATCAGCTCCGGCGGGAAGTTCTCCGCCGCGTGGGCCCTGGCGCCGCCGAGGAGGGGCGCGCGCTCGCGCCTCTGGCTGCGACGACGCAAGCAATGAGCCACAAGGGGGACAGAGTTGGACACCACCCGATTAGGCTTCTTGGCGGGGCCGAGGCCCCCGACCCGCAACCCGTGCTTGCACTGGTCCAGCTTAGAGACCCGAACCTCTGGCCTGCCACGCAGCACTCGCCCGCGCTCCAGATGCCAGGAGCTGTCCGAGCCCGAATGTTCGAGCACGAAGAAACGCCCGTGAGCCATCTGATACTCGGCCACCCTCATGCACAGCTGCATCGCAGCAAGACCGAGCCTCTTTTCCCCCCCCCTCCCGTCGCGGATCCATCCGCCCCCAGTTGGACGCACGAGGGGCGCTAAAAGCGTTGCGCATGGGAGTCATCAGAACGAAGAGCGACTGGCCCTCCTTGAGCAGGCGCCAGAGGCGCCCCTCTCCCTCAGGAGAGAGAAGGTCGGCGCCTAGAAAGATGTCTAAGGGCTCCGAGACGCCACGGCCCCGGCGTCGCAACTCAGCGGCAGCCTCGGGCGGGCTGAGCACTTCCAGGGCTAAGGCCCTCCCCCCTCTGAGCCCCCCGTAACTTCACCACCTTGCGACGGGCCCTCCGGCCCGACCTAGGCCCCCCACCCCCCAAGGCCCAGGCCGCGGCCTCGCGCGCCTGTCCGGGGGCCGACGGGGCCGCGGGAGCGACAGCTAGGCGGTCCCCTGAGGCTGCCGCTGTGAACCTGTCCTCCTCTATAAGGGTACCCCCCCCCCTTCTCCTCGCCTCGCCCTCTTCGCCCCCTGACGGCAGATCCTTTTCGCGCCGAAAGGCCACCTGGAGAATCGAGTCGAGAGCCCCGCTGATCTCTGGTCCCCGAGGTGGCCTACAATCCAGAGAGAAGCGCGGAATCTCCGAGACCCTCTATCTCGAGCCACCTTGGACCCAAGGGAAGAGACGAGCCCGGAGGCTCCTCACCGTTGGCAGCCAGCGCGAGGCCCGCGAAAAAGGGAAAAGGCGGACGGGAGTCCATCCTTGACTCTCGCAGACCTGGAGGGGATGGAGAAGGGCGCCCGATCTTTCGCCCCAGAAGCCGAGAACCTCCCTGGAGGACCGGCGGAAGCGATTCAAGTAAGTCGCAACATCCTTGAGGGAGAAATCTCGAGGGTTGCGACTGGGGAAGGCGTCGCGGGCCAGCTCGCTCTGCCACTCTGGAGAGACGACGCTCAAGCGTCGGCGGTGCTCTCCGCCTCCTTCACCGCGGGCAAGTAGCCGGCCAGGGCCCTTCCCGATGAAATGACCTGCGCCACCGTCGCCATGCGCAGGAAGTCCGAGCCCTGGAGCGTCGCTGGGCGGGACGCGATCTCGGTCATCGCAGTCTCGGCCCAGGCCTTCTGGTCGGCAATCATGTCGCGGAGGTTCGTGAACGTCAGCTCGTTGTCGCGGCGCTGCGCCTCCAGCGCCGCCGCCATGTCGAAGAGCGCCCTCTGCATCTCCAGCGCCGTCCGTCATCGGCCTCGAGCCAGGTAACCCCTCGCTGGATGACCCCGGCGTCGCCCCCGAGGTTTTCGGCACCGCGCAGAGCTCAATCGAGATCGGAGGGGGCTTCACTGGGATGTACCCCTCGTTGCACTTGACCATCGGGATCTGGTGCTCGTCGGGCTCCGTCTTCCTGCTCTCCCTCTTCGCCGGCGGAGGAACAGGCATCGGGGGCAGCGGTGGCTCCTGCCGCGGATCGGAGCCCTCGTCGAGCGCCTGGACCTTGGCCTTGCATTCGTCCTTGTACTTGGCCTTGATCGCCTTCTCCCTCTCGATGGTGGCCTTCCTCCGACGGCGCTCCTCCTTCTCCTCTTCCGAGAACCTCGTGAAGGCAAGCTGGGCGGTGCACGTCGCGCACTTGACGTAGACGCCGAACTGGTTCTCCCCTTCCCAGCGGGTGCGGGTGGGATTAGGGCACGCGCCCGGGTGCTCGCGCTCCTTGACCAGGCTCGGCATGAGCGTCGAAGTGAGAAGAGCCTGGGTGCACGCATGCATGTGCCAGAAAAACCGGAGCACGAACCTGCGCCAGCGGCGGCGCGGCAGCTTCAAGTCCATCCAGCTGGTGATGAACCAGGTCTCCTCCTGCTCGCCCATCGCCTCCAGCTGGAGCACCGCGTCCAAATTCTCGTCGGGCTCCGGCTCCGACAGCAGCTCCTCCCAGTCGTCCATCTCCGAGTCCTTCGGACCGTGCTCGAGCGCGTTCGGGGCCCGCGTCCGAAGCGAGCTCATGTCGAAGCGTGCCCTGCGGGCCAACTTCGCCGCTGCCCCCCCTGGGCGCGGGGACTTGCCGCGCTGCGTGATATTCCTGCCGATGCCCTGCCTTCCGCAACTCAGTGACATCGCAATCGCTGCGCCTTCCTCGAGTGGAGAGATGCCCCTCCTCGCCTGCTCGAGCCTGGCGCCGGATGGGGGGGGGTCGGGCCCGCTGCATCGCCCCCCCTCGGGCCCCCGCTCGAAGAAGGGGGGGGGAAGGGGGGGGGCCGATGGCAACAGCGCAGCTGGGAGAGGCGGGCCGACTCTCACGTGCCGATCCCTCCCCGCGGTCCTGAGTCGCGAACTTCTGGACCGACATCCCCGGCGAGCTCTGGATCTCGCGGGCCAGCCCGAACTTGGAGGCCGGCCGCTGCACCTGGTCCACCGAGCGGTGCCCAGAGGGGTGCATGACTTACGCCAACCTTCACGCCCATCTGGTTCCCGGCGAGGTCGATCACAGATCCCAGGCACGAGAGAGAGACCTGGCGGGCAGCAGAGGGGGGCACGGTCCCTCTAGGATCAGAAACTCTATCACGCCACAGCCTCCGAGCGCGACCGGGACCCAAGCCTTGCCGATTTGCACGGCGCGGCCTCCGATCCCTGAAGCGGCCGCTCCCACCGCCGGGCTCCAATCGTGGACGACCTGGTAGCCGTGCGTCCTCAGGGCGGCCTCGAGCTCGCGAACGAACCTCGGCACGTCCGATCAGAGCCTGAGCGGCGGCCGTGTCCACGAGCGCGCGAGCGCCCAAGCTCCTGAGCGTCGCGTCGGCAAAAGTAGCCTGGGAGAGATCGACCGCGGCCGAGAAGCCGTCGGCTTCCTCGTTCACACAGAAATAAATGAAACCGCTCACTGGAGCCTTGCCGGAGGCCTTCTCCTTGGCGACGCGGTTGGCCTTGGACTGCAACGGGTTGGCACAGCTCTCCGCCCAGTGACCTCGCTGGCCGCAGTTCGACCAGCGCGACTGGCATCGGAAGTCCTTCTCGCCAATCTTCCGAAATCCTGGGCGGGCAGGCCTCGAGCTCTTGCGTCGATCAAAGAACTCGCGACCGGTCTTCTTCGCCAGCTTCAGCTTTCGGGACTCCGCCCATGTGCGTCCTCGCTCCTTCCCGTACTTCTCCTCGACCACTGCAGCGAACACCTCAGCCGCCTCATGCTCGTCCATCTCCTGTTCCTCCACTGCCGTCAAGAACGCCAGCGCCTCGTCCTCCGGCAGCTCGATCTCGTCGTCGTCGTCATGGTAGCTCTCTGGCGGGGGAGGACACTCCGTCGGCGCCGATGTCGCCCCCTGCTGCACGAAAGACTTCGGCACCGAGACAGGACCTGCAGGCAATATTCGCTTTTCTTGAACAGCGAGAAGCAGGAGAACTGACCGAATGGGCGCCGCTTCCGTCTTCCCACCAGCCAGTGTTCGCATGTTGATCTGGTACTGGGCCGACAGGTTAGCTCCCTCCTCGTCCCCGGCTGGCTGCGTCCGCGAGCTGAGCGTCGCGGCGCAGGACGAAGTCGGTGATGCTCTCGTTGCGCTGGATCATGCACTAGTCGAAGAGCGCGTGGCCGCGGGAGATCCTGTCGCGATCCCCCGGCCTCTCCCCGTTGAGCACGGTCAGGTGCTCAAGGTACGCGTCGACCCCGGTCTCCAGCTCGAGGGCGGCGCGCACTGGCTTCAACTTCAGCTGGAGATCGACGGGGAGAGACTCAACCAGCCTGGACGCCTGAGTCTCTGGCTGGTGCCCGGTCATGCTAGACCAGGCCCGCACGCCACTACTGTGCAGCTCGAGGTGCTCTAGCCCGAGCCAGCTCGGAGGAGGTCCAAAATCTCGGTTTCGTTCCTGACGTCTCCAGGTCGAGTTCCACTCCTGAGAGCCCCACCCCTCGGCCTCGTCGCCGGCGTCGCCTGTAGGTAACCACGGCCACCATGAGTTCCACCAGCCCGAGCCCCAGCTCCAGCCGGCGGCGCGCTCCTCGCCAAAATGGCCTGGCACCGGAATGCCGATGGATCGCGCGCGGTCGGAACTACTGCCAATCCCCTCGAACTCGTCGGTGTCATCCGCCGGCATGCCGGCGGCCTAAGGCTTGACTCTTCCTTCTCGCGCCAAGAGTCCTGCACCTGCTACCCTCGGCTCGTCCGCTCCTCTCCACCGTCTGCCCCGCAACCAGAGGCTCCGCTTTCCACTGTCACAGGACAAAGGGGGCTCGGAGAATTGAAGGGATCGGGAAGGAGGACGGACGGTACCTTATGTGCAAGCACAACTTCTCTCAGCGACTCCTCGGTCTGAATCGCACCCTAAGCCTAAAAGGCTATATACTACTGCAGGACACATAGGGCAAAGAAGGGGAGCGAGAGAGAGACCCGGGACCACCACAGAGCCGGGTCACGATGACTCCGGGGCCCCCCTTTGACCGCGTCTCGCGGCCAGGAGGGCGCCTCGGGACATCCTGGCAGGAGGCGAAATGTCGTGGGCGACGGGGCGAGCTACGTGTGTATGGCCCGCCCCATTGCCGAGCGACGGGCCATGAAAATGATCCGCCGCTGCTGATGTAGATTGATGGCACCTTTCTAGAGCCCAAGTGGCTACGGTACTACAACTCGCAATCACGTGCATGTTGCATGGATGTCTGCACGCCTCCTCAGCGCGGCACCCTCGAGGGTGCAAGCTGGCCTTAGCAACTTGCACTCGTCCGTAGCTCCGAACTCGTGGCTCCAGCGCATCATCGGGTGATCAGTCCGATCGACGCTGAAGCGAAAACAGCGTGCTCCGGAAACGCTCCGCCGGAACACGTTAAAACTGAACGCGTTATACCGGTCTCTCTCTCTGTTGCCGCCTGCAGCTCTTCCTAAAGCGGGCTGTGGCCTACAGCCTCGCGCCAGCTCACTCCCTAGCCTGCGGGAGCTTCTCAACCCCACGACACATCTGGCAGGGGCACGAACCGAGGCTGAGCACGATGCCTCGCGTACGTGCAAGGGCCCTGACTGCCCTTCTCCTCGCAGCGCTTGGGTGCTGGCTCGACCTGCACGCCTGCGTCTCGAAGGCGTACGGTCACCTCACGGCGCTCCTCGCGGCGCTCCTCGTGGCGCTTCTTCAGCACGTACCTCTCGATGAGCACGCCCGTCGCAATCCCAATGAAGATCAGGATGACCATCATGAACGCGGTGAGCTGCATGCCACCGCCCTGCGACTCGCTCCCGCCTGCCGAGCAGGCGACCTCCACGATCGTACCCTGGGCCCCCGTGCTGGGCTCCATGTACGGCGCTCCGTTGGCGGTCTGCGCCGCCGCGAACAGCAGCAGCGTCGCCAAGACCTGGCTGGCCTCGTCCGTCCCGAAGCCAGCGATCTTCCTGCTCACGATCCCGAGGTTCCTCATGCAGACCTGCAGCGCCTCCTGCTCCAGCGGCTTCGTGCCTGCATCACTCGGGTTCTTCTTGCCGTCCACTCTCTCAACCTCGAACTGCTTCTCCCTCAGCGCCTGCTGGTGCCAAAGGTACCTGGTCTGTAGATGCCGTACACGCCCGCAGCCTACTCTGTGGATCATCCCACGGGCCGCGTCCGAGTCCGTGCGAATGATCAGCCTCACGTCTGCCGGCACACCAGCTCCGAGCTCAGCGATCTCGAGCATCACCTGCTTGACTGTGATGCCGCGCGCTGCTGCCGAGCCGATGGCGTAGAACTCCGACTCTGCGCTGCTGAGTGCAACAGCGCCCTGCGTGATGCTCCAGCTCTCGATGAGATGACCAGCGCCAGGATCTCCGACCTGGATGGTCCCCGCCGACGTGCTCTTGCATGTCTGCACGTCGCCGCTCCAGTCGCCGTCGGAGTAAACAACCACGTCCGTCCACTTCTCCTGGTAGAGGAACTCGATCCCGACGTCGTGCGTCCCCGCGAGGTAGCGTGCCAACCTCCTGAGCCGCATCATGCTCAGGCGCGTCGGATGCGCCATATCCGACGCCAGCTGCTTGGTGGCGAACTGGATGTCGAAGCGGTCTGGCCCGATGTACATGCAGATGCCCGTGCCCCTGCAGTAGATCGCCTTCTCGGTCCGCTTCAGCTCCTCCAGGGCATCCCTCGCGTTCTTGCCAGTCGCCCGGCTGACAGGCGTCGGGGAAGGCTTCACGTTCTTCAGGTCCAGCAACGTGCTCAGGTTCTCGAAGTGCTTCGGGTCAGGCAGCAGCATGAACCCCTTCGCGCTCCAAAGTAGAAGCCGTCGTAGCACCAGGCCTTGCTCTTCAGCGGCTGGACCAACTCTCGGGAGGATCTTGGCCTTGAAGTTGCCCGTGATCATTGCGTCCACCTTGTCCAGCTCGCGCGGCTCGCCCTCGGTGTAGAAGTCGTCCCCGTGGAAGCCCGACAGGCAGTCCCACTCGCTGTGGTACGCCAAGCAGGGGACCGTCGACAAGATGTTCCAGCCGTGCTCTCGGTACGTGTCGCGCACCAGCTGCTGGAAGTCCGCGCTCGACTCACGCATCCCGTACAGCGCCTTACTCACCAGCCAGAGCCAGTCGGGGCAGTTCAGCTCCTTCGGAGGCTCGGCCCACACGGGCTCCTTCAGTTCTGCGTGGAAGAAGGCCACCGAGATGTCGTGAGCTGCGAGCTGCCTCGAGTTGCCTCTCGACGCCAACCTCGAGATCACCAGCTTCAGCGCCCATGTCGGTGGTGTCCCCGCGTAGTGCTCTGGCGCAAAGACGCCTCCTGCGAAGTCGCGCGCGACGATCCGCGATCGCACGCAGTCTGGCCCCTTCCTGGTGTGGAAGAGCTTGGTGGAGATCACCCTCTCACCAGCTGGCTTCTCGCTGCGCTTCTTCCAGACCATCACCTCGAACTCGTCCATCTCGTCGAGCTCGCGCTTCACGCCCTGCAGCACCAGCTCCTTCGGCAGCACCTCGCCCGTGAACTGGTCGTGGAAGCTCCCCGCGAACAGCTCCCCGTCGAAGGTTGGAGGTGAGACCTCCTCCTCGCAGAGCGCTCCGAGAGTCATGGGTTCACCGTCTGGGTCGGTGTCCATGGGCGCAGCAGGAGCCACCTCGATCACTGGCCTCTTTCTTGCTGGCTCGGCTGCTTCAGCATCTCTCTCTCTCTTCGGTGCTGCGGCTGCTGGCAGTTGTAGTCCTGGAGGTGGATCTATCTCCTGCTGCGGTGCGGGAGCTTCTTGTTGTGGTACCGGCCTCGCAGCCTCGGCGCCCGCGGCACCCACAGCTGGCTGCAGCTGGATCGGCTGCTCAGCCTTCGCCTTGAAGATCTCCTCGAACCGAGCCCTGCACGCCACCGTGTGCACGCTGGACAGCCCCAGACAAGCTGGGCAGTCTGGGCTCTCGCCGTGCTCCTGGATCAGGGCACGCGTGATGTACCTCCTTCTCGTACTCACCACCGGTGTCTCCGTCGTAGGCGCTCTCGGGTTCCAGGGCACACCGACGAACGTCCTGAACTCCTCCTGGACCCACCGCTCGCTGTCGTCGCGCCTCCTGAACGTCCTGCTGAACTCGACCCCTCGCGCCGTGCCCACGATGACCTCATCACTCTCGTCCCTCCGCCCGAGGAACACTCCTGTGGCCCAGCGCGGGTCGAGCTTCGACTGGTCCTTGCGGATCAGCTTGAAGTCCACAGTCTCGCCCACACACGCCAGGGGCGACGCGAACTCCTTGCCCTTGATCGTTGCCCAAGCGCTCCTTCCGTCACTCTTCGTGACGAACCTCGTGATGACGTAGGCCGCATGCCTGACCAGCCACGGCAGGATCACCGACTGACTCGTCACCTTGGTCTTGAACTTCTCCTCGATGACGGCCACGTACGTGCGGGTGAGTGACTCCACTCTACGCACCACGGCCTCGATCCCGCCGTTCGCCTTGCTGTCGTGCTTCGTGGACTTCTCGACTGTCGCGCGGTGGTGCTCCACCCGGCGTCGGCGTAGCTCGCCTAGCAGTGCCTGGATGGCGGGCTCCTGGTCCGCCCTCAGGACGACCTCTCCAACACCCCATGCCTCGAGGTGGAAGAGTACGAACTCCACTGCAACGTCGTCAACTCCCTTCTTCGACACCTGCGTGGCTCCAACAGCGCCTAGAGGCCTCAGCACGATGACTAGTATCGTCGCCTTCTGCAGCTCGCCCTCCCGCGCTAGGAAGCAGTAGTCCAGCGCGAGCTTCGCGACGGTCGAGACGAACTCCTGACTCCTGTGCTGATCCTCGGTCGCCTGGCCCGTCAAGCAGTACCTGCACCAGACACGGAATGGACAGTGAGTGACCTCGTGCTTTGCCCTCTCGTCCGCGCTCGGCCAGACCGCTACCTTCTTGGTGGTCGCGCTCCTGGCCTCCTCGCTGTCCTCGAGCTCTACCTTGGGCCGTCCGCCAACGTGCTTCGGCTCGTCGCTCTTCTCCGTCGTCGGGCACAGCTCGCCAGTCGAGCGCCGACGAGCTGGGATGACGAAGATGCCGTTCTTCCGCTTCAGCTCGATGGACTTGCCCTTGCCGATGTTGTCCTTCACGTGGCTCGCCAAGTCCTTCGCCTGCTTGGGCTTCACGATGTAGCTGGCTCCGTCGTACAGCCACACACCGTAGCCCGCATCAACTGCAGAACTCGCTGCCATGATCGGCTTGCGCACCCCTTTGGCCTCGAAGCTCACTGTCAGCGGCTCGCCAGAGTTCTGGTCCGTCATGCTCACCTCCTTCTTCCCGTAGTGCTTGATCTCGCTGCCGTCGGCCTGGTAGAGCACCGTCCCACGGCACTCCTTGATGGCCACCTCAGGCGCCCACGAGGGTGGGCAGACGCTCCTTGCAGCACACGTGTCAAAGAGCAGGTCGAAGTCGGCGCCCTCGAGGGCGCAGCAGTAACCCGTCTCGATCTCGTTGGAGTTCTCGCCCTCCGTCAGCGCGAACACGAAGCCATCCTGCTCGTCGTAGTAGTAGCCGTCGTCAGACAGGGCCGTCAACGCCGCCATGTCGCCATTCTCGCTCCCGAGGCGCTTGCCTGTGATCTTGTCGACTGGCTTGCCTGCGTAGCGTCCCGACTTGTCTGGTTTGATGTCCTTGTTTGCTCGGTCCTTCGCTAAGATCCTGCACTCCTGCTTCGTGTGGTTCGACTTGGCGCAGTAGAAGCAGACCTTCTTGTTCTTACCCTTTCCGTCGTGGCTCTTTCCCTTTCCGCTCTTGTCCTTGCCTTTGCCTTTGCCGGCCTTGCCCCGTGTCACAGGGCACAGCTCTCCAGTCACAGGGTTCAACTCCATGGGTACTGGCTCCTCCTCCTGGTTGGCCGTCGCGCGAAGGTACGAGATCACCTCGGCCTTCGCAGCCTCGTACGTCTGCAGGCGGCCTACCTGGAGGTCGACGTGGGTCTTCAGGGGGCCATCCAAGAGCTTGTTGGTCAAAGTCGCCAGCTTGATCGAGTCAGCCATCTTGTCGCCAGACTGCTCCTCGTAGACCTTCAGCTGGCGCTCCCAAGTGTAGATGCTCTCCAACATGTCCGGGCCTCGTACCGGGTCGAGCAGCCTCTGCAGCATGCCCTGGAAGCGGCTCGGCAGCCTGGGCTCGAACTCGCGGCACAGCTGCCTCCACGCCTCGACGCCCCAGCCCTCTGGGACGCGCTGCACCACCGACAGCGCTCGCCCACGACACGTGAGCGCCAGCACGTAGTAGATCTGCGACGAGAGCTTCTTGTCATTCAGATCCATCGTCACATTGCTGATCTGCTGCTCGTCGTCGACCTTGTTGGCTGCGTACTCCAGCGCGTCCCTGCAGCTCGGGTCGAACGCGCCGGCGTAGGCCCTGAAGGTGAATGACCACTGCGGCCACGCCAGACCTCCCTCTGGCTTGCCGTCCGCCGTCAGGTCGCCCGAAAACAGCGGCGGCTTGCCCAGAGCCCTCGTGTCCACGAGAGAGCTCTCGCCTCGGCTAGGCTGCTGAGGCGCGGCCGCGGCTCCAGCTGCAGCGGGCGCCGCGGTGCTCAGCTGGTCGATGACCCGCTTGGCCTCAGTGAGCTCGGCCGTCCTCTCCGCGATCTGCTGCTCCGCAGCAGTCAGCCTGGCCTCCATCGCTCGGAAGGCCTCCTCCATGGCCGAGGCGGGCAGGCTCCGCGGTTAGGGGACCACGCTCCGCGCTACCATGCTGATGTAGATTGATGGCACCTTTCTAGAGCCCAAGTGGCTACGGTACTACAACTCGCAATCACGTGCATGTTGCATGGATGTCTGCAGCCGCCCAAAACAAAATTCCTCGGTCCTCGCCCCCCCAAGCTGGCGCGACGTTATGCGCCCGCCAAAGCGAAACAAACCAGAGTGGACTGCAAGGTGGCGTGCTGTCCGCTCGCGGCTCGTACTGCCACCGTGCCTGGGCTGGAAATCAGAAGCTTCCTAGATACCTGTTAGGGTCTCCTGGCATGATTCTCGAGCGCCCAATGGAGCCAGTTTGAAGCCTCCTTGGGGTTGTTTGGGGGCCTCTTGGGCCTCTTTCGGAGCTCTTGGGGGCCTGCTGGCGGTCTGGCGGTCTGCTGGCCGAGGGCTCGACATGTGAGCTGGAATTCCCACTCTTGGGCCCCTCGTGGGGCCATCTTGGGCGCCCTTTCGACCGTCTTGGGGCTCTCTTGGGCTGTCTTGGGGCTCTTTCGGGAGCCTCTTGGGCCGTCTTGGGGAGATCTTCGGGGCCTCTTGGAGCGTCCTGGGCGCTGTGATGACCTGCGTAGCGAATACGCTGAAAATATACATCATCCGCAAGCAATGAAGCAATTTTGGCCATCCGTGGCCCTCTTGGGGAGCATCTTGGAGCCTTCGTGTCTTGGAAGCCTCTTTGAAATTCTTCGGCCATCTTAAGGCCATCTCGGGGCGTCTTGGGCCCTATTGCGCCGCTATCGTCGCTTACTCGTATCCCCTGGAAAGTGTTTTGGGCGGCCAGGGGGCGGGGGGGGGGGCCCGGGGCCAGGAGGCTCCGGAAGGGGGGAGCCCAGAAAGGGCGGGGAAATCCGGGAGTGTGTGCCGGCCCAGGGCGTGGGCCCCAATACTCCAATGATATACACGAATACAAATGGAAAAATAATACCGCGCCCAGGCGATCATCGCTTCGTCACTGTACCGGAGGTCGCGCCGCGGACTGCTTTCATCGGGGAATGTGGTCATCCCTCCTCCTCCTCCTCCTCCTCCTCCTCCTCCTCCACTTCCTCCTTTTCCTCCCCTCCTCCTCCTCCTTTTACTTATGAATAGCTCCTCCCTGTCGTGCCCCGAGGCCAGTCGGAAGAGCGGGCCAGGCGTTTCGAATGAAATTTCCTTATCACCCATGATCCTGAAACTTAGAAAGTGAAAACAGTTTCACTGATGGGGGACGTGCCGCTTCCGAAATGAGGTCCTCGCCTTAGCGCCGCGCACATTTGTCTCAAGCAATTACAATGCTTTCCAGGGTTGAGGGCGGGCAGTTTCAAATATGGCTCTCGTCTTAGCGCCGCGCGCATTCGTTCGAAAACGTTGCAATAATGTTACGGATTGCGGGCAGCCGGTGTTGTAAGTGCGGTTCTTGCTCTAGCGCCGCGCACAGTCGTCTGACAAACATGCACGAGTTTCATGGATTGAAGACGGGCGATTTTGAAAATGTGGCTCTCGCCATAGCGCCGCGAATATTCGTCTTGCACATATTGCATGCGTTTGACGGATTCAAGGCGGTTCCATTTCAGCATGTGGCTGTCGCCTTGGATCCGCGCACATTCGTCTGAAAAAATACGAACACAGTTTCACGGATCCTCATGGATGACGTACAGGCGTTGGTGTTCTGGAGCGAGGCATGACTGCCAGGGCGCAACAGTTACGCTTATTAGCGAACACGAAATGCCAGGAGTGGCGTTTTGGCACGATTCAGGATTGCCAAGATGCAGTCAGGTTGATTCGTGGCGTTGGAGTTCCGAGAATGGTGTTTCGGCACGTCAGGATCTTGTCACTAGTCTCCCAACGGGGAACTTCCCTCAGTGGAAATGAATCCTTGTATGGGGCCAATGAAGATGCAACTTGGAGGGAGGGTTCATTCCAACATCGTTAGTGAGTCATGGGTTTACACTGGTCCCTCCTTCCTCTTCCTCACCTCCTCCTCCTCCTCATCCACAAGACCCCCTCCCCTCCTCATTCCCAGCTCCTCCCCCACCTCCTCCCTATCGAACTCGTCGAAAAACGTCTAGAAATCAGCTGTCGAACGATCCTCGAATCTCGAATCTCGATCCCCGAGCGACGACGACGACGACGACGACGACGACGACGACGAAGACGGGAGGCCAGGGAAGGCAACGGGCCACGGGGCACGGGAGAGGATGAAAGATGGAGAGGGGATAGAGGGGCCACCAGAATGGGGGGGGGGCATGAACAAAAACTGCTCCGTGAACGAAACGGGCCCTACTGTGTTACACCTTTTTCGGGCCCTTGAGTCCCTCCACGGGCCCCCAGACAAGTCAGATACAACTCGGAATGCAGAACTGGTCCCGGGGAAAGTCCCGAGGTCTAGGACCGATTTCCCTCAGGACCCTTTTCCTTCATGGCGAGGAGGGTGGGATCGGCTCCACACGGACTGTCCAGAAACAATTGAATCAAACAAAACATGTGGACGGTTCGTTTTTGCTGCTTCAACGCTCCGTCAGCGGACCCGCCGCGGCTTTACTCCGCCAGACTTCCGCCGGCTTCAGCCGAAAGCGGGTGCACCGACGGCAATGCCTTCTGAAGCACCGTGCATAGCTTCCGAACACATGGGTAGCCCCCGCCGGCGCCAACCCTCGTGGGGCAGAAAGAAACTGACACCGCCACTTCCCTGACCTCTGCCAGGGTGCTTTCTGACTAGGAGTCCAAGGCGAATCCTGCCGTGGCGACGAGGGCCCTCCACGGCAGGGCCGTCCCTCGAGGAACGCCAAGGAGAGAGCGAACGGTCTGCGTCTGCTCTGACCAAGACGAGCCTCGGCCCCGAACAACTCACCCGACCTAGATAGAATGAGCAGCCCGGTGGCCCTTCTTGCAGCGTGTTGGCCGCAGCGGCATCGGCATATGCGCGGTACGCCCTGGAGGCTGGACAGGAGAGGACAGACCAGAGGGGGTGAGACGAGGCCAGGATGAGGACGACACGTGCGTATCCAGACGAGCATTGGGAATTGAATCTCTGTGACGATGGACTGCAGAGATGAGCACATGCATACTGATGTGTATTCCGATTCAGATATTTTCATAAGGCCGGGGACCCCGGAAAAAGCGCCCCCCTTCCCCCTGACGAATTTGGCCCACCCTGGGCCTTTCGGGCAGCCCCCCAGGCGACCCAGGAGGACATCACGAGAGCCCGAAGACGGCCCCAGAGGGCCCCCGACGTTCCAGCGCGCTCCCGAAACGACCCCAAAAAGCCTGAAAACGGTCGACGGCAACCCCAGAGAAGCCGTCATACCCCCAAAGATCGCTCCAAAACGTCTCCTCCAAGAGCACTCCCAAGAGGGCCCCAAGAGGAACAATTCATTGCTCTTCCGTTGGTTTGAAAGGGAGTTGGACGTTTTCCCCTTTTCGGCTTCCCGACGCTCCAAGACGGCCCAAGAGGCCCCCAAATTCGCCCTAAGATGGCCCGACAGACCTCCAAGAATGCCCAGAAACCTGCCCGAGAGGCCCCAAGACAGTCCCGACAGGGCCCCAGGAGGCCCCAGGAGGCTCCCAAGACGCCCCGAGCAGGCCCCACGAGGCCCCCAGGAAGCCCCAAGAGGTTCTCAAGAGTCCCAAAAGATCCCGCAAGGACCCTACAGAAGTTCGAGATCGCTTTAAAAAATCTCAGCAGGCCTCCCAGAGCACTCCCAAGAGGGCCCCACGAGGCAAAATGAATTGATTTCCTGTTTGTTTGTTGGGGATGTTTGAGCTCTCCTCTTTTCGACTACCCGACCCTCCAAACTGCCAACGAGGCCCCCAATAACGCCCAAGACGGCCCGACAGATTTCTAAGAGGGCCCCAAGCCGGCTCAAGAGGGCCCCAAACCGGCCCAAGATCGCCCCAAGACATACCGACAGAACCCCAGGAGGCCCCAGGAGGTTCCCAAGAGGCCACGAAGAGGCCCTTAGAGGGCCCCAGGAACCCCCAAGAGTCCAATATCCCGCAAGGACCCCGAGGAAGTGCAAAAACACCAGGAAACACGCCCCCAAGACAGGCCCAAAACCAGCCAGGAGCCCGGACATGACCCCAAGACAGCCCAACAGAGCCAATACGCGCCCCAAGACGGGCCCAAGCCATGACGGGACTGCACCACTACCCACAGAGGTCCTCAAAAGGCTCCGAGAGGTTCCAATAAGGTTCACGCGGCGTCAACCCTCTGAGCGCGAATCCTCCCAAGAGCGTGCGGCGTGCGGCGGCGCAAAACAACTTCAGCGTCAAGATGATGGATCCCCGCTGCGACACGGTCCCGAAGTCCCCCAAGGCGTTCACACGGCTCCTTCCATAGTCCCAAACGGTCGTTGGTAAGCCCAAGTCGCCGTTCCACATTATGCCGTGTACTCCATGCCGTCTCCTACCCAAGTCTTTCGGCAATCGCAAACCAAGCACTGCGTTTCTGGCCGCCCTGTGTGGCCACGACCGCGTACATGTATATAGACATGAAATTATGTACACGTAATCCTTCCCATGTACACATGAAACATATGTATGCGCAATCATGGGTGCACATATATAATGTACGTACATCACAATGTATATATATATATATATATATATATATATACTAGAACCATCGCGCGCGCTTCGCGCGCGCTCAGGTTCTAGCAGGCCCCAGGCCTTGACGAATTCACTGCTCCACTGAAGTAGTGGACCACAGTCCACGCATGCCAATCTGCATTCTGAAAGGCCTTCGAGGAAAATGGTTGTGTAGGGGGGCGTATGAATCGGGTTCCCAGAAGGCCTTCTGGGAGCATGGGTTTTGGGGGGCGTCTTGGGGAGCCTGTTGGGGCGTGCCGTCGTCGTCGTCGTCGTAATGTCGTCGTCATCGTCGTCGTCGTCGTATTCGTCGTATTCGTCGTTTCGTCGTCGTCGTCGTCGGTTCAAGAAGGCACTTGGGGCAACTTTGTGCGAAACGATCTGCGGAGGGCCGCGAGAAGGCGATCAGTCAGATTCCCAATCATCTTCCCAAACAGCTCTCCTGTAGTATATGGTATTTACTTCGAAGCCTCCTCAGACTCGCGGGTCCGTGATGAACCATGTCCCCGGAAGGCCTTCTGGGGACATGGTTTGTTGGGGTGTGTTGGGGGGTCTCTTGGGCGTTCCCTGGGGGCCCCTTGGGGGCCTCCGGGAACTCTCGGGCCCATGATGAACCATGTCCCCGGAAGATTTTCTGGGGACATGATTTCTTGGGGTGTGCTGGGGGGCCTCTTGGGCGTTCCCTGGGAGCCCCTTGGGGGTCTCTTGGGGCTTCCTGGGGGCCTCTTGGGCGCCTCACGGGGCTTCGTGGGAGCATCTTGGTGGCCTCTGGGTGCCTACAGGCGGCCTAGGGCCAGAGACCTCGAAATATCGGTTTGCGGCCCCCCTCTGGGCCCTCTCTTGGGGAGCTCTTAGGGCACAATTGGGTTGTCTGGGGAGCCTCATGGGCCGTCTTGGGGCCCTCGTCGGGGCCTCGTGGGCCTTCTTAGAGCGATCTGAAGGGCCTCCGAGGCCGAGAGGGAGCGCTGGAAAGTAGGAAAAGAGAGAAAACCCAAATCCAAAACACTCGGAAAATGAGTGAATCTTGCCTCCCAGGGCCCTCTTGGGGAGCCTCTTGAGTCCGTCCTGAAGCGTGTTGGAGTCCTCGTCGGCTGTCTTGAGGGCATATTGGGCGTCTTCGGGGCCTCTTTGGACCGTCTTGGGCCCTCTCGGGACCTCCATTAGCCTGTCGTGGCCTGCTTCGGGGCGGGCCCGGGCCGCCTTCGGGAGCTCTGGACCGCTGGGGGGAACAGGCAGCGGCCCGCCCACCTCCCCGGGCCTACTCCGAGATAGAGAATCATGTTCCCGGGAAGCTCTCCGAGAGCATAATATTTGTTCGGCTCTCTTAAGAGGGGGGCCTCTGGGGGCTTACCGAGGAGCGCCCTTTGGCCTTGTCGGCAAGCCTATTGGAAACATGGTTGGGGCGGTGGGCGGAAGAATCATGTTCCCAAAATGCTGTCTGGGAAATACGATTTACCGAATTGTCTTGGGGGCCCGCAGGGGGCTTCCCTGGGGGCCCCTAGGGGGCCTATTGGGGCTTCCGGGGAGCCTCTTGGGAGCCTCACGGGGCTTCTCGGGAGCCTCTTGATGGCCTCCGGGGGCGTCCTGGGAGCCTCTCAGGCCGGAGACCTTGAAATGTCGCGCTCTTCGGGCCCTCTTGGGTCGCTCTTGGGGCTCTCTTGGGGCGCTCTCGAGGCTGTCTTGACTTATCTGGGCAGCCTCCTGGGCCGTCTCTGGGCTTTCTTGGGAGCCTCTTCGGCCGTCTTGGAGCCATCTGAAGGGCCTCTGACGCGGTCCGGGACCGTGGGGAGATCATGGGAGAGCGCAAAAATGTTTCAAAAGCAGTTGGAAATATTATTTTCGCCTTCGGGGCGTTTTGGCGGCGTCGTCGGCCGTCCTGAGGCCATCTTCGGCGTGTCCGGGGCCTCTGGGGGCTGTCTTTGGGCGTCCTGGGAACCCGGAAATCATGTTCCCGGAGAAGCTTCCGGGAACATGGTTTCGAACGAGGCCCTCTTGGGCCTCCCTGAGGCCGTCTTGGGGGCCTCTTGGGCCGGCTTTGGGGCCTCTTGGGCCGTCTTGGGGGGTTCCGTCAGCCCCACAGGACGACCCTTTTGGGCCGTCTTGGGCCTTTTTGGGACTCTCTTGGGCTGTCTTGGAGCTCCGCGGGGGCGTCTGGGGCACTGCGAAGACGAAGCAAGGGAGTATGCCGAAAATGTACGTATTACAAAAGGAATGCGCCGATGTTTGCCTCTTTGAGGGCCTCTTGGGGCCCTCTTCGGCCATCTTCAAGCCATCTCGGGCCCTCTGGGGCCTCGCTGTGACTGTCTTGTGGGCCTCTTGGGCGTCCTCGGAAGGTGGAAATCATGTTCCAAGAGAGGCTTCCGGGAACATGATTTCGAACGAGGCCCTCTTGGGCCTCCCTGAGGCCGTCTTGGGGGCCTCCTGGGCCGGCTTTGGGGCCTCTTGGGCCGTTTTGGGGGGTTCCGTCAGCCCCACAGGTTGGGACGTCTGGGGACCTCTTGGGTCTCTCTTGGGCTGTCTTGGAGCTCCGCGGGGGCGTCTGGGGCACTGCGAAGACGAAGCAAGGGAGTATGCTGAAAATGCATATTTTACAAAAGGAAATGGGCCGATGTTTGCCTCTCGAAGGGCCTCTTAGGGCCCTCTTCGGCCATCTTCAAGCCATCTCGGGCCCTCTGGGGCCTCGCCGTGGCTGTCTTGTGGGCCCCTTGGGCGTCCTCGGAAGGTGGAAATCATGTTCCAGGAGAGGCTTCCGGGAACATGGTTTCGAACGAGGCCCTCTTGGGCCTCCCTGAGGCCGTCTTGGGGGCCTCCAGGGCCGGCTTTGGGGCCTCTTGGGCCGTTTTGGGGGGTTCCGTCAGCCCCACAGGACGACCCTTTTGGGCCGTCTGGGGCTCTCTTGGGTCTCTCTTGGGCTGTCTTGGGGCTCCGCGGGGGCGTCTGGGGCACTGCGAAGACGAAGCAAGCGAAAATGCAGAAAATATACGTTTTACTGACGAAATGTGCCGATGTTTGCCTCTTGAAGGCCCTCTTGGGGCCCTCACGGGCCCTCTTCGGCCGCCCTTGGGCGTCTTCGGGGCCTCATCAGGTTTTCGTGACCATCTGTACGGCCCGCGTGGCATGTCGTGGGCAATTTGGAAGCGGCCCGGGGCAGTCCCGGGGAGTCCGTGACACCCCAAAGGTTCGGGGGCGCGGCCATGGGGGATGACGGTACCGATTCCCCCCCCTGGCCTATACACACACACACACACACACACACACACACACACACACACACACACACACACACACACACACACACACACACACACACACACACACACACACACACACACACACACACACACACACACACACACACACACACACACACACACACACACACACACACACACACACACACACACACACACACACACACACACACACACACACACACGGTCCAGGGCTTGGCCCCCCCTTCCCCCCCAATGCTGATGCCATTGGGCCCCCCCCCCCCCGCGCGATGGTCACCCCCGCCCCCCCCCTGTGGGCGTGGCGTGGTGCTGCGCTGCGGTGGCCCCCTTTCCCCCCCTGTGGATGTGGTGTTGTGCTGTGGTGGTTCAGAGGTGGGCGTGGCGTGGTGCTGCGCTGCGCTGCCCCCCTCCCCCCCCCTGTGGATGTGGTGTGGTGCTGTGGTGGTTCACAGGTCGTCGTCGTCGTCGTCGTCCTCGTACTCGTCGTCGTCGTCGTCGTCGTCGTCCTCATCGTCGTCGTCGCCGTCGTCATCGTCGTCACCGTCGCCGCCGCCGCCGCCGGCGTCGTCGTCGCCGCAGCCGTCGTCGTCGTCGTGGTCGTCGCCGCCGTCGTCGTCGTCGTCGTCTCCGGGACCGCACCATCTGGGGGGGGGGCCCGAGGAATCCTGGGGCCATACCATTTTGGGGGGGAGAGGGGGGCCCGCGGGCCCGGAGCCCGGGATCATATTCATATATATATATATATGTATACATATGTATGAATGTATATATGTATATGTATTATACACACATACACATGCACACCTGTCTGTCCATATGCGTATGGCGTACATGCGCGTGCGCGCGTATAACATGCATGCACAGCCCCGCACGCGCATGTGCACGCACACGCACGCCGCCCGCGCGCGAAACTCGAAAGACCAATGTGCATGGTGCGAAGCGCCACTGCTGCTTTGTATATGTATATGTTGTGTGGGATAGACCGCAAATCTTCTGTTGTGAAATGTATGTGATGTAGACTTGATGGTGTGAGCTAGCTGGCGTGTGCCAGTGCGGTGAAAATTATGTAATGTATACAACGTTGTGTAGGCTATCCAGCGTGAGCTCTGTGGTTCGAGCTACGCGGCGCAAGCCATGTGTTGTGATGCATGTGGTGTGAACTGCGCGTGTTGAACTATGCTGCGCGAGCTGTGCTCATTACCGTGCATTCGCATCATTGGCGCCGATGTCAGTGTTAGCAAAGCTAGACACACAAGATCCAATTCGAATCTCTTACCTATGTCGGAGCGAGGTCCTTGTTTCATGGCGGACCCAAGCACCAAGCACCCCCGCCGCACGCGGTCGCCTCGCAGCCGACGGGCCCGACGAAGCCCCAGAATGAAACCCACGTCGCGAGGGGATCGCGAAAGCGGAACGACCCCCGTTGAGACCGAATCCACGCTCTAGCATGCTCTAGAACTCTCTTACTCGAAACCAATGTTCGAAACGTCGGCCTCCAAGGAAATGCCCCCGGGTAGACAGCGGCACCGCGTGCGCCCAACTATCTGATACGACTGGAAGAGGCGGAGGACAAACACGCCCATGTTGCTCATGCCTCCCCGCTGCCGGGGGCGTCGCCAGACTCGGGGCCGCGCGCTTGGGGCCAGCGGCGCTCGACGTAGATGCATCGCGTGCGTATGAAGCAGGTTCCTAACCATGAGCGTCGCCGCATCTTGCACCACTGGCCAGCTACCTACTGCAACAAGTGCTCCACCCATTCTTGCGGCCCCCTCTCCATGCGCACGGCTGGCGCGCATCCGCCCGTGGACTCCCCAGCCGTCAAGTAGCTCCCCGAGCGAATGGCCCGCACCGCTATCGCGAGACGCTTCTCCCCCTCCTCCGCGCGCGCGGCTGACCTTGCAGAAGAGCGCCAGCTCGGACCTGCGGAAGATACATCGCGCGCTACTCCCGGGCACCCTCGAGGTCCAAGTCTTCCACCGCTGCCAGTGTTCCTCCCGTCGCGTAGATCCGAGGCGGGCCCGCGTCGCGCTGCCCCTTTTTCTCTCGTGAGTTTTGCGCGCGCCGCCGTCTCCTGCGTTGCGCGAAAGAAAATCGGGCTGTCGCTCTCGGAGATCCATGCGTCGGATACCTCGCTGACCGTCTCTGTCCTGTTGCGCGCGCCTCCACAACTGTTCCATTATGAGAAGTCACATCTTTCTGGCGTGATGGAGTAACTGCTGCGTGGCCGTTCGTCTCCATCGTGTTTTCTCGACGTCCTCATTGTCGTCGCCCCCTGTGCGTTGTCGGATGTTGCATTCGAACGTGGGCGTCGTCGCTGCTTGTCCGAAGCAACGCGGGCTTAATCCAGATATGGGCTAGGTCGGGGTAGCCGCGCCCAGCGCTGATGCTCGCGCAGTGCGGCTGGGTGCGGAAAGTCTGCGGAGCACAGGGGACATGTTGGGTCTGGGACATTCCAGCGTGGCCATATCGACCCTAGGCGCAGACGAAGATCGAATGGTGCTGCGCGCGGGCGCTGCTCGAAATGGCAGACTTAGCCCGCGCCCAACAGCTTGATCGGTCGTCAACTGCGCATGGCCCGGGAAGGAACGATCACGATGTGGCCTTTTTTCGTGATCGGTGAACTCGCACATATGCCCACTCGTTCCAGACCTTCACCATTTGGCACCGCGCCGCGGCCGTGCGGTGCGCGCGGGTAAAAATCTCCGACTGGTAGCTCGCTGTCATCGTATACCCACCTCCGAGATGCTGCGCGTCGGAGACAACCCGCCCCTGGGCGGGCGGCATATGTACTGGAGTATTCGGTTCCCTAGGAGAGGTCCGAGGCGGGGGAAGATGTCTTGTTTGATTTACTGCCTGGGCAAACGTTTCAATCGTTGAATCTGCAATCGAACTGCGCGTCGCCCATTCTGATCATCCTCATTGCACCCTCGGCCCCGCCACGTAGGCAGAGCCGGTTCTTCGGCAAGTCGGCAGCATCGCCCGCCAACGACGCGCCCCGGGATAACCCCTCGACCCCGGCGCATGCGACAACGGGGCGTCGCGCGTCACTCGCCACATCTGAAATACAATCACGGTAGAGCCCTGCGAACTGCCAGGGCACCCCGCTTGAGTCTTGAAGTCCCCGGCGACGGGGCGAGATGCATTATTCGGAGCCAGCCGCGGCGATAAGAACAATGCGATTCACTAAACGTTGATGCGTACACGCGCGTGGATCTTCTCGAACTAGCTACTGAGCCAGGCGCTGTAGATCTCCTGTTCTGAGACAAAGAACAGCGTTCGTAAGAGCGCGTCGCTCGTTCATGATGTTGCTGTTGTCGACGCTTCTCCCCCTCCTCCGCGCGCGCGGCCGACCTTGCAGCAGAGCACCAGCTCGGACTTGCGCTCGCAATCGCAGTCGTCGAGGCCCGTGGGCGTCTTCGTCGCGCGCTGCTCCAGGGAAACCTCGAGGTCAAAGTCGCCCACCGCTGCCAGCGTTCCTCCCGTCGCATAGATCCGCGGCGGGCCCGCATCGCGCTGCCCCTTTTCTCCCGTGAGTTTGGCGCGCGCCGCCGTCCCCTGCGTTGCGCGAAAGAAAATCTGGCTGTCGCTCTCGGAGATCCATGCGTCGAGTACCTCGCTGACCGTCTCTGTCCTGTTGCGCGCGCCTCCACAACTGTTCCATGATGGGAAGCATCAACTTTCTGGCGTGCTGGAGTAGCTGCTGCGTGACCGCCTCCATCGTGTTTTCTCGACGTCCTCGTTGTCGTCGCCCCCTGTACGTTGTCGGCCGCTGCGTTCGAACGTTGGCGTCGCCGCTGCTTGTCCGAAACAATGCGGGCTTAATCCAATATGGGCTAGGTCGGGGTAGCCGCGCCAAGCGCTCACAGTGGGGCCGGGTGCGGAAAGTCTGCGGAGCACAGGGGACATGTTGGGTCTGGGACATTCCAACGTGGCCATGTCATAATGCTCCTACCCCTTCTGCGCCGACCCTGAGCGCAGACGAAGATCGAATGGTTCTGCGCGCGGGCGCTGCTCGACATGGAAAACTTAGCTTGCGCCCAACAGCTCGATCGGTCGTCAACTGCGCATGGCCCGGGAAGGACAAATCACGATGTGGCCTTTTTTTCGTGATCGGTGAACTTGCGCATATGTTCCTCCGGGTTCGTGCCAATCATATCGTTTGGTTGGTCATAGCAGCGATGCCACATGCGACTGCCAGGAACGCGCGCTGCTCGAAGGAATCCAGATCCTTGTAAGGATGATGGTAACAAGGGCTCGCCGTGGCTTTTACACGGCTGGCTTCGTCCAGGTTCGCACGGGGCGTGTCCGAACATGGCGTTTGTCGATGTGCGACTTAATGGCGGCGCGTGCCCCGAGGCAATTTTATCCTCCTGGCCGCTAGCTCGGCTCTGACTGGGAGCGCCTTCCATATGCTTGAGAACCTCGACGTTCATGTTAGAATCGACGCGCACCGTCTTGGCTCGTCCATGCATCAGGGCCCGAAGGTATTTCACCGCGTGCGAGTCCAGATTCGCCTCTCGTTTTCCTGAGGACGGGCGCTTCCAGACCCGAAAGGCCTGCTTCCGCCACCGCCCCCAGGAATAGTTCACGCTCTAGATTCCAATGCCCACTCGTTCCAGAACTGCCCCGGTTGGCACCGCCCCGCGGCCATGCGGTGCGCGCGGGTAAAAATCTCCGACTGATAGGTTGCCGTCATCGTATACCCACCTCCAAGATGCCGCGCGTCGGAGACATCCCGCCCCTGGGCGGGCGGCATATGTCTTGGAGAGGTCCGAGGCGGGGGGGGATGTCTTGTTTGATTTGCTGCCTGGGCAAACGTTTCAATTGTTGAATCTGCAATCGAACTGCGCGTCGCCCATTCTGATCATCTCCAATGCACCCTCGGCCCCGCCACATAGGCAGAACCGGTTCTTCGGCAAGTCGGCAGCAACGCCCGACGGCGACGCGCCCCGGGATAATCCCTCGGCCCCAGCGCATGCGATAACGGGGCATCGCGCGACACTCACCATATCGGAAATACAACCACGGTATAATCCTGCGAACTGCCGGGGCGCCCCGCTTGAGTTTAACGCCCCCGGCGACGGGGAAAGAAACATTATTCCGAGTCAGCCGCGGCGATAATAACAATGCGATTCGCTACACGTTGATGCGTACATGCGCGTGGACCTTCTCGAACTAGCTGCTGCGCCAGGCGTTGTAGATCTCCTGATCGGAGACAAAGAACAACGTTCGTAACAGCGCGTCGCTCGTTCATGATGTTGCTGTTGTCGGCGCAGTGGCCCTAGCCCGTCGAACCCAAAATAAGTCCTTCGCGTCGTCGACCGGCCAAGAATCCACGCCAGGGACTGGGCGCCGCGGTCGCCTAGGCCAAATTGCGATCTCCCCAGTCGCGGACCGCCGCGTAGAAGTTCTTCCAGATCGTGCCCGAGCGATGGAGGATCAACTGGCTCGCCATTGTTTCTGGTTCCACTCGTCGAAGAGAACGCCGTCGGCAATGCTCGACGTCGTCGGCGGCCGGTTGGCCCGCAAGCCGAAGACCAGGATCCACGCGAAGGGCGATCGGGCCTGGGCATAGCGGGGCGCTGCCTCCAATGCGCGTCGGCGCCCATCTCCCGAGCGATGGCCACGGCGTTGGCGTCGCCAGAACTCCCCCCGACGCTCCGGCAAACTTCCGCGGCGACTGTCGGGGGGGGGCGGGGCCTCTGATCAACGCAGAGACTCTCTCAAGGGTGGTGCGCCATCTGTCCCCGCCGGACATAATTCGCCGCGACCATCAATGCCCTCGAAGGGGCCCGCCTCTGAGCCCCGCGTTTGCCCGACCTGGGGCCGGCGAAATAAGGCGACCTCCGCGCGGTTAGCGTCGTCGCGCGCGGCTCCGCTGGCCGCCGTCATCTACTGCGATAGCTGCTTCCTCCACCTCCCGCAGCTCATGCGAAATTGGTGCTCGCAGGTCGATGAGATGTTCGAACTAGTTCACCCGTGGTCGTCGCGTTTGCCGCGCCGCTGCCCTGGTCGCTCTGGGTGGTCGCAGATTTTGAAGGATGCGTCGGGCCCAGGGTCAGCGCGATCTCAACTGGCTCGCTCCACTTGTTTGTGCCCGCCTTTTGTTTGCCACGCGGAGTCCACGGAGCACTTGCTAGAACGCAGCATCTGCCGTTATTTCAAGTGGCCGAGCGCAGTCGAATAACGTTGTCGCATCGATATTCCAACAGCTTTTGGGTTCCGGTTTCAAGTCTACGCGTCGAGCACCCACGCCGCCTTCCGGCCCCCGTTGTTCCGCGCGCTTGCAGCTCAGGTCGGGGTGGAAGGTGGACTGGTGCGCGGCAGTGCGCTCGACTACTGACCCCCGTCGCTTTGCCTGCTAGTTGCCGCGCGATGCGACGCGCGTCTTCAGCGTGGCCCCGTTGTCTCGCCCCCGCCAGCCCTCGGCGCGAGCGCATGCGCTGCGGGCGAAGCCCTGTCGGGATGCGCGTCGGATCTGGCGCGCGAGGTCTCGGGCGCCGACTGTCGGCGAGCCTCGACATTCCACGCCCCGCCCGGGGGCCGCTCCAGAATCCTGCCACTGGTGGGCTAAGTAATCGCGTAAATGTCTGCGCTCATGAAGCTTCTCCAGTCGTTCCGTTCCCCATCTCGTTACCCACTCGCTCTCCTGCGCGCTTATCATGCCAGCGTGGCCCTGGGCAGCGTCCACAAGCGTCTTTGCCCATCGGCGTCGTCTTTGTCCGGGTGGGCTAGGTCCGCGCGCGCCAGCATGTGGCTCGATCTGTTGGCCGCGCGGTTGGCCCTGTCTCGACGGGGCCCAGGCCGTTGCAACGCTTGCGCGAAGATTGTGGTGAAAAGCTGCAGGCGCCCCGTAACATCGATTTCGCGCAGCATGACGGCCCCGCCGTGAGATCGCGCGCGCGCGGGCCGTGGTAGAGGGAGTCTCGAGCAAGATGGTGCCTAATTAATTGTCCGTTCTTCAAGTCGTCAAAATTCCCAAACAGCGCTCATCGGAGACGCATTTCATGCCGGCGGTCTGCTCGCAGCCGAATCCCCAGTGGATGCCGGAACTGTCAATGAATGTACATATCGAAGGTCCGCTTGTCATCCGATCGCGGGTAACCCCCAACGCTCCGGCAAACTTCCGCGGCGACTGTCTGGGGGGGCGGGGCCTCTGATCAACGCAGAGACTCTCTCAAGGGTGGCGCGCCATCTTCCCCCGCCGGGCTGGCGAAATAAGGCGACCTCCGCGCGGTTAGCGTCGTCGCGCGCGGCACCGCTGGCCGCCGTCATCCACTGCGATAGCTGCTTCCTCCACTCCCGCAGCTCATGCGAAATTGGTGCTCGCAGGTCGATAAGATGTTCGAACTAGTTCACCAGTGGTCGTCGCGTTTGCCGCGCCGCTGCCCTGGTCGATCTGGGCGGTCGCAGATTTTGAAGGATGCGTCGGGCCCAGGGTCAGCGCGATCTCAACTGGCTCGCTCCACCTTTTTGCGCCCGCCTTTGTTTGCCGCGCAGAGTCCACGGAGCACCTGTTGGAACGCAGCATCTGCCGTTATTTCAAGTGGCCGCGCGCAGTCGAAGAACGTTGTCGCATCGATATTCCAAGAGCTGTTTGAGTTCCGATTTCAAGTCTACGCGTCGAGCACCCACGCCGCCTTCCGGCCCCCGTTGTTCCGCGCGCTTGCAGCTCAGGTAGGGGTGGAAGGTGGACTGGTGCGCGGCAGTGCGCTCGACTACTTACCCCCGTCGCTTTGCCTGCTAGTTGCCGCGCGATGCGATGCGCGTCTTCAGCGTGGCCCTGTTGTCTCGCCCCCGCCAGCCCTCGGCGCGAGCGCATGCGCTGCGGGCGAAGCCCTGTCGGGATGCGCGTCGGATCTGGCGCGCGAGGTCTCGGGCGCCGACTGTCGGCGAGCCTCGACATTCCACGCCCCGCCCGGGGGCCGCTCCAGAATCCTGCCACTGGTGGGCTAAGTAATCGCGTAAATGTCTGCGCTCATGAAGCTTCTCCAGTCGTTCCGTTCCCCATCTCGTTACCCACTCGCTCTCCTGCGCGCTTATCATGCCAGCGTGGCCCTGGGCAGCGTCCACAAGCGTCTTTGCCCATCGGCGTCGTCTTTGTCCGGGTGGGCTAGGTCCGCGCGCGCCAGCATGTGGCTCGATCTGTTGGCCGCGCGGTTGGCCCTGTCTCGACGGGGCCCAGGCCGCCCCAAACCACGTTGCAACGCTTGCGCGAAGAGCGCAGTGAAAAGCTGCAGGCGCCCCGTAAAATCGATCTCGAAAAGAAAAGGGATGCGGCCCCGAGCGCGCGCGTCGGGGATCGCCTGTATCTGCGCGCCACGATTCTACGCCACACTACATGTTCCTACTCCCCCTAGCAATGCGGAAAGAACGGCGGCAACGCCGATGGCGCTCGTCTCGCTGCTGCCGTAGTATGCCGGCCCCGCCGCAAGATCGCGCGCGCGCAGGCGTGCCATGTCCGTGGTAGAGGGAATCTCGAGCAAGATGGTGCCTAATTGTCCGTTCTTCAAGTCGTCAAAACTCCCAAACAACGCTCATCGGAGACGCATTTCATGCCGGCGGTCTGCTCGCAGCCGAATCCCGAATTGATGCCGGAACTGCCTATGAATGTGCATTTTGAAGGTGCGTTTGTCATCCGATCGTGGGTATGCCTCCTGGTCACACTTGTGCTCCCCAGATGGGCCTTCCGCGCTTGCCACTCTCATGCGAGGGGTGGGTAGCCGGTCATAGCCATCAAGTCAAAAACTCCATATTGAAGTCAAATGTCGCCTGGTCTGCGCTTTTCGTGACGCGTGGGGAGCGCGCCCATCCATCATGGGCCCCCGTCCGACGATCTGGAAGATTCTGAACGTGGTAACGTCGGTTTTGTCTTTCTCTATTTCGGGTGCCATTCATCGCGAGAAAATCCACGCCCGGCGCCTTGGCTATCTCCTCCAACCGAGGAGTCGGAATCGCATGCAATGGGTTGTAGACCGCGGTGCGCAAGAGAAAACGCATCACGCCCTCTCTACGACTGCGTCCACACGTCGGCGGGCGGGCGGGCGGCTGTAGGGGGGTGCGCGGCCTTCTGGGCGCAGCTTGCTGCTAAGTTCGAGCCGAAGCGGCGGCTGCGCGAGCTGCGCGGTGTGAGTCGCTCGATTGAAGATATGCGGTGGGCGCTCTCGCGCGTGAGATGCGCGCGTGAACCATGTGGCGTGAACTACGCGGTGCAAACATGTTGCGTGCTTCCGTGTTTCCACGCACCCGCGTTCACTGCCCTCGGGCCTGCGGCGCTGGGCTCCCCCGGGGGCCACTTCGCAGCCTCACCGACTGGCGTTGGGCCCCCCCAGGAGCCCGAGACCAGCGGGAACTCCGCCAGGCGCCTCTCTTCGGCTTCCACGACTCGACCATCGGGCCGGGCGAAAGGGGGGATAGCAAAAGTGGGATGTGAAAATCAGCTCACGTAGCCGATTTCCCCGGCGCCGCCCGGTGCCGGGAGGCGCTGAGGCGCCCATGCATCGAAGAAAGGGCCCGGCGGCGGGGCCGAAACCAGCTGCATGCAGCAGATGTCGTAAACCCCCTTCGTTCGGCCCGAGACCAGCCCCGCTTCGGCCAGCCTCGCCAACACTGTCTCGGCCAGGGCCAGCTGGAGACGCCTCTAGGCTCAATGGCGCTCCTCTGCCCGCTCGCGAACATCCGCTTCCAGCCGCTCGCGCGCCAGCTGAGCGCGCCTCCGCGCCTCGGTCGCCGCCGCGAGCTCGGCCTGGATCCTCTTCGCCTCGGCCTTCTCAACCCTCCTGCGCCTCCGCCCGCCAGGCTTGGCCGCGGGCGGCGGCTGGGGGCGACCGCCAGTTGGCGCCTCGAGCAGAGGCGGCGCCGCAAAGTCCGCCACATGCGTCCCGACGTCGCCTCATCCGACGCACAGGTGGCCCTTGACCACTTCAGACTCGTTGACCACCTCCTCGCACTCCGCCACGGCGGGCGCGCCGACCACCTTGTCGCCATCCAGCGCAGGTTCGCACATGCCGCAACCCTCCTGCGTCTCGCCAGGCACGTCGGGCCCGTCAACGGCCCCATCGAGTTCCTCGGACTCCGCCTCGACGACGTCCTTGCCTGTCGCGCCCTCGGGCGCCTTCGGCCGCAGCATCGCGCCGCCATGCACGAGTTCGACGGCGCCCTCCAAACCCTGCGTCTCCACGGACTGCTCAGCTGCCATGAGCCGTCGTTCTGCCTCGCGCGCGCCATTGCCTCGGCCAGCAACGCATCGTCGCCATCGTCGCTCTCTGCGGCGCCTCGAGGCGCTGCCGCCGCCGCACTCGCTTCGGGCATGAATGGGGCGTCACCATCGAGCTCGTCCTCGTCGTCGCCGTCAACGTCGCAGACCAATGCCGCGAAAGGCGCCGCTCGCACCCCGCCGCGGGCATCGCGGGGGCGCGGAAGTGCCGCGCGCGCACGGGCGCGCCGCCTCGGTTCCTCCCAGGCCCTGGGGGCCTCCACACGGGGCCCTAAAGGCGGCGGCGACCTCGGCCGCCGCGCCACACGGCACTCAACCAGGCGTCACAGCCTCGTCGCTGCCGCCGCGGCAACACGGTCTCGCCTCGGCGGGACCTGGGGCCGCCCACCAGGCCCCCCTGCACGAACCTCCACCACGTCGGCGCTCCCGCCCGCGGCGTCGACACCGCCTCGGCAGGGGCCTGCTCGGGCGCCCGCCATTGCAGCAGGTCCAGGAACTCGCGCCCGCACCGCGCCCTGGCGACCGCCGACAACGCTCACGTGGGTGTCACTGGAGCAGGATCACGCCCAGCACCGCCGGCTGGGCCGCTCAGCAGGCCGCCCCGCAGCTGCACCAGCGCCCCCCAGTTGGCAGCGCCACGCCGCCAGCGAGGAGGGACATCGGCATCGAGGGAGGAGGGGAGGACCCCCCGCGCCCGCGCACCCGCCCCACCGCACGAGGGCGGCGCCACCGAGCCAGACAGGCTACAGGGCTCTCACCCCCATGGGACCCCGAATGGGGTCCAAGTTGGGCTTGAGCTAAAATGGCTACGACGTGGTGTAAGCAATGCAGTGTGTGTGCTACGTTGTGGAAGATATGCGGTGTACGATATGTAGTATGAGCTATCCTGTGTGGGCTCTGCGGCGCAAGCTATGTGGCGCCCACGGGCAGGCCTCCATGTGAAACCTCAGCGTACGTCCCGAGGCGCCCACGGTCGGGCACTAGGCGAAACCTCGGCGTACCCGTCCAGTTCCTGAAGTAAGACAAGTCGGAACCCCTGAGTGCAAGTACTGCTTGTAAACTTTGACACAGCAACTTCCGAAGACTACAAACTAACGAACCCTGCCAGCACAGCCAAAACCGGACCAACAGCTCTGGTGGGCCGCCGATCTGGTGCCGGAGCCTGCCACGACAAGGCCGAGCACGGCGGCGGCGCCACCTGAGATGCCAACGGGCAGGATCCAGCGGCGCACGGCACCTGCGCTTGGTCGGCAACGTCGTCCTCGTCGTCGTGCTTCTCCGCCTCACCCCTTCCGCCCCTCCTCAGCATCGCCCTCCTCAACTCCTCTTTCTTAAGTATAACTCCTCCTTGTCGCAACCCGAAACCACTCAGTAGGGCGGGCCTGGCGCTTTGCAAGAGCTTCACGGATGGAGGGCGGGTCGATTTTAAAATGCAGATCTCGCCTTAGCGCCGCGCGCATCCGCTTTCAACGTTTGCGCGAATTTCACGGATTGACGGCGGGTGGTTGTCAACATGTGGCTCCCGCCTTCGCGCCGCGCACATCCGCTTTAAAACATTGCACGAGTTTCACGGATTGAAAACCGGCCGTTTTCAAACTGTGGCTCTCGCCTTAGCGCCGCGCACAACCGTCATACAAGCCTGCAAGAGCTTCACGGATGGAGGGCAGCTCCTTTTCAAAATGTGGTTCGTGGTGTTGAAGTCCCAGGAATGGTGGTCTGGCAAGATTCAGGATCGTCAGGACACAGCAGCAAGGGTGATTCGCGGCGTTGAAGCCCCAGGAGCGCTGCTCTGGCACAGTTCAGGATTTCCAAAAGGTTGTTTCCAACGGGGCACTCCTTTCAGTTGAAATAAACTCTTGCAGGGGCCTGTGAAGAGCGAGCTTGGAGGAAAGTTGTATTGCAACATTGCTGATGAGTCTGAGATTTCCACTGGTCCTCCTTCCCCTCGTCCTTCCCCTCCTCTTGCCCCTCTTCATCTCCTCCCTCCCCCTCCTCCCGCTCCTCCCTCTTCTTCCTCCTCCTCCATACCACCATCATCCACCTCCTCTTCCACCTCCTTCGTCGACGTCCACCTTCTCCGTCCCATCCGGCCTTCCCTTTTTCATCCTGACCCCTCCTCCCTGACCTCCTCCTCCTCCTTGTTCTCCCTCTCCCCTCCTCGTCCTCCTCCTCCTCCGCCTCCCCCTCGTACTCCAGCACCCCCTCCTCCGTCCAACTCCCCCGTGCTCCTCCGTTGCTTTCTCCCTTCCCCGCCCTCCTCGTTCCGCCCGCGCCAGCTCGCAGCGAGACGCAGGGACCGGAGGGACAGGTGAGCAGCGCTTGGGGCATCTGAAACACACCGTGGGGGTCCCGCGCGCATTCATTCCTCCGCCATGTGGCGACGGAACTCCTTGTCGGCAGGCGACAGGCAAGAAACGCGTGAGCACCAACTACGCGCGGCCTCATGCCGACCACTTCGAATGGTCCCGCGTGACAGGGGAATTACAACACATTCTTTCCTCCAATTGCTGGGTGATGTCACCACTGCGAGAGCTCAAAAGGGGACACGTTGGAGCATACTTCCTTCCACCAGACGTTGCAGGTGGTGGACTTCGCTAAGCAGGCCGGCGCGCAAAGGTGCCCACCAGGCATGCGGGTCGGCGGCAACGATGGGTGAGCGCACGTGCCAAAAAAACCCAACTCAATATGTGTACACACGGAGCTGGCACACGCACATCATACAGGAGAGCGTAAAGACACGTCGCCGGGGAAACGCCTGAGAAGCTATATTATACCCTCCAGCCTGTTCTGGACACAATGCAACATAACGCCCGCCTATCTTCATGAGTGAATGCGTGGACCAAGTACCATTACAAAGAACTTTGCATGCTATATGTGTGTTGATTATTTCAACTCCAGTCTTGTATGGATACATAGCAGCACAATGGCCACTACCGCTACCACAGGCATTGAACAGACAAGATAATATCGAAACAATGTTGCACTGGTAAGACGAGTAAGACAATTCAAAACAACTAACACTATATACATGGTATGGCCTCCTCCTGCTCTTCCTCCACCCTCTGTCCCCATCCCCTCCATCCCAGCCTTCTCCATAGATTGGGAAAGAATGCCTTGCTCTGCGTGCGCGCGCGGCGCAGTACGAAAATCGATCGGGCAAAGCACAGGGTGACACGAGCCACCCCGAAATCTGAATGACAACCAACTGTTACACTTGTCTTCTAGACCTGCACATGAGGTGCTATATTGTGAAACGATGCTTCTCTTCCGATAGCGCGCACGGTGGCATGCGAAAATCCAAGAAGAGGAAAAACACAGGGGTGACACGTGTCACCCCGAAAACTGAATAGTGAAACAATGTGTTTCATATGCATGTTCGGCCTGAACCAGATGATACACTGTGAAACATGGCGCATTTCTGCTTGCGCGCGGCTCCGAACGAAAATCACCAGGAAGGAAACATAAGGGTGACACGTGACACCTCGACAACTGACTGGTAAAAGTCAATGGCTTCACTTGTACTGAGGTCCTCAACATGAGATGGTACAGTGTGAAACAACGAGTTGTTCTATGTGCGCCGCTTGGGCGTGAAACGAACGCTCATCTACACATATATTTATATTTATATGTATGTATATATACATATATATATATATATATATATGTATATGCACGGCTCCATAAAGGTGCAACGGTGCAAATCGTTGTGTATTCTGCCTGCGCGTATTCATGTATGTGCATGTCTACCTGGTTGCATATACACATGTTCATAAACATACACTATAAACCAATTCATACGTAGTATATACATATATATATATATATATATATATTCACATACCTCTCTGCATATGTGTGCACACATAAATTTGTGTGTATCTGTATGTATATGTTGACTAGTATAATGCCCCCACCAGGGGGGCCGCCACGGAGAGATCGACAGGGCGAGAGGGGAACGGTCGGGCCACGGCCCGTCGCACCTGGACGATGTATTTTCCACTCTCCAGGCGACCACGTCGCAGGCGACTTGTGTGAGAGAGAGGCTAGCCACTCCGAGGGCCCGCCGGCGTCTGAGGTCCAGCAACGCCGGGGCCGAAAAGGCGTCGGCCAACCAAGTCCAGCAGCTCATTAACAGAACATTAACAGTACCTATATGCAAAGGGTGGCACGCGGGCGGGGAGCAAAGAGGGGCTGTAGAGAGTTCTGTTCAGCCGTATCCTGGTACGGCACACGGTGGGGAGGCCCGCTGGACAACACATAGCGCGCGAGCACGTACAATGTTGACTAGTATAATGCCCCCACCAGGGGAGGCCGCCACGGAGAGATCGACAGGGCGAGAGGGGAACGGTCGGGCCACGGCCCGTCGCACCTGGACGATGTATTTTCCACTCTCCAGGCGACCACGTCGCAGGCGACTTGTGTGAGAGAGAGGCTAGCCACTCCGAGGGCCCGCCGGCGTCTGAGGTCCAGCAACGCCGGGGCCGAAAAGGCGTCGGCCAACCAAGTCCCATATCACAAAATGGAGAGCAGCTGGGGAGAAATTCCCATAACACTCCACTGGCCCATGGCCGCAAAGACACTACTCATGCCAGAAAAGAGAGTCCGCGAGCCTCGGCCTTGCAGGCTGCGGCCCGGACAGCAGGCGGAAGCTTGCGGATGGCCGCGAGGAGGCGGCCGGCCTTCTCATATCTCTGCACGCTGCGAAAAGAGGCCCAGCGCCCGCGCGCCTGGATCTCGGGCAGCGTCCTGGCACGGCGAAGGAAGTCCTCGCTGGGCCCCCCGTGCCTGGCAAGGTGAGGCGTGACTTTGAAAGGAATGCCTACGGCCTGGGCGGCCCGCTGCAGCACTTTATTGTACGAGGCATACGTGTGGCTAGGGAGCAGCGTCTGCGAGCGAGCACGGCGGGCCTGGCGGATGAGCGCTGCGAAGGCACCGACAACGCCAGGTCGGCTGGCCTCATCAAGGAGGACGGTGTCGTCCTGCACGCCGGTCTTGCTGGTGCGGATGCCGACGAGCTGGCCGGCCACCTGGCAGGACGGCGCGACAACCATCCCGTACTTGTTGTAGTGAGCCCCAGCGTGCATGCCCGGCGTGAAGCACGCGACCAGGGGCATGAGCACCAGCTCCGAGGGCCGCAGGTAGGTGTCGAACTGCACAACGAGGCCGCGGGCGACCTCGAGGTCAGACTCGACGCCAGTCCGCGACAGGTGGTACGCCATCAGCACCGCGGCCGACCACGGGAGGGGATCCGAAGTCGAGTCAGGCTCCAGCTTGCCCCAGCCAGCCATGGCAGCGCGTGCGAGCGGGAGGGCCCCAGGCTGGCGGAGGCTGACGTTGAAGTGGTCGGCGACAGCCGCCAGCGCATACCGAGCATCGCCCCGCGACCGCTCGGCCACGAAGAGCTCCTCGAGGAAGCGGTCGAGGGCAGCGTCGACGGCAGGGAGGTCGCGGGCGGTCCAGCGCGCCGGGTCCAGGCCCATCTGCGCGGCGAACTCGTGCAGGCTGGCGTGGTACCGCACGGCGGTCGTGGCGGTCACCCTCGAGCGCCGGAGGAAGCCAGGGTTGTAGTCAGCGGGCTCCCGTCGGACGCGAGGCCGCCGCGCGGCCACAACAGCGGCGGGGCGTCGGCGCACTGGGCCGCGGCCCTCGGCCGGAGCCTCCTCCAGCGGGGGGCCTCGGGGGCCCCCAGACGCCGCCCCACTGCTCGGCGTCCGACCTCCAGAGCGGGGCCCAGCGCGAGGGACAGGTCGGGCACGGGAGGGCCTGAGGACCGAAGTCGCAGCCCGCCGCCCGGCAGAGGTCAGCCTGCCATCGTTCCTCGAGTAGTGGAGCACCATCTGGCCTCTTGGCGCCGCGCGGCGCCGCCGCTGCCAAGATGCTGGCAGCGAGGTGGCAGGCGCCCGGGGGGTACGCGCCGGCCAACGTGGTCTTCCACTGATATTTGAGCCCTCCCGTGGACGCACGGACACGTACCTTCCCAGACAAGTGCTCGTGCCTGTGGCCCCCCTCGCAGAGCAGGCCGATGTCGTGCAGGGCCCCCAGACTTGAGACGATAGTGGTGGGCTTCTTGTAAGGCGCGCCGAACCGGCAGCAGTGATAGGTAGCCCAGGAGCGTGAGTGCTGGTCCAGGAACTTCCGGAGTGGGGCCCAACGGAAGAGGCCCGAGGACTGAGGGTTCTCCAGAGACCAGTGAATCCCGTAGCGGCTGCAGACCTCCAAGAGACGCACCGTGACGTGAGCACACCGTCGGGCTGCCCTGATGGCGGAGACCTCGCGAGCCCCTCGCCGAGAGATGGACCACGGGGTGCACGGGGTGCCGAAGTGGACGAACCAGACGGCCCGGGAGGTGATCCAGGAACGCACCTGAGACTCGACCTTCGGGTTGAGGAGGTCGCACCAGGGCCCGTGCTTGATGTCCATGGGGGCCGCGACGACGAGGCCCGCCTGGGCCAGGGCACCAGTCCAGCGCCCGCAGCCCGAGAAGACCTCCAAGGCAGCCCGGGGTCGCGGAGCCCGCGCAGCGGTCGGCGTAGTGGATGCAGACGTAGCAGGAGGCCGAGGGGACGGACCGTGATCTGACGTTTCATCCACTCGAATTGGCTGCATCCTGGGCCCGCACCGGCCCAAGCGGCCGGCCGATCCACGACAGGGCGGCGGCCGGCGGCGGGTGGAGCCCGTGCCTGCATCAGCGTGGCCGCCACGCGGCCGCCTCGGCCAAACCACCGAGGGCGCCGGGAGGCCCGGCGGGGGCGCGAGCCAGGCGGGCTTGCGCGGCCCCTGCCGGCCTCGCCGAAGGAGCACGTCACGCGGGGGGGCCGGCACGCGCCTGGGGTGCCTCGGCGGGCCGTCGCAGGGGAGCGGCCGAGGGGTGTGACGGCAGAGGTCTGAATCCTCCCCCCCTCGTCGGCACGCTGTGTCCCCTGCGACGGCGGGCGGCGCCAGGGCGGCGGCGGCCCGAGCGGAGCCCGCAGCGCCGGCAGCCAGCCCCAGGGGCGGCGGCGGGGGCGGAGCCGCACCGGGCCGTCCGGCACCCCCAGCGGCGCCGGCGCCAGGTCCCACGCGACGCTGTCCAGGGCGGTACAGGCCCTGCAGGGCCTTGCGCGAGCCACCGTCGCTGACGTTCCTCTCTGTGTCGATGTAGCGGCGCCGCCAGCGGATGCCGGTGGCCACCTGGATGGCGGCACTGCGCCTGCACACGGAGCCGAGGCCGACGTCGACGGCGCGGCCCTTCTCGGTCGAGAGCACCTCGGCCATGTTGTCCCCGAGGCTGAGGACGCGGCGCCCGTGGCACTCGAGGCTCCTGGAGGCGTGCCGAAGCCCCGCGAGGGCGATCCGGGCCTCCAGGATATGGATGGGCGCCCGCGTCCTCCAAGCACCCTCCACGACCAGCGACCAGGCGTCTGGGGCGACGAGCTCGTCGGGGATGTCCTCGAAGGTCGCCCGCCGCGATGCCTGGGCAACCCGAGCCCGCACGGTACCGTGGGGGCGCTCGTCGGCCCTCCTCGGCGGCGGGGCCCAGGTCGCGATGCCGCAGCTGGGGTCCCCCTCTCCGAGCACCCCTCCAGCGCCAGGAAGCCAGCCAGGCGTGTAGGTGTCGTCCTCCAGGGCCTCGGGCCGCTTCTCGTCAGGCGTGAAGCGCCAGCGCTCCCGAAGCCGCGCGAGCCGGCGCACCGCCTCGGGGTCGCAGCGCCGGCGGTGCAGGGCGTAGCCCGCCTCGGAGGAGTCGGAGCAGAGCACGATGTCCGACACGGGCGCGGCGAGGTCGACGACCGCCTGGAAGATGAGCCCTCGGAAGACGCGGACCTCCTGCCGAGCGGGACTCGGTAGAGGGGAAGGCGGCCCGAGTCGGCACTCATCCACGTACCTGTAGAGGTGGCGGAAGATGGACATGGCTGGCCGCAAGAGGAGGCAGTGCTGGATGAAGTGCCCGAGGACGACCCGCACCTGCCACGCAGCACGGGGCACGCCCGGGCGCTCCAGCTCCAGGCAGGCGAGGTAGAGCCGCCAGGCCCGCTCGTCGGAATGGCGCAGAGTCCGACGGGCGCCATCATACACCACGCCCACCATACCGAACTCGAGGGACGGCTCGCAGACCTCGTGGTACACGATGCCCCGGCGGTCGAGCTCCTCCATGACGCTGGCCAGGCCCGCCGCGGCATCAGCGACGGAGAGGCCCAGGATCCCCACGTTGTCGACGTAGACGGAGCCGGCGGGCCTGCCCGGTGCCGCCGGGCGCGGCGGCTGACGGTCCAAGACGAGGCTCGCAGGCCCGCCCGAGAGCGCGTGACCCACCCACGAAGTGACCGAGGAGTGAACGACCCAAAGAGCCCAGCTCCAGCCCATGGCGACGCCACGGAAGGCGGGGAACACCACCTCGTCGGCGCCGACGGGGATGAGGCGGCCGTCCTCCCAGACGTGCGTCGCCCCGTACACCGACGCGGGCTCGGGGTAGTCCATGCCGAAGTCCTCCGCGAGGGCGTCCGAGCAGAACTGGTAGAAGCTGTCGGCCAGGTCGAGCGAGGCACCGTAGATGGCGGGCGCCGAGGCCGCGTCGGAGGCTCCCAGGGCGGCGTCCGACCAGTCCTGCTCCGCGAGCGCGGCCGGGGTCCCGAGGGCAGCGTGCGGAGGACTCCAGTGGGTCCGGTTCGTCTCGCGGGCGTCGACCACGAGCCTGATGAACCCACCCTTCTTCTCGACGAAGAAGCAGCCCACGCGAGCACGAATGCGCCGACGGTAGCCGACAAGGCCTCGCTCCGCCAGGCGGCGAACGAATCTGACCCGCGCGTCGGGCGAGCCAGCGAGGTGAGGGTCCCAGTAGGGCACGATGGGGTCGAGCCCCTCCGCATCCGCCAGGAAGACCCTGTCCGGCTTCCGCACGTACCGATCGGGGTCGGCGAAGGCGCGGACGACGAAGTCGGGGCAGATGTCCTCGACGCACTTCGGGACGATCTTCGACTTCCAGAACTTGAGCTTGTCCTCGCAGTAGGGTGCGACCTTGGAGGGCGCCCCGGCGTACAGCGAGTCGGACTTGAGGAGCTCCTGAAGGGCTCCGCGAGGTGTGAGCCCAGGCGGCCGCGGGCCGTGCCGGCCGATGTTGCGACGCAGGTGAGCGAGGCAACTGGCCTGCGTGGCGGAGGGCGCGCCGGGCGTGGTGGAGCCACGGGCTGGCACACTGCCGAACCCGTGGACCGAGGCTCGGGAGAGGTCGTTGATCGAGCGAACGGCCTCCCGAAGTCGGTGTTCGCGACAGCGACGACGTACGGCACGGAGGGCCAGATACCTCGGCGCGTCAGCCAGGTCCACGAACCCGGAGGGCTGCGGGACCGGAAGGGGCAGAGGCTCACCATGACGGCGATGATCGCGACGAGCCATGCCGAAGAAGCCAAAACTGCGGACGTGGAGGAGCCCACGCCGAGAGGGCCGGCCCAGCGGCGCGGGGCGGTGCACCCGCGGGCTGGGACGGCAGGGTAGGGGGCCCCTCGCCCGCCTACCCACTGCCCTCCTTCTTGGGATGCTTCGGCGGCTTGTCCTTCGAGCCGCCCGCCGAAGTCTCCTCCCGCCACTGCCTCCCCGCCTTCATGATGGCCGCCTCGGACCGCTGCTGCTCGCCGACCCAGGCGTCGAAGGCCGGGAGCACGAAGCCGCCGGACTCGTCGATGGCGGCGTCCAGCACCACGTCGAGCCCGTCGAAGTCGGGCTGCCTCGGGTTCCGCCTGGTGGCGGCCTCGAGCTGCTTCAAGCGGCGCACCATGTACTCCACCCCCGCCACGTTGTAGAGGTCGAGCTGGTCGAACTGCTGCATGATGCGGAGCACCGAGCAGAGCATCCGGTGCTCGCGGGCGGTGTTGCTCTTCTCCGGGATGCCGGACCTCCTGACCCACGTCGTGTGGTGTTCGTCCCAACCCTCCTGTCCGGCATCCCGAAGAGCGAGGCAAGCCTCGCGCGTAGCCCGTTTCCCCTTGAGGGGCCACCCAGGGACGGCCTGCTCGCGCATCTTCGAGACCGAGGTGCGGAAGCTCATGAAGCGGTCCTTCTCCTCGTCCCGCTCGTCGCCGGCAATGCGCGGGTCGCGACCAGGCCCTCCACGAGCCCGAGCCTGCCACTCCTCGAAGGAGCCGCCGGCCTCGACCCGCACCGCTGTCTGCCACACATCGTCGATGAGCACAAGGCCCACCTCGCCCCGGCGGATGAGCAGCTCGTCGTTGCCCATGGCGGCCGCGGGCACCTCCTCCCCGTAGTGGAGCGAGGTCGGGTCCGAGACGAACCAGCGCTCGTCCCCGGCGAGGGGGGCGGCCGAGGCAGGGTACCCGAGGATGTCCCCCAGCGCCCGCGCCTCGCGGTAGTACTGATGCATCTCTGCGGCGTCCACGTCGGCATCGTCGAAGACGTACATGTTGCCCCGGTGGCGGTCGGGGAAGGCGCCCCCCCGCTGGAGGGCGCACACGCGCAAGCCACCCAGGTTGGCCGCCGCAATCTCCCCGTCGGGCGTGACCCAGACCCACCATTGGTCCGGCCCTTTGACGAGGAGGACCCTGTGGTGCCACTGGAAGTTCTCGTCGTCGTCGTACCGCACCAGGCACTGGGCGTAGGGCACGTCAAGCGCCCTCGGCATTCACGGCACCAGCCCGCCTCCGCACTCGCTGGAGGGTCGCCGGCGTCGCCGCACCCGCGCGCTCCCCAGCAGGGCCCTCCGCGAGGGCCAGCGGCGGCAGGACGGCGCGAGGCGCCCCCGCCCGAAGCAGCCAGGCGGCCGCAGCGGCCACGCCGGCGGCGAAGCTCGCGAGCCCGACGAGGACCGCGAGCGCCCAGGCCCCGCACGGAGCCGCAGGGGCCGGGCACTGCGGACAGACGCAGGCCGGGCACGCGGGGCAGGCCGCCCCGAGGTGCTCCGGGCCGCAGCGCGAGAGCTGCTCCCGGAGGATGTCCAGCACGCCCGAGCTCGGCTCGTGCCCGCTGAAGACGCAGGTGCAGGACGGGTCCGCGGGCGGCGCCGGCGCGGACCAGCGGGACGCGAGGATCCCAAGAACCCAGCCAGCCGCCGCCTGCATGCACGGGGCGGCGAGACTGGTGCCCAAGAAATCCTTGAGCAAAGAGGGGCTGTAGAGAGTTCTGTTCAGCCGTATCCTGGTACGGCACACGGTGGGGAGGCCCGCTGGACAACACATAGCGCGCGAGCACGTACAATATGAATATGCCACACCCCCCGACAAGAAAAACGCCCACTCATGCTGTTGCATGGATACTTGAACTCTTCACAAACTCATACTGGTAAACCACCGTTTGATCATCCGTGCCGGCTCGCCCATCTGTTCGATTCGTCATTTCTCAACGTTTTCTCGTGCTGGACTCTAGTTGGAGTCAGCTGGATTTGGGATCTGCCCAGTTCTAAACAGGTGATGATTATATGCTGGTCGGATTCCAATTAGACACAGCTGTGTCTAGGACATGCCCAATTCCAATGAGATTCTGGCTGAACCCCAATAGGAATATACTTGGAATCAGCTGGATCTGGGATCTGCTCAATTCTATCTAACTTCTATATATGTTCCCATTGAAAAACCATTTGAACCAGGTGGGTCTATGGTCCGCCGGATTCAAATCACATTGCAATTCAGCCCCAACTGGAAACTCATTGGAAACAGTTGTATTTGCGATCTGCTCCATTCAAATTATACGATGCCAACAGGAATGACATGGAATGGGCTGGATCTGGGACCTACCCAATGCAAATTCGGTTCACATCCCTTTTCGATATAAACATATTTGAAATCCGCTGGATCTGTGATCTGCCCAATTCCAATGAGATCTGAAATAATTGCAATAGGAATACCACTTGGACTGAGCTGGGTCAGAGATGTGCCCACGTTCAAATCAAATTCGAAAATGATCCCAAAAGGAATCCAATTAGAATCAGCTGGGCCTTGGATCTGCTCCATTTCGATTCGATGTTCACTGCACCGCCGACAAACACAATACAACTCAGTAAGATCCAAAGTCAGTCCCAATCGAGATAGATTTGGACTCAGCTGGACCTGGGATCGGCTCGGTTCTAAATAGGTCCGATCACGTCCCACGAGGAATCAACTTTGAATCAGCTGAATACTGGTTCCAATCCACCACAATGGGATCCGAATTGTGCTCCATAGAACTGTAATAAGATGGGCGTGGAATCTAGATATTTTATATTGTCTCTCTCTCTCTCTCTCCCTGGTTCACTCCCTCGCTGTATCTCTCTCGCTCTCACCCTCTAGCTCCACCTCTCTCTCTCTCTCTCTTTCCCGCTCTGCTTGTCTCTCACCCTATCGCTCTCTCTCTCTCTCTCTCTGAGTCTCTCCCAATCCCACTGTCTATCTCTATCCCTCTCTCTCTCTCTGTCTCCCTATTTCTCTCTCTCTCTCTCTCTCTCTCCCTCTCTCGCTCTCTCACGCTCTCCCTCTCTCTCTCTGTCCCTCTCGTTCTCTCTCGCTCTCTCGTTCTCTCTCTCTCTCTCTCTCCAACCTTCGCGTTCTCTTTCGCTCTCTCTCTCTCTGTCCTTTTCTCTTTCTCTCTCTCTCTCTCTTTCTCGCTCTCGCTCTCTCTCTCTCCCTCGCCGAGACACCCAACACAATTCATGTGACAACAAAACCACGGTTTGCGATGTCAGGGGTGCGGAGACCAGGTGCTTTCATGTAGATGTTTGGGATCTCTGAGATGAGAAGTAGAGAGACCATGTGCTTTCACTGCGTTTTTTATGTTTGCGAGCCTTCTCCCTCCAACGATCATCCATGCCAGGAGCCCTCTCATTAGCTCCGAACCCACACCCCCCAAACACCCCCAACATCCCAATGACATCACATGGCTTCCTCACCTCGCATCCCACAATGCCCAACCATCCAAACGGAAGCACAAGGTCTGCGATGTCAAGGGTACAACAATTGTGGTGTCAATCGGATGTTTGGGATTTCTGGGATGAAAGGTGACGAAACCGTGTGTATGGGGTGGGTGGGAGTCTGGCGGTCAAAACTCCCGGGAGAGCTCCTGGGTCTGACTTTCGCTGGGGAAGGGGAACTCCCAAACATCGAGAACACCTGGTTCCTTCCCTTCCCATCCCATGAATCCAGATCGAACTGGCAACGCAGGGTTTGCGCTGTCAGGGTAGCGGAAGACATGTGTGTGTTCGTTTTGAATTGAGATTTCTGGAGTGAAACAATGAGGGGACCGTGTAGTTTCATTTGGGTTCTTGGGGGTGTTGAGCATCTGGGGGTCAGAGCTCCTGGGAGGGCACCTGGGTTGAATTCTCGCTGGAGGAAGGGGGACTCCCTCATATCAAACACAGCAAATAAAAAACATATGTTTTTCCAAGTCGCACCCCCGAAGTTCCTAACATCCCCATGGAAACAGAACGTTTGCGATGTCAGTCGTGCGGAAGCCCTGTCTTTTCATGTGGATCGTTGGGAATCTAGGTATTTCTGAAATGAAAAGTGAAGAAGCCATATGCTTTCAACTTGATTGTTTTGGATGTTCGGGGCTTCTGTGGGTCGGAGATCCTGGGAGGGCTCCTGACTTGGTTTTTCGCTGGAGAGAGGACAACCCCCAAAATCACATAAACCCAAATGAAAACACCTGGCTTCCTCATTTCCAAACCAAGAGAAATCCCAAACACCCAACTGAAAACGCAGGGTTTGCGCTCAGGGGTGCGGGAACCTTGTGTCCTCATTTGGATGTTTGGGATTCCTAAAATGTGAATTGAGGAAACCATGTGCTTTCCGTTCGAATGTTGGGGGGGGGTGCGGCTTCTAGGTGTCTGAACTCCCCGGAGGGCTCCGAAGCTGGATTTTCGCTGGAGGGAGGACAATCCCAAACATTAGAAAAAAATAAAGGACCGAAAACGCTTGGCCCCCTCACTTCTCATCCACAAAATCCCATATCCAAATATAAACACAACATTTCCGCACCACGGGCATCGTAAACCTCGCGCTGTCGCAGGGGTTGCGCTGGGTGCCTGGGAGAAAGAGAGAGAGAGAGAGAGGGAGAGAAAGAAAGAGAGAGAGAGAGAGAGACGAAAATAAATGAGAGAGACAGAGAGAGCTAGAAGGAGAGATCGGAAGTGAAAGCGGACGGTCCGCTGGCGCCCAGCTTCTGCGTTAACCTAGGGCGCGCACGCACGCTCGGCGGTGGCGCGCACTCTGGGGATCAGGGGACGTTGAAACAACCGCCCCGTGGCGTAAAGTGACTGAGGTGAAGGGGCGGGGCGGCGAGCGGGCGATGCGCCGCGTCTCTCTGCGCCCTGCATGGGAAAAAGGCCCCAAGTCGCCAAAGCCCCAGTTGGCGGCCGGGGACAAGGGCTTGACCGCTGAGCGGCGCGCAATCGACGGGGCGCCCCCCCCGCCGCCGCGCCCGGGCCCCGACGACGCGCAGCCGCGCGGGCAATCGGGTCGGCGAGAAGAGGGGGGGACCTGCGGCCGAGCGTGGAGCCGCACGTGGGCGTGCATGGCACTGAGATTGTCACGCGCAGATGGGACGGGCAACGCCCCGTCGGGCGACGAGTTGCAGCGCGAAGCTGGCGCGAATGCGCGCTGTGCGGGTGGCAGAGGCGATGGCATGACGCCTGAATCCCAGCGGCTCGGCCGCGGGCAGGACGCGGAGCGTGAGGCGGGCGGGCGTCGGCGGCCCTGCTGGCTAGGTGCGCGGCGAGGTCGGCGCGGCGGTCGGCGCCTCGCGCGGGGGGCGCTGGTGCGGTCTCGGGGGCGACGGCGGCCGCGGCCGCTGGTCCCTGGCGACCGGCAGAAGCGCGTCTGGCCAAAGAGACACGGCTGGAGGAGGCAGCAGAAGAGAGGGCCAGGCCAATGCCGCTGGCGGTCGCAGTGTCGCTCGCGGCGGAACCAGTCGGCTCGGCGTGGCGCTCGAGCTTGGCCGTGGCGAGGAGGCCTCTCGGTCTCGTCGATGCGGCGCGGAGAAGGCCCGATGCGGGGGGTCCTGCATGGGCCACATGCAAGCAATTCGATTACCATCCAACGTTGTATATGCAAGCGGGCGTGCACCAAATGCATAATGCACCCATCGTGAGCACATTCACGCACGCACGGGGGGATGTGATCCACAAGCAGTGATTACATGTAAATGTTCTACTTATGTCGCTGAAGACCAGACTCGGTCCCGCGAAATGTTCCCACGTTGCTGCCCGTTGCCGCCTTGTGCACTGAGTGGGTCTTGCGAGGTTCCGCCACGTTGCCCGCCGTGACAGCCGCGTGGCCGCGTCGTGCGCTGGGTAGTTAAGTCCGGCGAGGATTTGCCACGTTGCCGCCAGTGGCCGACTCGTGGCGATTTTTAAGCTTGCACCACGTCTACCGAACAACATGGCTTGCACCACAAACCTTGCATCACTTAACTTACACATGCACAATACATGAACTTTCTGTTTGGGAACAGCGCTGGCTAACATTACCTCGCCATGGTAATCCCCTGAGAGCCTAAAACTGATCCATCATGTCTTGGCTGCTGCTCTCTCATCCTGCGCCCCACAGTCCTCACTGTGCCCCGAAAACCTCATGGTAGGCGGATGCCCAGCGACCCATGTATTGGCGGGCGGCGCGCCCGAGAAGGTAGGGGTAGGGCGGACGGCTTCTCAAAAGGAAGCCGCTTCTTAAAAGAAGGCGCCGGTCTTACAGTCAGTAAGAAACATATGTGTTTCTAAGAAGCCTTCCCCCCTCCGCCTACCCTCATCTGCGCGTGGCCGAATGTAGTCGGGTAGATTACGCCCAAAGGCTCACCACTAGACCCCCTAAAACTCCAACACTGGCTGATGATTTCCTGCCTGCGGCGCTTGCCTTCAATGTTTCTGATGTCAGTGCAAATGTTCAGCGTGAGGGCATGGGGTCCCAAAGAATGCGAGATGAATACCTGATCAGGTCCAACGCTCGTCGGGATCCTCGGGGGCACGCCCTCCAAATCGGTGGATAGCGGTGGACAGGTCCCCGACGTGGATTGGAAACCGCCGACCTCCCGAACCTCGAAGACGACGACGACCGTGGCCACGACGGCGGGAGGATGGGCCGTGGCGCCTTCGGGCTCCGGCGGCCTCTTGGTCGACTGGCGCACGGGGCGGGGGGGTGTCTGAACACGAGAGGGGCGCGGACGGCAGGAAGAGTAAATTCCACCCTCGAACGTCCGAGATCAAGGGCAAGGCCGCCCAAGGCGACAACAAAACTGATAACCCTACGGGGAACAAACCAACCCGAAACGGGCCGACGCCGAAGGCCGCGAGCAGCAACTGCGCGAGAACCGCCCACACCGACCCGACCGAACGCGACGGACTGCAAAACAGCGGAGCCGACCCGGGCCACAGACACCCCTCTTGGGAAGGGCAGGTTTGCAGGTGTCTCTGTAAGAGGTCACTGTTCTGTCGGTGTCCTCGCTCCCTGGGCCTGCGGAGGCCACCGGACGCCTCTCGGGACGCCCTGGGATCAGGATCAGGAATTTTGGGTTGTTTCCCCCTGATTCTTCTCTTCCTCTTCCTCCTCTTCCTCCCGCTGTGTGTTGCTCATCCTTCTCCTCTTCCTGAAAATCGGATCAGGATGCTCAGTTTGGACTTACCAAACAGAAAGTGCCCCCTCCCTCCCCCCTCCCTTCCCTCACCACTCCTCCTGAAGCCCCCGTCGCGCGGGGAGAGGGACGGGGGACGAGTGGGGGAGAAGCGGGAGGCGATGGGGGGTAGGTTAGAGGGGGTAGGAGGGAGAAGAGGAGAGGGAGGATGGGGGAGCGGGGACGAGGAGAGATCAGGGGAGGGAGAGCGAGAGGAAAAGGGAGGGCTGCGCGGGCCTCCTTCGCAAGGCGGAACGCCCCGCTGACAGAGCAGGGGTGGGGTGCTACCCTCCCCCTCTGGCGCGGTTGGGCAAAACCCGACTGTAAAGCAAACCGGGCAAAAAGGGAACATGCCACGTGAAAGCCCGTCAAGACACCCGATAACTAAACAGTCGCCAGCTGCTAGCGCGCTTTGGCGTGCGCGCTTCGGTGCCTCGGCGAACCGTGGCGCAGCCTTGAGTCAGCCAGCCACCGTTCAACTCCCTCTTCACCCGTCGTTTCTCAGTCTCGGCAAAGACAGTGTTTCGAATTGTTTTGGTTTTGGAACGCACTTGGATCTCAGCGATACCGCTAGCGCGCACCAATCGCTATGTTGGAAGCCCCATGCAACCCAGGAGCATTCTTGCGTAACCCACATTATGTATACAGCTAATATCTATGTATATATATACATGCAACAGTTTAGGAACCGCAGTGTAGAACATGTTGCACTGTGTATCAGGTAGTCTGCGCCTCCATGCCGCGGTCTGCGATCTGGATATGCGCGTCTCCGGCGGCCAAGGCCATGCCCGCCAGCGCAAAGAAAACGCATGCCGATCCTTGGACCTCGATCCCCGATCAGTCTGAGTCGGTCTGAGTTTGTGTATTTGGGGTGGTTGCAGTTAAGCACAGGCTGAGTCATATTGATCTTAGATTGACTTCAGATTGATCTCAGACGAATTCAGATTGAGTTCGCACTGATATGGAGGGCACCATACTGCCCTGACACGACCCAAAAGGACACAAGAGGACCCCAAGGAGGCCCCAACACGATCCCAAAGGACACCGAGATGACCCCCGAGGACACCATGGCGACCCAAGCGGACCCCTAGAGGGCCCCCAAGTCAATCATCCCGTTGGCTTGCCGCCGCCCCGCGCAGCATTTGACCCCTGCAGCCCCGCATCTCTCGCAACCATTTTGGCTCGAAAACATTCTGATTTAGAAACCTGAAGATCAACGCCCGAGTCGCACTTCTATTCAGCTATGGCCTATGGCCCCAGAAGCCGTGACTCAGGCTCTTGAGCACATGAGCGTTCGCAGGGAATCCTTGGGAGCGGCCGACACGGTCAAGGGCATGGCTATGGTCCGCGAGAACTTGGCGACGATCCCTGGTTGGAGCTTGGACGACGCCACCTCAGTGCTGAAGGCCGTGCGGACAAACGATTTCGAAGGCGCGCAGCGTAATGCCTGGGGCGAAATCATCAACTCCAAGATTACGGGCAACCGCTCGCAGAGGACAGGAGTCGCTGCTAAGGCGCATGACAGCGCCAAGAAGCAAGTTGATCGCCAGGCTTGCCTAACATCTTACAAACACCTGAGTAAGGACGACTGGGAGATCCTGCGTAACCCTTCGGCGCATTGGGACACCATCAAATGCGTGATCCGCAACCGCTTCTTGCTGCTGGGCTTGTCCAGCCCAAACGAGGGCGCGTTCATCGCCGCGTGGTCGGCTGTCGTCGTGGTGCGCGCTGCACCAGGCCAGTCGCTCTACGCGGACGCGCGCGAAGCCCCGAGGAAGGAGGAGCTGCGCAGCCACCTGGAGAAGATCAGGGGCAACGTGCGCCTGCACTACCATGGGCAGCTCAAAGATTACCCCGACGACCCCGCGATACTGGAGCACCGGCTGCCCGACGCCTGGGCGGCGCTCTCATCGCAGCCTCCAGCGGCGTGTCCTGTGGTTGAGGATTCGGTTGAGATGGTTCTCGCCCGCCCGCCTGCCGCGCAGAAATTCGAGCTCCCTACTGAAACATGTTGCCCCTCCTCCGCGCAGGACGCCCAGGGCCGCGCGCGACGCTCCGACGGATGAATGCCCAGGCCTGCGTATCTACAAGAAGCCGAGGCCGGCGCGCGCAGATGGGTGGGCCAGCCGAGACGACCACGACAACCACTACGACGGCCCTACGCCAGCCGCTGTGACAGCCGCTACGACAGCCGCTACTACGGCAGCGGCGCGGACCGGAACAACTACGACAGGCAGGCACTGCCCGCGCCGCCGCTCCCCCCGCGCCAGCCGGGCGCGCCAGCGGGGGATTCGGGAGGCAATTGGACCGCATCAAAATAACCCAAAGTCGGCGAACCAAATTCAAGAATATATCTAGCTATGAACATGCGGGAGGCACGGGGGCTACGCCGTGCAGGTTGCAGCGTATAACTTGAAACGCGCATATTGCACCGCACAGCTAGCAGGACATAAAGTGAGTGCACCGCATTGCTCGCACCACATAGCTTGCGGCACATATATTGCAACACGTATACTAGAAGACATCGATTGCATCATATAGACTGCTCGACTTCATTATTTGGGGTCCACGCCCATTAACATTAGCCTTGCTTCAAGACAACCCTGCCCCGTATTCCCGCACGCGTCCCCGCCTCAGCCCGACCTGCAAGAGGCTCGCTCAAACTGCCGCCCGAACCGTCGCCCGCCGCGGCGGCCGCGGCCGACGCGGCGGCGGCGGCGCCCGCGGGGGCGGTGGAGCCCCGCTCGCTCTCTCACGTGGCTGCCGACTTCGGCAAGGCAGGGCGGGGCGGGGGTCGCGGGGGCCAGCTGGCCCCGAAAGGCCAGGACCGTTTTCCGAAGAGCAGCATTTCCCAGGGGCTCGAGGGCGGCTCGAACGGTAAGACTGCCCCCCCCCCTATACCATTCCCCCCCCCCGCTCTGCTAAGCCGACCCGCTTATGCTCGCCAGGTCCTGGACGGGAAGGCAGGAAGCGTGATCGGCGTTGCCGAGGGCGGCGCTGTGAAGAAAGGCGCGGCCAGAAGGCGCCCTGCAGCCGCCCAGAAACGCCCCGCCGCAGCAAGCCCGCCCGCAACCCCTTCGCCGAAAAAAAGCAGAGGTCCGCGTGCAGCAAAACGGGCAAGCGATCTCCACTACCGAAATGAGCAAAAACCCCAAGATACCGTCCCAAAGACGCCCGCGAAAATCTTCAAGCAGTGCAGGACTTTCACTGGCATGGGCTCTTCCAGGTAGAAGTGCTTGAAAATGGGGGAGAGAGTAGACGTGGCATTCTCTTGGAAACTGGACACGCGCAAGGCGTGGGCCGACCTGAGCAAGCACGCTAAATCGAATTGAAGTGTTGGGCAAAGACTAGGTATGTTGACTATTTATACGCAGTGCTGTATGCGAAAGAGAAGCGGGTTCGAGCTGGAGGTTCTGAATGCTACGCGTGGGAAGGAGAAGAGCCCCCGCTTCCGAGACCGCCTGTGCGCATGTACAGCGCGCGGGGACGCAGCTTGACATGAGGCTAGTGCCTTGTACGTTGTCGATCTGACGCGTGTTACGGCCCAGTCGGAGGCCCCGACAAAATCGCGAACGGGTGTGTCGGGGTCTGTTGGCGTCAAGGCACTCGGGTTCTATGGGATCGTGATTGCTTGAGTTCCGTGTGCAGCGTCCCTTGGGCGTGGGGGGCCCAGGGTCTCAATGCCCTAAGGTTGTCGCATCGACTCGTCGCGGTATAGTCGGCACGATTTCGCTGAGAGAACAAAACGAAATCACTATTACCTCTGATGTAATCGGGAAGAAGGAAATTATGACCTTTTCCTCTAGCAAACGCCGTGGGCTGGGTATCCAGCCGAATCACACCGTGCAAAATATGATATGAAACCGCGCACAGAAAGCTCGAGCACTGAATATAAGCACGGAAATACAATGCTCATCGGGTGACCGTATTCTAGACAAAATGCTGATTTCTACGACACGGGAAATTCAGTGCAAACCGAACCTTTACTGCAAGCGGATAATCCCCACCCCAGAAATTACCTCCTGAGGCCTGGAGCGATTCTTCAGAGCGGCGAAAGGCGGGGGGCAGGCCTGTACAGCAGCCGACATGCGAACCATAGTCTCTTCCTTCTCGTCCTCGAAGTCGCTCTCCGGATCTCCGTCCAGGAACTCTGGCACCACAGGGGGCCTCTCGATGCCATCCACGTCGACGAAGTCGAGGGTGTTCAGCTTCATTGCCTTGCGCTTCTTGGCTGAAGTAAAGCTCGGGTCCTGCACCAGGGCCCGCTCCTGCTCGATGTAGAAGCTCAAAGTCACCTGCAGCGCGAGCGACTCCAGCTTGGTCAGTCCATCGGCAATCATCGCCTCCGAGTGGACCCACCGTAATACGGTCTTGGCGGCGTTCATGCTCTCTCTCATCACCAGTGCTTCTATGGCGGACCTCTGGTCATTGCAGCCATATCCTGAAGAGCACGCGCGCGCCATGCTGTCGTACATGGCCTTGCAGTCTGTCACTAGGGTCCCCGGCGCTATCTGCAAGCACTGGTTGATCTCGTGGCAGGTGATCTTGCGGCCATTCATCATCTCGTACCAGGCGAGTCGCGCATACTCCTGCGCCTCATTAGCCATGGTGCCCATCTGGATCTCTGCGCTGAGAGAGCTTCATGCTACGCGGGGTAACTTCCTGGAAGCTCCCTGGGTCACGGTGGCGCTGGATCGCTGTCCCTCTAAGATTTTCCTCTCGGCCATGGCCAGGACCACCCCGCCCTGGGAGCCGCCCGACTTCCGCGCCCCCAGGCGGCATCGTGCCAAGTGACGAACACTGGGTCCTTCGTCGGCTTGAATACGATAGTGGTCCACGATGTCTCGTGGGCTGTGCGTGCCAGCTGGTTGATCTTCTTGGCGGTGGCCATAGTGCCAGTAGGTACTTCTCCTCCGAGAATGCTGGTCTCTCCTGCCAGCCACGCCATTCCCTGGGATGCCAGAAACATGGTGCTACCAAAAGACCCTCGGCGCCGAGACTTGCGGCTGTCCGAGAGCCGGGCGTCATCCTTCAGCTTCTGCTCCTCCTTAGTTCTCTCGATGGCCTCCACCTTCTGGACTGCCTTCGTCAAGCACTGGATGATGGCGACGTCGGCTAGCTGCACATACTCGGAGCCGCACTGGGTGATGAAGCCTGTTTCCCATGATCCCCAGCAGTAGAGCGCCTGCACCTCGAAGAGGTCCGTCTGGCCTACTGAGGAGGTCGGTATTCCGATCACGAAGTTGCCCACGTGCACGAAGATCACCGTCTCGACATTCCCGGCGCTGTCGTACTTGATCCACAGGCATGGCTCCAGGGCCATAGCCACATAGCCCAGTTGCTCTATGTCGCTGGCCACCTTCTCGTACCACTCCTTGGGCGCATTCACAAGCACGTAGGCCGCCTTCAGCATCTTCACACACTCGTCCTCGGACAGCTGTAGGGCTTCTCGTAGTTCCGGAACTGGCTCCACGAGTAGGTCGCGATTGGCCTGGGTCGGGTTGCCCTGCAGGAAGGCTGCCTTGACGTCGCCCTTGTACATCCTCGGGCGGTTGTTAGCCATCAACTGCAAGGCCAGGTTGCGGCCTCGCGACGATGCCGCGGGGCTTGACTTCTCGATGGTCGCCAGTCGTGGGTCTTGGAAGCCCAGCAAGATCAGCCTGGTTTTCACCTTCCCCTCGCCCCTCAGAACGAGGTGCCATCTCATCTTCATGGGCTTCACTCCGGCTCGGCGAAGTGCTGCCTGACACACCTCGTTGCGCATCCAGTTGTTGACCCCCGCCAACTTCGCATTCGCCACCATCGTCTTCACCACTGGAGGAACCTTTCGCATGTTGATCCCCACCTGGCCCTTCTGGACTGCTTTATTCAGCGTCTGCTCGGGCTTCTCGCTGAGCGCTGCCAGCGCGACGCCTTCCATCGCGAACTCGGCTGTGTAGACCTCCCTCGTCCCGCTCAGGTTGGCAAATATCTCCGATGCTCCCAGATTGTCCTCTTCTCCGGATGGGGGCCCTGTAGAGCTCGACGATGTTCCGGGGGCAGTTCGCTCCCTTTCTCGCTTGATCCACACGGGCAGGTCGTCCAGGGGCGGATTCTTTTTGATGTCGCTGGCTTCCCGGGCCATTTCAGCTGGAGGTGGCGGCGTGGAAGGGCCTGCGCTCGACGGTGTAATCTCCTCTTGGTCTGGCTCGCCTTCGATCTCGACTTCCAAGGTCTCGTTCTCTTCGCCCGGCCCGCCTGGCACTTCTTCACCTCCGAGTGACTCTGCAGCGGGCATCGCTTCGTCAACAGGTTCTGCCTCCCCAGCGCCATCTTCAGCACCATGATTTGGATATCGTTGAGCCTCTGGTTCTTCAGCTGGCACCTGCCGTTCGTCTCGGTCATGATCGACTCCTTCGGGGGGTCGCTGACTACTCCGATCCCAATACCTGGCGCCGATATCCAGGGCATCCAGGACGGGGCGACTATCGAGGGGCTTCGCCTTCTGGAGAATGGCGTGCAGCGCCTTCTCGTGCCCCGAGGCTGGCCGTAGTTGCTGAGGAGTGGTCAGCACCAGCTGGTTGTTGTGGTAGATCAATACCAGGTTCCGGGAGGGTGCCTCGCCCTTGTCGCGCCTGGAGAACTGGTTGACGACCAGCGCTGGACCGATGAACTCGCCCTTCGACTTCCTGACCTTGTTCTTGCGGCTGCCCGGCTCGACCCAAAAGAACAAGAACTCCCCGGCCTCCCAGGCCCTGAACTTCCTCGTCTTGGACAGAGCGGCTAAGCGAGCTTGTCGGTCGGCAAGAGCCTCGGCGAACGCCTTCCTGGCCATCGTGCGCCTTCGCATCATCAGCTCGGCGCTCGACCCCTTCTCGGTCTCGGCCTGCAGCTGCACCACCGCCCCGGTGAGTCGTGAGTCTAGAGGTCGCAGCTGACGTCCGAAGATGACTTGATCCGGGGAGGCACCCGAGACCCTGAACATCTCGGCGTGGGCGGTGGCGCACCAGCTGAAGATCTCCTGGATCGGGCACTCGGGGCCCACGAGGGCCATCCTGGTCGCGGCCACCTTCAGCAGATTGACGGTGACCTCCACTCGCCCGTGCTTCCAGTGAGCTTCGGCGGGGCCGACTTCCCAATGTGCGCCGTGATGTGCGGCGCTCTCGTGGAGAATCTTCAACCTGTAGGCGCCTGCGGGGTCGGTCCTGACCTGTAGACGTCGCCCGAAGCACCGGGCCCAGGAGTTCACGAAGGTGTCTCAGACAATCGCCGCTGATGTCTCTCCGGCGCTGCCCTTGTTCGGCGCGGTGGCGTGGATCACGGGCGCCGACTTGGCGGACCCCTCGTCCACCATGAGGGCACCTCGGGCCCTGGCCTGAGTGACCAGGTGGATCCTGTCGAAGCCGTCCATCTGCATCACGTCCAGGGGCTCGGCGTCTTGTCCAGCGGCCACTGGCGTTGGCCCCCCCTCGCCGTAGCTTCGCGCGCGCTGCGCTTGAGCTGGCCAGCCAGGATAATCACCCAAGGCTGAGCTCCCTTCCGCCAGAGGTAGGCCTTCATCGCGTTGGTCCCCATGCGGTTCATGTTGGCGTGGATGCTCATGAGCTCCTTCTGCGCCAGGTCGATCACGTTCGGGTCGACGCCCTCCAGCTTCTTCGTGTCGCTCGCAGAATCGAGGAGGTCTTCTCGATATGCGACGGCCATGATCTTTTGAACCTCGAAGTAGTCGGCGGGGTCCTGCTCCAGGATGGCGGCGGCCCACTTCCTGCACATGGCTGCGGGGCGCCGAGCCGTAGATCCAACATGCACGAGCCCGGTCTCGACCGCGGTGCGCTGGCGGTCCCTCGTGCACCTTCGGCGAAGGCGGCCAGCGAGCTTATGGCTTGAAATAACGATCCTCCAGCCTTTCCTGACTAGGCCTCTGGTCACCTCGCTCTTCGTGCCCCAGCCGCATCCGTAGCTGATGGTCTCGTATAGCTGTTCCCAGAGGTCGAGCAGTTCCTCGATGCTTCGCCAAGAGCTGGCGTTCAGAGGATGCTCGACTGAGATCTCTGTGCCGCACTCTTTCCACGCGTAAATGAATACCTCCAAGACGTTCCTCATGACTCGGCGGCCCCACTTCCGGGCCTTGACCAGCTTCTCCTGCGACTCCGCGGCGCCGGGCCCGCCGTTCTGCAGGACAGAGAAAGGGGTGCATGGCGGAGACGCGTGAGCCCAGCGGGGCCTTTCCACCTTGATCAGCCTCTTCGCCTACTCCACCGAGCTCTTCTTGCTGAAATCTAACTGGTTGACGAGCCCCAATCGCGCGGCATGGCTGCCCACCTTTTCGATCTCGCTGCTGAAGGGGCTATCCGGCGGGACGCATATCTCCATCATGTCCGCGCGGCCCTGGCGGGCCATTGCGCTCAGCTGCAGGTATCTCTGGTTGTCGAGGGAGGCCGCTGCTTGTAGTGCCCAATGGCGGGCTCGATGAAATAATTGACTGACTTGCCACCCGCGGGCGATCCCCCTCCAGCTCCACCGTCCGACGTCGCCCCCGAAGCCCACCGCAAGCGTGAAATTATTTGGGCACCCGTTCTTGCTGCACTTCAAGAGCTGTGCCTGTTGCGACCAGCGCTTCCGAGACTGGATCCGCATCACAATGCGCTGCCACCTGTTGTTATCCTTCGAGCCGTCCGGGTTGGGGTCCTTGGTCGGCCCTGGCCCCATATTGTTGTTGACTGGCGTGGCGCGGGACCCTCGAGTCGGCTTGTCCGAGGGCAGCTTCTTCTGGAAGGTCGCTGAGGGTGCTGGTTCTGGTGGGGTTGGCACCTCGGTCGTCGATGTGCCGGACTGCTCGCTCGCGGTCTGCGTCGGAGTGGCCCCCCGCTTCTTGGTCCTCGGTGCCGTCGGCATCTCCCTGACTTCGACGTCCACCTGCAGAGACTTGCCGCTGTCCTCGGACCGCGCTGCCTCCGCCTCGGCGAGCAGATACCTCCAGGACTGAGGCGACGTTCCTCCCCTGACCAGCTAGGCCACCTCCGCGAGTAGGCCGTGCTTGGCTGCCTGGCGGGCAGTCGCTTCCCTCATCTCCTCCTGGGTGTCCGGGTCGGTGACCGCAAATAGCTCCATAGCCTGGCCCTTCAGGTCCTCGTAGTACTGGACGGGGCTCAGCTGCGCTGCAGCAGAGGCAGCCGACGGCGACGGCTGCGCTGAGGATGGTGAGCCCGCCGCGACGGGCACCGTACTGTGATCCACCAGGTCCCGCTGGTCGAACTCCTCGTCTGAAATCTCGCCCGAGAGGGGCTCGCATGGCCCCTGAGGGCTCAACATGTAAAACTGAACTGGCAACTCGGAAGCCCCTCCCGGAGCGCGCCCTGTAAACCAATGGCTGTGGAGGGGGAAGGCAGAGTTGAGAGAGATCCTGGTCCTGCTGTTCATGTTCGACTGCCAGTGCGTATGCATATTCATGTGCGCTGTGAGCACCATGGTGCGCTCTGTCTCGTGCGCGTGGTAGCCGTACTGCATGACGTGACCTATCTCGTGCATGTAGTAGCCGTACTGCATGAAATGACCTATTTTGCGCATGATGTTGCCGTACTTCATGACATGGTCTATCTGGCGCATGATGAAGCAGGCCTCCAAGACCTCGCCCTCTGGACTTCTGAGCTCTTCCTCCGAGCGAGCTGGCCCCCGACGAGCTTCCGAACTGTGTCGTGCGGAAAATTGGTTGCGCAATGGTTTTCGAATTAAAGCGTGATCTCGGTGTCTGTTTGGCTCGATTGCCTTTTGGAGGTCTCTAGAGGTGGGTCCTTCTCGGTGGCCACGGGGGTTAAGCAGTTCTTTTTTCGCCCCAATCCTTCGGCGGTGCCCTCGCCCCCGGCTGGGTCCCATCGCAAAATGGGCGAGGCGTTGTGCGCGCTCGAGAGCCGCGCCACAGGCCCCTCGTGGCCGGCTGGGTAGACGAGCGCCATCCTCTCCTTGATCAGGTCCGCCCCGGACTTCTCGAGGTAGTCTAGGCCCAGAAACATCGGCGACTTGGACTCCACGAGGTCGAACCACAGCTTGCTCTTATCCTCGACGAGAGCCGCCGGATGCTCGAGGCCGAACCTCACGATGGACTCTCCCTTGCCTCCACCCGCGCAGGTGAACTTCGCGGTCTTGGAGTAGTCCATCTCCACCTGGTCCTCGCCTGTCTCCTGGATGACCACGTCCTGGATGGAGGTGGCTAGCTCGAGCCCGATCATGCTCTTCGTGGCCCCGGTGTCTATGATAGCGTAGCCGACCATCTCCTCGTGCGCCCATCCAACTTGACCCTCGTTGTTGTTGTTACCCTCGTTGCTGTAGCTGGCGCTGGCTGGGTCCTGTACTTCAGTCGAGGTTTCCGCAAACAACACCAGCTGCCCGTTGGCCATCTGCATGCCGTTGCCGCCCGTGCCCGTGTTATTCCTCTTGGGGCAGTCCACCGCCCGGTGAGGGCCCGAGCAGATGAGGCACCTGATGCCTCCCCCCCTGCCCGCGCCCGTTGCCGGGCGCCCCCCCGCTGGCCGCGGCGGGGGTGGAGCCCGCGTCTCGCCGCCCTGACGCCCAGGGGGCTTGGGCGGCCTCAAGGCGGACTTGGCCACGACCGTGGCCTCGGGGTCCTTCGCGGTCTTCTCGGGCAGCTGGCCGATCCCGATCACAGGGAAGTAGCCGCTCCTGTTCTTCGCGGCCTCCGCCAGCATCTTCTTGGCCTCCGTGAACGTCCGGCGGGCGTCCTGCGCGTAGCCCCCCGCGTCCTCCGCGTAGGCCTCGAGCGCCTCCAGGTCCCCAGTCGCCTGCTCCTCGGTCTCGCAGTTCACGTCGACCTCCTCGCTGTCGGCACCTTCTCCTTCGTAGAAACAGTGTTCGTCGTCATCATCCTCGTCCTGGTAGTTGGCCTTCGCCGGAATCCGCCGAAGGTCTCGATTATTCTGGTTCCTCATGTCGCGGCGCCTCGCCGCGATGTTGTCCCTGGCCGCGAGGTCCTTGTCCGACCATGCGTTCTGGAGCTTCTCGATCACGGCCTCGATCGTCCAGTCAAAGAGTCCGGCCACCACCGCGGCGCGCTCACTCGGGTCCAGGTTGGCACTCACGAGAAAGATGATGCCGCGCAACTCGTCCGGGATCAAGACCATCGCTTCCATGTTCGGGCAGATCGCTCGGACACTCTTCTCCGTCTCCTGGTAGGCGTCCTCTTCTTGCTCCGCGTAGAGGCCGATGCTCTGCCCGAGTTTCCCCACTCTCGGCCCCGATGTCTTCCGATCGTAGTAGTAAGCAAATTCCTTGTCCACCACATCGCTTGAGGCCTGCTTGCCCAAACTCTTCTGGAAGGCCTTCAACAAATTGCTCGGTCCTTTCTCGCCCGCGATCGATTCTGCCGCATCTTCGGTCCGAGGGAGACGCAGAGCAAGCTTCCTGTGCGCGGTGTTCTCCGGTAGAGCCTGCACCAGGCGAGGTCCGAGCAGCTTCCTGTGGTCCTCCTTCGTGGCTAACGTGAGTAGTTCCCCTTCCGCTTGGTACTCGTCCAGTGTCTCCGCCCGGCCGTCCCAGGTGGGAATATTCTGGAACTCGTAGCTCTGTGCCCCAGTGCTCGATGACGCCATATTGAGTCAGTAGATCACTTCAACCCAGCTCCGCACTACCATTGTCGCATCGACCCGTCGCGGTATACTCGGCAAAATTTCGCTGAGATAACAAAATGAACTCACTATCACCTCTGATGTAAACGGGGGAGAAATTTATGACCTTTCCCCCTAGCAAACGCCGTGGGCTGGATATCCGGCCGGATCACACAATGCAAAAAAAGGGAACGAAACCGCGCACAGAAAGCTCGAGCATTGAATAGAAGTCCGGAGATCCACTGCTCATCGGGTGAGCGTATTCTAAACGAAATCGTGATCTTTACGACAAAGGTGTCAGGGCAGACGTGCATCAGGGTGTCGGGCTTCAGGGCTCTAGAGTCCATGTGCTTGGGGTACTTGTTTTTCAGTGTAATGATGTGGGGCCCAAGGTTTTGGTGCGCTGGGGCCTTGGGGTCTAAGATGTTCAAACCCTCGGGGCCTTAATGTCTGGGGGTGCGAGGGCCTGCGGGTATCATGGCCTTCGAGCCTTTGTGTTTCATTATCGGCATGCGATTGCATACTCTAGCCTCGGGGTCTTGGGGAACCAGGGGCGCATAACCTGAAGGCTCCCTTGGTCTAAATGGCCCAGGGTCTCGGGGCCCTAGGGTCTGGGGCTTCGAGGGTTTTCTGGTTGCAATGATTCAGGGCTCTGTGGCCTGGGGAACCCCAGCCCCCAGCCGGATGCTCTTCCACCATCATGTATTCGTGTCCCCAGCCAACGTCATAGATCAGGCCACGTTTCGAGCGCAACAACTCCTCAATGCAACGCCTCACTTATCACAGGTTCTACCTGGTGGCAACCAGGGCCCCCCGCCGCCCGCACAAATAAACATGTTCGAATTCCTGCCGGAGTTCTGGCCACCCTTATATTGCAACATCGCCCCATTTGAACGCGAACCACCTTACGCCCGCATAGATGTTCTACCCCCAACATGCGCCCAGCCCACCGCAGCCCGCCCCCCTACCCATCGCCCGCGTTCCCCCCAGCATTCCAGCGAGTTACCGTACACGGATGCGCTATGGAAGTCGCGAGTGCGCCAGGCCCGTTTCGCAGTTCCCCTCCTTCACCCTCTCCTCCTTCTCTACAATTACAAATTACTCAATATGAATACTACTCTCCCTCTTCCCCCGATGGCGGCCTGAAAGTAGTCGACCCCCCCCCCGCGTACTGTTTTCTACACACAGGATTCCCGGGAGTTGGGTTTTCGCTTGCTTTTTTTTGGGTTTCAAAACGCTGCTCTCGCTGAGGCGCCGGCCTCACTTCTGCCCCCCAATCGTTCCGAATCGTGCTCCCGCTGCAGCGTGGGCCTCATTTTCGGATCGGTGTTTGGCCCCCGTCGTTCAGGATGGTGTTCTCGCCCCAGCGCGGGCCTCTTTCTCGCGCGCCCATCCGCCCGCCACCACCGCGCCGCACCACCACCACCACCACCACTACCACCACCACCACCACCACCACAACCAGCACAAGCACCAGCACCAGCACCACCAGCACCACCAGCACCACCAGCACCACCAGCACCACCACAACCACGCACACACGCACGCACGCACGCACGCGCACCACCACCCACTCACTACGCACGCGCGCGCGGAGCCACAGGTCCGCTACGACACGCGTCCGCGGATAGAGAAAGTCAGCGCCAAGGTAAGGATCAGGATCAGGATCAGAGCTCCGGAGAACCTCTCGTCACGGTCAACTACGGATTGAAACCGAGCTCGAAGGAAAAACCCCAAATAGTGGGATAAAGCTCAGGGCGGGAGCGCCTCCGAGGCTTACGCCGAAGGCTAGCGCCCTGAGCCCCAGAGACCGCCTCGGGAACGCATTACCCAAAACGGGGCCCAACAGGAGCGAGAGAGGGACGACGCGACGGACAGACGGCGGCCACGAACGACGACGACACGAGGGCCCAGGGGCCCGAGAGGGGGGTTAGATCTGCACCTGCTCGAATTCTCTTCTAGCTAGTGTCAGAATCTGATGGCTCCTAAGCATGACTTGATATATTTGGGGTGCCTCTTATGGGTCCCCCTACGTTCGAGATACGTATTTACGCATGCTGAATCGGGGGCCTCACGTTTCCTAGCTTCCCAAAGCTCAGCCGAGGACGAGGACCGGCCGTGCCTAGGGCTGCACGTGCGGGGCCGTCGCGCCGCGGGAGAGGAGGCAGCGGCCGTCGTCGGTCCGCTGGGGCGCGTCGTCGCCCTGGGAGTCGTAGTGGCACGAAGGGAGCGCGGCCCTGAAGTCGGGGGCGGCGTCGGAGGTCGCGCGGCTCTGGCCGAGGAAGAAGGGGGCGCAGCAGTCGAGGCCGAGGGTCTCGCCGCAGCACGAGGTGGGGAAGACAATGATCGTTGAGCCCGCTCATTGTCAGGAGGTAACACCATATCAGCATCATGAGCGGAACCACACAAAACACTATTAGCACTCACGAAATTCTCTCTATCAACACTCACAACATCGTGATCGCCTCGAGCCCCGCTCTCGGCACTCAACATCAGGAACGCCTCGATCTCCTTCAGCCCTCGCGCGTCCGTGAACGCCTCGAGCCACTCCTGGAGCTCTCTCTCCACGTGGGTGGGCGGCGCGCGGCCCCGCTTCAGTTCTGCGCCCGTCTGGGCCAGGCATTCGAGGATGACCGGGCGGATCGCGGGGTCGAGGTTCAACAGCACCTTCTTTTTGTTCTGGTCGTAGCATCTGTCCATCTTGCAGAATCGGATATTGTCGGCCTTGGCGATGGTCTCCATCTTCTCGAGCTCGGTCCTCAGCTCGGTTAGCTTCTTTGCGTTCTGTGCGCCCACTGCCTCCTTGCGCTCCATCAGGCCCATCAAGAGGCTACCGAAGACCCAGATGTGGGGCGGCCCGAGGCTGTGGCCGCGGCCCTGAGCCGCGACCGCGTCCGAGTACTTCGCGCCCATCTCGCTCATCTTTGTCGCTTCGTGGCTGTTCGTGTCGATCAAGACGCAGTCGAAGACGACCCCCTCCACGTTCCTCTTCGACTGCCCGAGCTGCAGCAAGAACTTGAGTATCAGCACCTGCATCGTCTTCTGCTGGCCCTTGAAGCCGAGGTCGGTCTTCTTTTCGCCTTCTCCGCGCTGTCGGACACGTCGGGACCCCCCGCCCCTGCCGCCCTCGCTCGCCGCCGCCGCCGCGCCGCCGCCAGGAGTTCCGAACATCACAGTCAGGTCTGGGTCGGTGGCCCCCACGCGGCTGGCTGTCGGCCGGCGTCGGAGAACGATGAGGTGTCTGAGAAGAAACTGCCGCGGGCGAAGGGTGAGGAAGGTGTTGCTGTACGGCATGTGCGTTGTATTCGTCCATGGTTTCGAAGGTTTCGTCGCAATAGGTACACTTGATGGCGTTGGGGCAACTCAGGGGCCACGGGGAACGAGACCGACCGAGGCAGCATTTGGGGCTCTCCCAAGACGATCGGACGCGTTGGCGGGCACTATCCCGCGTCGAAAACGCCGAGCTGCACCAAGGGCACTGATTGCAGATCACGCACGTGAACAGCGGGTTTCGTTTTCCATGTTCACCACCCCGAGATTGGAACATATGTGCAGTAAGGGCCTCGTGGGTCTCGAAGGTCTGGCAGCAGAGGGCCCCGTTCTCGTCGCGAAGCGCACGCGCGAATGCCGACTGTTCTTCTTCCGTCGGGGGCGCCACAGTGCGAGCAGGTCCTCGCAAGTTCTGAGAAAGAAAAAAAGTCTCGCCCTCGGTCAAGATCGCTGCCTTAAGGATCGACGGGTCGATGCGAAGCCAAGCATCTCGCACCTCGTCGTCATCAAACAGTGCGATGTACGAGTAGCCGTGCTCACTCCATCGCTCGAAAAAATCCTCGGTGCCGCTGGTGCCAGCGTACATCCACAAGTCGGTTTCTACTTGGTGCGCCAGAGGTGGGGCATCTCGTGCGAGGCGTCCTTGTGGGTCCAAAGCGGGAGGTCCATCATTGAGGGTTCCCCAGAGAGCAGCAATGACCTGGGCGTGGGCCCTGGGGTCTCGGGCCATCTTCTGGGTCCAGGCAGAGCGTCTTGAGGCTTGCGCGCACCTAGTAGGAACCACCTTCCATCTACGTCGAAGTACTGCGTGAGGGAGGCTCTGGGGATGGCTGCCACCCCAGTCAGTAGCCTTGCCCCTCTCCAAAACTCTTAAGCACTTGGCTACGATAGTGTCCATCTAGTTGGTCATTTTCACAGAGAAAACGTAGGCCTCGTTTGCCGATAAACCAGCTTCAATAACGTGTCCCTGGAACGCCAGAAGTTTCAGCTTGCTTGATATACGGCTTCCCCGCAGACTTCCCATTTTTACCCAACCCACTCTCATCGCTGAACACCTAAACTGCAGCTCCTCCATCGTCGCTAGGTTCCAAGCGTATCTGCCTCCCAGATACCGTGCCCTGGGTAAGATCTCCCCCTCCTGAGTGAGCTCCTTAAGCCTCTTAGTCTCCTGGGACCGATGAAAGCTGGGTACGATTTCGCGTTCCCCCTTATTCTGGAGAAGGCCTAGCAGACGCAGCTCCTCGCCCAGGGTCGCACCACTCTGTTGCGTGAGAAGATGGGCCTCGCCAGCCTGTCCACTGCGCGCCAGGATCTTATCAGAGATATCATCAGCGAAGACACTCCTGCCGCCGTCGATCTGGCGGGGAAATATACCGCACTGCAAGGTGATGGCCAGCTCCGCTGGTCGTGTCGAGCGCCAGGCGTGAGAAGGTCGTTGCATAATCTTAGCAAAGATAACGGGCTCCTCACTAGATCCCATCAACCCTCCACATCCGCGTCGCAATGCAAGATTCCGCGCACCCCTCCATGCCCCCCCCCCCCCCCCCCCCTTCGACAAAGCCCAAGAAGATAGCAGCATGCCCCGCTCAATGATCAAACAGCTCTTGCTCTCGGGGGAGGACGAGATCACGGATCGCTCGACGACGAGCTTCGGGCTTGGTGGAAGCGAACGCGTTTGACATATCGCGAAGATTATTTAGATGAGCCTGCTTTCGCTTCCGTAGTCGGCGCCCTACGCAGAGCTGAACTGCAAGGGCGTCTTCCCGACGCCGTGCGGGCAGAAAGCCGTGGAAATTGGCCGGCCAGTCCTGGGTTTGCGACTGCATGCCTCGTCGTATAGCGGCTCCATAGAAGCCCTTCCAATAGGGGCAGAATACGTGTATGAGGCGTTTTCCCCCAGGACCATGCTTTCCGTTCGGCTTCAGGATCGGGCGCCCCCAGGAGAGGTGGGCTAGCTTCGGTGCTCGCTTCAGAACTCGAATCCACCAGTGTAGTTGCTCCAGGTGGGCATGCGCCTGAGAGGGGGGTAGCTCGCCTACTCGCTCAGCTCCAAGTCCTAGTCTGGGCTCATCAGCACGTGAAACATAACTAGACTCGGCTGCCACCAGGAAGACGTCTGTCGGAACACTCCATGCAGGGGCAGCCCGTCTTTTGGGGCGCTTTTTTAGGAACCTGAGAGTAGCTCGGAGATCTCTCTCGGCCCAAAACCGATGCCCCTCGTCAGTTTCGGCCGGCATCTCGGTCGCGTCGAAAAACTCTGGCCTAATCTCGAGCTCGTTCGCGTAATCGATCTCCTGGGCGTGCGTGCCTCCTTCGTGCGGCGACCCCGCAAGGTAACTCCCCCGCTCCTCCTTCGACGACTGGGGCGTGGGCACGCGGTGCTTCCTTTTGCGGGGTCCCCCGCAGCGAGCTGCCAGCAGGATATATGTATGTGTATATATATATATATGTATATATAACAAAAAACGATGCACCTCCGCAAAACGCCGAAGGCGGTGGGCCTCATGAGTGTCATGCTCGAGTCGCCGACGTCGCTCCGCCTGTTCCCGTCGTCGCAGTCGACGAAGGGTGGTGCGAATGTCCTGCAGCTCCTGGTACTCTGGGAAGAGAATGGGCTGGTGCTTCAGGATGCCTGCGCACTCCTCGCCCTGGTCCCCGAGCCGCTCCCGAGCCGCAGCACGGAGTCGTACCAGCTCTCTACGTCGCTCCCGAAGACGGACGGCCTCGGGGTGCTCCGTGCGCTGCGTCTGGCCGAAGAAACGCTGTGCGCACGTCTTCACTAACGTGACCCAAGTCTGCCAGTATTTGTCGATGTCCCCGTCGTTGCCGTGCTGTGTCAGCTCCGTGCACTCGGTAAACGCGGTCTCCAGGGCTTCCTGGAACTCCAGTCGGTTGGTGCCTTCCTGCAGAGCCGCCGCCAGCTTATCACAATCCCAGCGGAAAGTGTCTGGAGCATGGCTGCGGTGCTGGTAGGCAGTGAACTCGACGATTATTGGTACGTGGTCCCTCGGCGTCGCGCTCGGTATCAACTGCAGGCGCCGAGCCGAGCTCCATGGGATAAAGCTGCGTCTAATCTGATCATAAATCGATAGTGGCATCAAAATGTGGTCAACAGTACTCGTCGATCCATCGTAGTGATAATATGTGGGCCCAGCTGCGTCATAGAAACTGCCAACGTTCATCATGTTATGAGGTAGAATAAGATCTTCCCAAATCTGACCGCCAATGATGGTATGGTTGCCCAGGTTGTGGCCGCCGGTGTTGTCCAGGGAGCCCCTCGCCTCGAACTCGAATTGTGGATGGGACAACAGTGAGCCATTCCTCAAGCCTATGCCCGTGTTCAGGTCGCCCATCACAATCGGAGTCGATCGGGTTGGCGCGGTTTTGATATGTTGTATCGCCCAATGAACCAGCTCTCGAGATCCTTTCTCCAGCGCCCGTCGCTTGCGAGCACTGTCGTCCTTCAGCGGGGGTAAGTACAGCAATACAATGGTGAGGTCGAGCGAGCCTCGGACGATCCTCACAGCGAGGCCGCGGCCCTGCGCCGACGGTGGTGGGGTCGCAATCGTCAGTATCCCCCTGCGCATCTTCTGTGTCATCATCAACATACAACCAGCAGATCGATTCGAAAAGGGGGCCGATGTCCAGCCCGCTGAGAGTCCGAAGCCTCCGCGTTCGAGCTGCCACTCTTGAACGGGGTCGCCTGGTGGTGCTCGGAGCCTGGTGCCTGCCAGTCCGATTATATCTGCATGTATTTGTTTCCATATCTGAGAAGGTCTGTCCACTTCCACCAATGAGACAAGATTGTAAAGTGCCAACCTGACAAAAGAACCCATGGGCCCACAAGGGCGCATGCGTCCCGTGGCGTTCCCGCCCCGAGATCGTCTGCGGCGAGGCCACAAAGAATGTGTAAAGGGAGGGTGTGCGGTACGCTCATGGATGCTGCATGATGGGAGGGTTTGTGCCAGGAGCAACTGCGCCATGGTAAGGGATGGGAGGGAGGGGTAGGACGTCAGATATGGCGCGAGCGCACCTAGCTTGTCCTCCTTGTCCCTCCCCTTCTCCTCCTCTTCCACCATTCGCCCAATGCTTCTCCGCACCCCCCACATCATGTATCAGAGGTGCGGATGCCTGTGGTCGCCCCTTGTGTCGACCACTTCTGAGCGAATGTGGGTTCGACTCCGACTCGACGCGGCCAGCGCGACGAGCGGGCTCGACCCGAGACGCCCGCAAAAGACAGCCGCGAGGCCCCAAGAGGCCATCAAGAGGCTCGGGAGAGGCCCCCAAGCACATCCAAAACGCCCACCCCAAGAGGCATCACAACGGCCCCCAAGAGGCTCCCGAGAGACCCGCCGCAACGCAGCAACGTACAACAGTGTTGCCGTTGTTTGGATCGTGCATGTGCCAAGTTGCTGATTAATTGTTTCCTGGGCCAGTCGCATTCTTTGGCTCCACGGGATGTTTGGGCCCCCATGCTGCGCTGCCACATAGCGAGTGCAGCTCATTATTCCGCAAGCAGCGCTTGTAATCGCGCAGATGGAGGCTCGGCCCCGTGCACCCACATCGGAGGAGGGGGAAAAAGAAAGAGGAGGAAGAGGCGAACAAGGAGGAGGAGGAGGAGCTGCAGAGGAGCATGAGCAGGCAGATCGGACTGAATTGTTCCCTGCTCAGATACATCACGCTGCGCATTACCTATTATGCCTGACTCGCCAAACACATTGCATTTTTCAACGTCCTGTGCTGGGTTACCCCCGTATGATGCACCGCGATTCAATTATGCATGCTAGCATGCGCCACAATCTCGCTTCGCGTGCGCAGAGTCATATGTTATAACGAAGATACGAGAAGATATCATAAGTTAGTGAAAGCTAGCAGAAATTATAGCGCGCATATCAAGTTGTATTATTTGGTTGCTCCATATTCATAAAAAAAGTTAGCAGAGACCTGCGCAACTCTCATTCTAAAGCATTACAGCCGAGAATCCACAAAGTATGGTGCGCGGGCGCCCTGCATAGGACATCGGGACGAATCCAGACGTGGCCACGAGTAGACTTCTAGAAGCCCAAGAAGTTGCAATCCTCGAGCCTATCGATCCTCGACCCCAGAAACTACCCCTAACCTGTCGATCCGCGACCCCAAACCTCCGACGACATGATTTTGTCCCAACGTCGACCCTCAGAGATCCCCACCCATTCCGCGGGACAGGCGTCTCATTCTGAACCGTTGTTTGACGGTCCCTGGGTCCGGCGATGGCCCCGAGAGGCCAAGACTAGAAAAAAAACGCCCGTCGGCTCTTTTCACGACGCGAGCCTCGAGCGCCGCCGTACCCTGCGGCCGCGGGCACAAGACGGTCGCAGGCGTCCTGCTTGTGTCCGCGGCATCGGGCGCCCTCAGGCGGAGGCCGCGGCAGAGCCCGGCGGAAGCCGCAGCAACGGCGGCGGGCGGGGCGGGGCGCACCCCTCGCGTCAGCCAGTCCCGCCACGTCGGCTCGCGTGGTGGATCGGGCCTGCGCGCAGCTCGGAGGCAGGCAGCGGCGTGGGCGACGAGAAGAAACCAGACAAGAGACTGCATAAACGCAAACTTTCGAAGCCCCGCGCGGATGTCTCGGATCGGCGCTGGGCCGTTGTCCGAACGCCTCCAGCGCCGCCCCTGGGGCGTTCCGCGCGAGAGGTAGGGGGGTCCAGCGCCGAGACAAGAACAGGCGGCGGACCTCCATGCGTTTATGCTTATGCAAATATATCCTTCGTCTGGAAAGGGGTCGTCCGCGAGACGACTCAGCGACTTTACGCTGCGGATCACGCGGGCCGCCGCCGCCCCGCTTTGAGAGAAGGGCGCTAACGCGCGACCTTATGCGGGAAGCTTACGCACTGACGTCCGCGCAAGAGACAGACCCAGTGTTTTTCTGTCGCTTACGTGTGGACCCAAGCTGCGCGGGGCAGATCTATGAGACGCTGGCACGGGGTTCAGGGGCAGGGGGTCTCTGCAGCCACAAGTGGGCCCAAGGGGTTGTCCGATAATTACCCCAGGCGTCGAGATGGACTCTCAAGGGGAAGGTTCGTGAGTGTCGTTGGAGAAGGGCGCCAGGAGAAGAAAACAAAAAAGCTCATCTTCTTCGAGCGATCCCCACCCGAGAGCGCGAGGCGAGATCCCCAGGGATAATTACCGGCACCCTTGAACCTGGCGGCCGCAGCATGCAGTCGTCATTCGCCGAAGGCACGAGGAGGGATACCCAGGGAGCATCAGCACACTTCGGGCCTGGCGGCCGCGGTATGCAGGGTGTGCGAGGCAAGTCGGGAGATCCCTTGTCCAAATCTCATTGACACCCCCAACCTCAGGGAGAAAAAAGGCGCGCTGGCTCTGAGCCCAGGCAGCATGCAGCGCAAAAGGCCTCCCTACTTAAGACGAAACCAAGATTGGGAGTCCGAAAACCGTCTGGTGACAGACCGTGCCCCCTGGCCTGGGTCAGGGGCCGTTGCCCGCAGGCCGTGGGGGTGTACAATCAGCCCCGCCCCACCCATCGAGATCGACGGCGATGCTCCGGGTGACGCCGCCCCTCGCCAGGATCGTCGCAGGAAGTGCAACGAGTGATGGCCCTGTCGGCGTCGCGCGCGAAGCGCGAGCCCTCTGGGCGTAGGTGGTTCGACGAATCCCACCAGCCCTCTGGGCGTCGGTGGTTTGGGGCGTTTCCTCTTCCACCCCTCCCTCTTCCCCTTCGGGGAGGGGTTTACCCCTCCCCCTACCCCCTCCCCACTGACCTGGACAGGAGGGGCGGGGAGCGGTCAGAGCGTCCAAAACGGCCTCGGCGAGGAAGCCAAAATCATTGATTTTACTATGGTTTTGGCCCCATTTTGGCCTTCTGAGGGGGCAGCGCTAATTAGAGCTCCCCTCTTCTTCGATCGATTTCCTACACGATGGCCGCAAGAGGCCCCCAGGATGCCCCAAGAGGCCGCAGGATGGCCCCAAGATGGCCCCAAGAGGCCCCCCAAGAGGCCCCCAGGAGGCCCCCAAGAGACCCCCAAGAGGCCCCAAGAGACCCCCCAGAGGCACCCAAGGTGCTCCAAGAGGCCTTTTTACTATGGTTTGGGCCCCATTTTGGCCTTCTGAGGGGGCAAAGATGGCCCCAAGAAGCGCCCAGGAGGCCCCCAAAGGCCCCAAGATGGCCCCAAGAGGCCCCAAGAGGCCCCCAGGAGGCCCCAAAGAGGATCCCGAACGGCCCACAGAGGCTCTTCCGAGGCACCCAAGACGCCGAAAAGCCCCTCAGGACGACCCTCTACTCGCCTGGGCGTCGTTTCTGGACGGGCTGGTGGGGATACGCGAAGCGTCTAGAATTTCGTTTTCTCTCTGCCAAAGCTCCCTCTTTCCCCTGCTCGGGGGAAGGATGATCACTGTTCCCTATTGACAAACACCCCCTCCCCCAGGCGACCGGCAGCCAACCAGGAACAATGCCGCCCACCAGAACCCCCCACCAATCCCTGTCAGAACAATACAAAACACCTTCTGCCTCCAAATTCGGAGCATGCGCAGCCAACCCGATGCGGGCCCCCCCACACCATCCCTGTCAAAAACAATACAAACTATAATTTGGGGCAGTCTTGGGTCATGTTCGTGAGGCCCGCGAGCACTTCGAATTGTTTTTGACAGGTACGGCGGAGGGTGCCATCATATTGCCAGCTGTGCGCAGGGCCACCATCAACGTCAAAAACAATACAGCTTGCGCCTCACGGCTAAATCTGGATCATGCGCGGCCACCCCGCGATTAATGTTAAGTGGTTTTTGGCAGGGACGGCGGGTGTAGTGGCGTATGGACTGCCGTGCGCAGGCCCACCAGACACAATGATGGGCATTGGCTTTCGACAAGGACGGGGGGGCCGACATGTGTCCCGATGTGTGCTGCCACGTGCGCAGGCGCACCTGACACACACACACACACGCACACATTCTGCACGTGCCCCGAGCTTGGCGCACCTGGCGCGGCTGCAGTATGCGACACGCCTGGCACAGGTGGAGCACGTGGCGCATCTGGCGCACCAGGCGCGCCGGGCACGCTCGTGCCCCCAGGGTGCCTGGCGCGTGTGGCGCGCCTGGCACGCGTGGCGCACCTCGCCCCAGCGTCGCGCTCATCGGTTTGGCTCTGTAACTGTCCGTCCAAAGACGACCGCTGAACATGCTGAGGCTCGGGTGCTACCTATGTGATGGGAGGGCGGGTGGGAGTGAACTAGACGGCTTGCTATCTAGGAGGGTACCTTGATCACTGTCGCGATGAGTAGTTAACCATCATGCTGCTTGCCACCAACGCCCTCACGGGCGGAATCGGCCACACGGGCTTGAAACGGCCGATATCATCCACGGAGCTACAAATCGACACGTGGCCATGAGAACGTGTGCCACGAGCACGAGCCCCTCCGCCGAAAGCCCAAGCCCCAAACATGCACCAGAAACAACGAAGACCCCAAGGCAGAGGACCCAAATATGAAGAACACGAAAGAGTTTCCGGAATGGTGGCCAGGGCGTTTGTGGCCGAGCCAGTATGCGAAAAAGCATGAATCGTCAACATATGGTAAATGTATACATCTGATAAATTTGGTTGTATATTTGTATGTATAGCATACGTTTATGTGTGAATAATGTATTTGTGTAGTGTATGTATAGAAATTTATCCAACGTCCCTAACCACCATGTTGCAACTCAATGTGGTGGTTAGCGGGACAAGGGGTCCTGCACGGACCGCCCGCGTGATAGCTGGCCAACCGCCACGCAGAGTACTGGATGGTGGTTGGGCCTGCTTGGGCAGTCTCTGAGGCCTCCTAGATAGGGGTCCGAGTAGATGGGGTCGAAGGATCGCGCCAAATCGCCAATGCATCGCCGATGTATCGGCGATGCATCGGCGACGTCGGCGATGCATCAGCGGCGTCGGCGTGGGGAAAATCGGGCTCCGCATCGAGCCGCATCGCCGATGCATCGGCGATGCGGCGCGATTCTCCGACCCCATCTACTCTGACCCCATTTAAGAGGCCTAGACATGCGGCAGGAGCCCCCTTGTCCGAGGACGCAATGCCGAACTATACCTTCTATTGAGGCAACTCACCAAGGGTAGCCTTGGCCGTGACACTTCTAAACCCTTGCCCAAACGCTAACACATCGGCTGGGGAGTCAAAGCCCTGCAGCCTCGCAACCTCTAAGTCCATGGGCAATATCTGACTGCGGACGCGGACAACAATACCCACCACGCAATGACCACCACGCCGTCCCAAAATCATATTGGACGTCCGAATTCTTCGGAATAATTGCGGTCCGGGGTAACTCATGTTCGGGCCCCCGGGGCGCGAACCCGTAAGTCGCTACCCACGACTGCCCCTTGCCCCGATGATTCGGGAAAGTTGGACGCCCGGCCCGAATTATCCGGGATAACGGCGGTCCGGAATAACTCCTGTTTGGACCCCAAGGCGCGAATCTGTAGTTACCCCGATGATTCGGAGCTCTGATCAAACACGTGATCCGCCCGCGTGCTGGCCCCGCCCCTCGGAGGCCCAGCGAGCAGCCCTGCGGACCGGCACAGCGCACGCCAGTCACCGCCAGGCGCGGCTGGGCGCCCGAGGAGGACGAGGAGGAGGAGGACTGACTGACTGGCTGAAACCTTGCGATCCATGACCTGCTCCATGGCTCAACGATGCAACAGAGCGACAGAACATGCATGCTGGATCTGTGAAGGAGGAGGAGGAGGATGGGTGGGGGAGATTTGGGAGGGAGTCGCAGCTACGCTCACAAGAATAGCAGCCCAAGGATTGCATCTACTCGGCCAGCCATCTCACATGCGCCAGCCCACACTGCTAGCAAGTTCGTTAAGCAGCCGCACGTTGCCCCTGTTCGTTGCATAACAAAGGTGACAGCCCAAGGATTGCACGTTGCATCGCCACGCACATGCACTACTCGACCAGCCGTTTCGCACGCGCCAACCTAAACAGCATAGACAGTTCGTTTGAGCAGCCGCACTTCGCCCCTGTACGTCGCAGCCTTAGACACAGGGGATGAGGCTCGGGAGGGGGTAGCTCACAATGAGGTTGGGTACGAGACAGCCAGGCATTGCACAGCCAGTTCTCACACAGCTACCTCCTTCCTACCTCCAGCTCGTCTGCGCACAAAGTAGATTCATTGCTTCAGCTCACCCTTGCACGACTGGAAGAAAGTACCTAAAAACTATGTAGGGGGACTATCTGGTACTATTTCAGGGGGACATCAACCGAGGTAGTTATATGTGCTGCTTCCTTCACCACCTGGCGGGCGCCGACTACAAGTACCATGCTCGGCCGCACATCTATGTTTCCTTATTTTCCTGCGGCGCCCGTCAGGTGTTTCGTGCGCCAAGTCGGACTTCTTCTTTTTTCAATTTCCAGCAGGAACGCTTCAGCCACGCAGCCGCAGTCTGAGCAACGTTAAAAAAGGAGGAGGAGGAGGCCACTCCCTTTTCTTCGGAGGCCTCAAAAGGATTTTGAAAGTGTGGGCGGCCCTCCTCCCCCCTTCCGGGTGCCACCCCTCCTGCTTCCCCCCTCTGGAGCAGAACCGTCTCCGTGTAATTAGCAGTCGCGCCCGGGGGCGCGTGGCGGGTGCGGGGGCGATTAGATGACTCGTCAGCGGTTGAGAGAGAAGAGGAGAAGGAGGAGTCTCGAACGGCCACGATGCATGCCACGCAGCCACCACTCTCACACTGCTTGCCGCCGCTTCGCCAACTCTGCTCCCTCCCCTTCCTCCTCGAGGCACATTCCTTTCCCCATCCTCCTTCTTGTCTGTTGTCGTTTACATTTTGCGATTTTCCCCTTTGCGTTACCAGCCAGCGATGACCCTCGCCAGGTTCCTTGTTCGATCACCCCCCCCCCAGGGCCGACTGGCCCTTTGGGGGATGGCTGCGTCAGGATGACTTTCTCGCCATCTGTGGGTCAGTGGGTCAGGAGGAACAGGAGAAGCCCAACATGTATCAAATATGCTGCAACACACCCTCCCGCACCAAGGGCCCTCCAAAGAAGTCACTGCTGGCCTTCCTCTCCACTTCAAGAGGCGCCCCCGTGAAAAAACAACACCACATGGGCCTCCCATTCAGGCTAGAACCCCGCTGTGAAAAGGAACGACCTGCCTTTCAGCGAGCAGTTCGCCGGCTCAACGGGGCAGAGGCGTGCTCTAATTCGCACGGGTGTGGCGGCCCCTGGGACCCGGAGCGAGACATACCCCGGGAAAGCCCCGGCAAATCCCCGGCAGATCCCCAGCAGAGTTCCGTCAGAAATGCCGGATCTCTTGGGCGCGGCCCTGGGGGACCCGGGAGCGATCCAGGAGCGGCCCGAGGAGCCGCCAAGTAGGCGGCAGGCCCCACGGCCTGCCGCTCCAAGACTGCCCCAGATTGCCTTTAGATGGCCCAACACGCCTCCAACACGCCCCAAGAGGGCCCCCAAGAGGCAAAATCATTGATTCTCCATTATATCCCACCAGCCCTCTGGGCGTCGGTGGTTTGGGGCGTTCCCTCTTCCACCCCTCCCTCTTCCCCTTCGGGGAGGGGTTTACCCCTCCCCCTACCCCCTCCCCACTGACCTGGACAGGAGGGGCGGGGAGCGGTCAGAGCGTCCAAAACGGCCTCGGCGAGGAAGCCAAAATCATTAATTTTACTATGGTTTTGGCCCCATGCCTTCTGAGGGGGCAGCGCTAATTAGAGCTCCCCTCTTCTCTGATCGATTTCCTCCACGATGGCCGCAAGAGGCCCCCAGGATGCCCCAAGAGGCCGCAGGATGGCCCCAAGATGGCCCCAAGAGGCACCCGAAGAGGCCCCCAGGAGGCCCCCAAGAGACCCCCAAGAGGCCCCAAGAGACCCCCAAGAAGCGCCCAGGAGGCCCCCAAAGGCCCCAAGAGGCCCCAAGAGGCCCCCAGGAGGCCCCAAAGAGGATCTCGAACGGCCCACAGAGGCCCCCCCGAGGCACCCAAGACGCCGAAAAGCCCCTCAGGACGACCCTCTACTCGCCTGGGCGTCGTTTCTGGACGGGTTGGTGGGGATACGCTTTTTTAAAACAGCCGCAGGCGGAAGCGCCAGCGGCAGGCGGTCACGGTCGGGCTGCGGCCGCGACAAGGGGGCGGGCGCGCGCGGGGCCGCGGTCAGGCGGCAAGCAGCAGCGACCCAGGGCGTCTGAGCCAAACGTGCAGTCCAGGGAGTCTGCAGGGCAGCCCCTGAAGGGAACATGCAACGGCGCATCCAGGGAGTCTGAGAACAGCCACCGAGGAAAGCCGAACGCAGCCAAAATGGCGCGCAAAGCGTTCCCGACAAAACGAGAACGTACGGGTGGGGAACGATTCCGAGCGGGACGTCTATCCAGGGAGTCTGACGGGTAGGGGGCTGGTGGGGATACGCGAAGCGTCAAGAATCCCACCAGCCCTTTGGGCGTGAGTGGTTTAGAGAGCTCTCTCTGTCCTCAACCCCCCTTCTTCCCCTTCGGGGAAGGGTTTACCCCTCCCCCTACCCCCTCCCCCTGGGCCTGGAGAGGGGGGGGCGCGGGTCGTCAGGGGGGTCAAGTTCGACTCCTGGGAGGGCTAAAAAACGGCACCCCTCACGAGGATTCTGGCCCCGACGGGGGGGCGGAGAAAAAAACCTCCCCTCTTGTGTGAAGCCAAAATCATTGATTTTACTAGTTTTGGCACCATTTTGGCCTTCTGAGGGGGCAGCGCTCCTCTTCCTTCATAGCAAAATCATTGATTTTACAAAGGTTTTGGGCTCATTTTGTCCTTCTCAGGGGGCAGCGCTCATTTGCGCTTCTGAGGAGGTCGCAAGAGGCCCCAAGCTGGCCCCAAGAGGCCCCCAGGAGGCTCCCAAGAGGCCTCCAAGAGCCCCCAAGAACCCCCCAAGAGGCCCCAAGAGGCCCCCAAGAGGACCCCAAGAGGCCCCCAAGAGGCCCCAAGACGCCCCAAGAGGCCCCCAAGAGGCCCCCAAGAGGCCCCCAAGAGGCCCCCAAGAGGCCCCAAGAGCCTCCAAGAGGCCCCCAAGAGGCCCCACGAGGAGCCCGAACGACTCACACCAGGACGAGGGGCCCGAACGACTCACACCACGAAGAGCCCGAACGACTCACACCACAAGGAGGGGCCCGAACGACTCACACCAGGACGAGGCGCCCGAACGACTCACACCACGAGGAGCCCGAACGACTCACACCACGACGAGGGCCCCGAACGACTCACACCACGAGGAGCCCGAACGAGTCACACCAGGAGGAGGGGCCCGAACGACTCACACCAGGACGAGGGGCCCGAACAACTCACACCACGAGAAGCCCGAACGACTCACACCAGGACGAAGAGCCCGAACGACTCACACCACGAAGAGCCCGAACGACTCACACCAGGAAGAAGGGCCCGAACGACTCACACCAGGACGAGAAACCCCAAACGACTCAAACCACGAGGAGCGCTTTCTCTCCCTCCTCCTCCGCCTCGTCCTTCTCCCGCTCCCCCCACAAGGAGGATGTACAAGGAGGCGGGAGGAAGGAGCAACAGGGGAGATATGCGGGGCCAAGCGGACACACGCCTGAAAAACACGACTGTGGGCATGCTTCGCAAGAGTTGCTGTTGTGAGATGGGCTGGTGGGGATACGCGAAGCGTAAAGATTTTTGAAGGATTTCGGAGTTCTCGCCTTTTGAGCTTCCCAACGCACCCAGGCAGCCCAAGACGGCTCAAGAGCTCTCGGAGATGGAGGGGGCCCCCAAACGGCCCAAGAGGGCCCCAAGACCGCTCAAGCGGCATCCAGGACGGGCCAAGAGGCTTCCAAGACGGCTTCAAGAGAGGGCCGAGAATGCGCACCGGAACGGACATGTCGAGCGTTTTGCCCCACGATGCCCCCATGAGGCCCCAAAATGCCCCTGAGAAGCCCCAAGAGGCCCTGCAAAGGCCCCCAGAAAGCCCTCAGAAAGACCCGAAAGGTTCCCAAGAGGCCCCAAAATGCAGCCACGACCCCCCCCAGCACCCCCCAAACACCTGCCAAAATCGATTGCCCAAACAACACCGCAGGAGTTTGCGACGAACCCCCGAAACCCACTCCACACTCACTGCGTCACCTCCAACGCACCCCACGCAGGCCCTCAGGAAAACAGCTCCCGCCCAAGCGCACCGCATTGACAACTATCACTCAGGCAACCGACAGCGGTGCGACAATATGGGCCGGCGGAATAAGCGAAGCGATTGAAGGAACCTGTAAAGGTATGATCTTACAGTTCAACGCCAGCGGAACCCCCAAGGGGACGAGCCCAGGCATCCAACGATGTGCTTTTCCAGTGCGCGGCTCCAGAAACACCGATCCCTTCTTTATGGCCGCCCGATGGCGGGACGCAGAGGCCGAACTTCAGGAGCAGCGTCAAGATTCAAAAAACAGATCCTCGGGGAAATGGGGGAAGACAGTGCAAACCCCCTGGACCCCGGGCCCTTGGGGGGTTCCACTGCCGCCCGAAAAGGGCCAGACACCTCAGGGCCCGTTTCCTTCAGGACCTGTTTTTCTCCATGGCGAGAAGGAGGACTCGTCGGGCTCTTCGGGGAACCTCTCTTTTTTTGAATGGACGGGCAAGTTAGTCTACTCTCTAAGCCATCCCAGCTCGGATGACCTACGAAACGAGCACGCTGAACTGTAAAGGGCGTGCAGGAAAACCCCAGCTGCGTGGGACTGGCAAGGCCAAGAGTTGCACCCCCATGGCAGCTTGTAGACTGAGTGGTGGATGAGGCTGTCCACACGGACGTGCCGCGTGGAGGCGGCAAGCCAGCGAAGGCAGCGCGGGCTGGTAACAGCTCCCCGGGAGGGAGCGGAAGACAAGACTGGGCGGCACGTCGTTGGCCTACCCCCGCGCGCAGCCGGCGCAAGCGCAAATTTTTCGCACAGGAGCGGCCACCCCAGCGCACCCCGCGCCACGTCCCCGGGACAGGAGGAGGAGGAGGAGGAGGAGGAGGCGGCGGGAAGGAGGGGAAAAGGAAAATATTGGAGAGGAAGGAACAAATGGATGGCACAGCAATGCTACACGCTCTAAACCGAAAGTGGCAGAGAAATGTTCACAACCACTTTTGTCTTAGACTGCTCATGCATAGGCTTGCTCGTAGTGGGATCTGCACCCGGGGGGAGGTTGTGGGCGGACAGATCGCGCCCCCCCTGCACGTTCGGAACGAGCGCGCTGGGCCTCCCCAGCCGCGGATGGACCCGACACCGCGGAGCCGCCTATCGGCGCCACGACTCAGAGGGAGAGGGCGAAGTGGAGGGAGAAGGAACGGAGGGGGGAGGGCGACGGCACGCCCAGAACGGTCGTTCTCGGCGCTCTCGGCCCCCACGGCCGCGAAACTTTCCGCGCGCACGCGCGCCGGGGCATGCCAGTTGAAACGGGCAGCGCGAAAACAAAATATGTGTAAGAGCTAATTCTGTGTCAGAGCGATGGCCTCGTAGACACGGGCGACGCTGCAACCCTGGCGGTCGCCGCGCCGCCTGCGACGCATTGCCCGGGGCAAAACGGCGGGCTGGACAACGTAAACATGGACGCGCGGGAGAAGGAAGGAGGAATCGGCACTACAATCATCAGAGAAGCTCTCGGAGTCTCAGCCTCAGTGCGTTGCGGCGCTCGAACGGCCCGCTGGCGGCCGCGTGGCGGGCCCAGCAGCGCGCGAGGTACACCCCGCACGCGGCCAGAGCCCGGCGTCGCAGTGCCGGGGCAGCGTCCTCGGAGTACGCCGGCTCGAGGAGCAGGAAGCTGGCCAGGCGCAGTTCTGGCGTGGTCGGGCGCGCTATGCCCGCTTCGCGATGCACTGCTGCGGACGCGCGTCGGCATCCTGCGTAATGTTCGATAGAACCCCCCCCCCCCCCATCTGCGCATCCGAAGTAGCGCGCCGACCGCGCCTGGGCGCGGCGGCCCGTGACCCAGCCGTTCCAAAGTGACCGGATGCAAGCGGCCAGCGCCCGTGGAGGGCACGTCCGGGCCACCGCAGGGAGCGTCGTCAGCACCCTGTCCACCATGGTGTCCACGGAGAGGCCGCTCCCCCACCGCGATAATCTCGCCTGCAGAAAAGCACGCAGCTCAGGAGAGCGGTCGGGGGTGATCAGCCGCGCGCAGGTGCGCTGCCAGACCCTGCGCTGCCGATCGCTGCGGCCGAACCCCGCGGCGCGGGCCACCCGCGATGGCGTCAGACCGCGCGCCTCGAAGGATCGCCGGGCAGCGTCCAGCTGGGGGGCGGGCGCCCGGTCGAACCATGGGCCCCAGGCGCCGAGGCGCTCCAGCGACTGGGAACAGCACAGCCGTGCCTCGCGAAGCCGGGCAGCCCGCTCCGCCGCGCGGAGACCGCCCTCCGAGGCCGGCCCCCGCTGGCATATTCCGGTACTTCGACGCCGGGGCCACTGCGGGGATATCTGGAAGAGAAGCAGGGAATCCCAAAAGCGGCAGTCCGCGCGCGGCAGCTGGTGGTACCCAGCGGGAAGGGCCAGTGTAAAGAAGCTGCATCGCGTCGGCGCCCAGTTTTGGCCGCCGCGCCGGCAGGGCGCCAAGCTGCGCCAAGAAGCTCGGGGTCGAGAATGCGCGCGCCGAGTGGGCCACCGCGTTCGTGCACATCCCGCCTCCGAAGCGGCCCTACCCCTGAGCCCGCTTCTTGAACCCATGTTCAGGCGGAGGCCCGAGATGGCAACATCTTCGTCGAAGAGCGCTTCGAGAAAAGCGGCGGCGGCTGCGCCCTGAGGGAGGGGCCAGCGCCAGATCGCCCGCATAAGCGCGCCGCACTGCTGTCGGGAACTCCCCGCCAAGGCGCCGCATGAGGAGGTCGGCGGCCACGGCGAAGAGCAGCGGTGACAAGGGCAACCCTGCCAGATGCCCGCAGTGACTGGGAAGCCGTCGTGCAGGCCTCCCCAAGCGACCAGCTGGCACCTGCCATTGCAACATAGCGCGCCCACGCAGTTCAAGGCAGTCGTCGGGGGGCCCGAATCTGCGAGGACTTCTAACAGGAACTCTTGGCTCACGCTGGGGAACGCCGCAGCGAAGTCGAAGAAAACTGCCGCTCCGTCCGGGGCCGCGAGCGCGGTGAGCTGCATTGCCTCGTCGACATCTACCACGTTGGCGAGCAGAGATCGCCCGCAGACAAGCCCGCGTTGCTCCGGGGAGACAATCTGCGCGAGGAATGGTTCGAGGCGGTGGCGGACCGCCCCAGCCAAGAACCTGTTGTCCGTGTTGACGAGGCTGAGAGGCCGGGTGTCGCTGGCGGCGTAGTGAGGGGCCCCATCGGCTCCTTCTCCGGTCGCCGTCTTTGGCAGGAAGACTAACAGGCTGTCGTTGTAGCTCGGCAGATCCCGCATGATGGCTTCGTTCGCTCCGGGGCAGCTCAACTGCGTGCAGGCGCCGTGCAAAACCTCCACAGCCAACGGGCCGAGCCGCCCCCAAGCTGCGAATGGCAGTCCGTCTGGGCCAGGCGCGGCGGACGGTGCGTGGCCCAGCGCGTGCCGCACGTCGCTCGGGCGGAGGGTCCAGCGCGGGTCTTGGGCCGCCGGCATCCGCGGCGCGCCCTGGCCTGCACGGGCCGCCCGTTCGTCCTGCAGCCACTGCTGGCGCAGACGTCTGTCCGCGGGCCGCGCGCTGAAGGTCGCCCCCCAGTGCTCTCGGAGGGCGTCAGCCATGGCTGCTGGCTGCGTGAGCACCTCCCTTGTGCGACTAAGCACGGCCCTGAGGGACAGGCAGCGGCCAGGCGCAAGTCTCGCACGCAACTGCCAGTTTCGGCTACGCCGCACGGCGGCCTTGTGGGCATCAAGCTTGGCAGGTCAGCGCGGAACCGTTGGGGCTCGTCCACCGCGTGCTCGCGGGCGAGCTCCACAGCGTGGTCCCGGACGGCCTGTAGACGCCCAGCAGCGCGCAATTGGAGCGAGTACGGACTGTCGCCCACCAAGTTGGCCAGGTGAGGATAGCGCTCTAGGCACCGGCTGATGCGCCCGAAATGCCCGCCCTCGACGGCCCGCAGGAATTTCATCGTCACTCCGGCTCTGTCCTCGGCAGTTTCGGCCGGGTGCCGGCCGGCCGTCTCCTTGGCGAGGTGCTTGGCCACCGCCTTCATGGCATCTTTGAACAGCCCCAGGCGGCGCTCGGGGGATGCGTCTGGCTCCGCCGCTGCACGTTCTTGAAACGCCAGCTCGACGCGAAAAACTCAATCCGCGTGCTGGATAGCCTCGTGCGCAATGGGCCTGTCGCCCACCAGCCAGGTGGGCATCCGGCGGCCCGCAGTCACGGCCCGGTGGTGAGATAGCGTCGGGACCCACTCCACGGCAACGGCGAAGATGTCGCGATCAAATTGCTCCGCCGCCTCTTGATTCCAGTAGACCCGGTCGAGCCGCGAGCGCGTGGTGCCACTGCGGTGCGTCAGAGCTGGTTGGTGCAGCTCGTGGAGAGAAAACGGCCGGAGCGCTGTCTGCTGCCAGTGGCGGGCGCTCCTCGGCTTGGTCACGCCTGCCCGTGGGGGGCCGGTGCTCTAAGGATGCTCTGTCGGCGTCCTCGACCACCCAACTGAAGTCACCTGCTACGACCGCCAGCGCACTCACCGCCGGGCGTAGTGCCCGCGCGACCTTGAGCCTTAGGGCGGCCCGCTGGCGTGGGAGAGTCAGCTGGGCCTCGGGCGCCCCCCCCGCGGGTTCATGCAAGGCGCGGGCGGAGCCAGTCGGGAAATAGACAACCACCAGATCCAAGGAGCCCTGTGGGCCACCTAGACGAAGCACTGCAGCCCTGCCAGGCTCGATCCAATCGCGTTCTGCGAATGCCTCCAGAAGGCGATCCTGCACGACGATCCCCACGCCTGCCCGGGAGGCCGTCCTGTGGGACCACCATAACACCATGCGCGGCAATCGCGCGGGCCTCGCCACGCCTCAGCTGCTCCTGGCAAGCTGTGCGTTTCTGTCAAAAGGATGGCGTCGTAGGAGCGGGCGAGGTGTTCCACGTACCGTGTCTTGGCGCGGAGCTGGCCCGGAGCTGCGGCGGAAAGGCCCTGTGCATGCCAGGTGGTCACCGAGAACGCGCCCCGGAACTGTCCTCCAACTGGCGCCGCGGCGGCTGCGGGCGGAAGCATCGTCACTGGCGGCGGCGGGAGCCGCGGAGCAGCCGAGGCCGGCGGCGGCTGCGGCACCACCCCGAGCGCCTGTCGTAGTCGAGCCGTAAGCCTCGGGGAGCCTCCTAAGGCCAAACATACTCGGAATCACAAAGGAAGGAATACTTCCTCGAACGCAAGCAAATGATACCGGAGAAAACCCCAACCAAGGTCTTTTTTAGTGCTATAGGGCTATGGGGTTGTAGGGATATAAGGCTATGGGGCTATAGGGCACTGGGGCTATGGGGCTACAGGGCTATAGGGCCATAGGTCTATAGGGCTATAGGGCCGTAGGGCTATAGGGCTGTAGGGCTTTAGGGCTATGGGGCTCTGGGGCTCTGGGGCTATAGGGACATAGGGCAATGAGTCCATAGGGCTTCGGGGCTTTTGGGCTATAGGACCATATGGCTATAGGGCTGTAGGGATGTAGAGCTATGGACTACAGTGCTACAGGCATATGGACCTAAAGGGCGATAGGGCTAATCGGCTATAGGGCTGTAGGGCTATAAGGCTATAGGGCTATAGTGCCAGAGTGATAGAGTGCTATAGCTCTATTGGGCTATAGGGCCATAGTGTTATAGGGTTTTGGGCGTGTTGGGCTATAGGGCTGTAGTGCTAAAGGGCTATAAGGCTATAGGGCTATAGAGCTATAGAGCTATAGGGCTATGGGGCTCTAGGGCTCTAGGACTCTAGAGCTATAAGGATATAGGGCTATAGGGCTATAGGATTATGGGGCTATAAGGACATAGGTCTATAAGGCTGTAGGGCTGTAGGATTATTGGGATGTAGGGCTATAATCTAAGGGCTATAAGGCTATAGGGCTATGAAACACCCGAGCACCTGGGCACCCGGGCGGGCCACGGAAATCGGTGGCAACCCTCACCCAACCATATGAAGTCGCCAGGACCCCATACAAAGGCAAGAAAACACCAACAAACAAACAATGGCTACACGGGGAGAACACGCAAACTCCCGGCGGGCCTCAGCCTCCTGGTCCACCACGAGGGCTCGGCCTCCGCCTCTCTGGCGCCCGCTGGCCACCAGCCGCTACCCTCGCTCGGACTCCTGCCGCCGCGGGGCGCCGCCGAGGGGGCAAAGCATCGGCCAGCACCGGATCGGATCGACATGTTCGCAGGACTGGGCTGGGCCGCATCAGCACGCAATCAGAAGACCCTCGGATCCCGGCGTTGATATTCTTTCAAACTGGGCATTTTCGCTCGGTTTCGGATCCCTGGACAATCACAGGTCGATCCGGCTCGAACCATTATGCACAAATATTGTGTCTAGGTCTCCGGACGTGATTTTCGAGAAGCTGCATTCTTGTCACAACGCGAATCTTTAGGCTTAGACAAATATGCTTGCATGACACGTCCCCCCCTTCGCCCAAGAGGCGTGCAAATGAGCCTCGACTTGCGTGAAGTCCAGATTTCCAGTCGACCCTTCGCCGAAGAGGCGTGCAAACGAGTCCCCACTTGCGTCAAGTTCAGATTGTCTCCGAGCCTCGCCACGCCCTAACCTCTTCCTTCCTAACGAGAAGCGGCCCCGAAACGAATCGGGCCAGCCGAAGCAACACGCACCCACGCAGAGAACCGGCCCGCGTCGGATCCGAGGAATCTTGCCGAGTCGCATATTAGAATCGAGCCAACCGAAATCGGCACTGCGATCGAATCGACTGAATCAAAGTGGTCCCCTGGGCCCTTGGGGGGTGCGGGCGGACTCGACCCCAGCTGGCGGCTCGGAAGAGCGGGACGGCGGGAGTCGGTCGGGTGTTGCTGAAGGCGCCCCTGTGCCCATCTTTTCGTACCGTTTGGGGGCCCGTGGGGCCTTCTGGGCCTCGTGCGAGGTTCTCTGGAGGCCGTGGGGGCCTCCTTGGAAGTCCTGCGGGCACCTTATCCAGGGGCACTTCTAGCAACGCCCGGGCCCCGGGCCTGGCACCCGAGCCCCTGGCCCCGAGCCTCTGGGGACCTGCTCCCTGGGCCGCGGGCCAGCCCCCAGAGGCCAACAGTGGCGTCGCGCAGGCCGATACATGGCCCCATGGGCGGGCGACCCGAGGTGTGCCCCGAGGCCACCTCTCGGGTCGGACGAAGCGGGGGCGACGACAGGGGCGAACAGTCTAGGGGCGGGCATGACCCGCATTCGCCAGGGAGCCTCGCCGAAGGCATGGACCAGCGGCGCCCCACACTTCGCCCCCATCGTCACCCCGGAGGTTGACGGATCAGTTGACGCAGCTGGTCTTCCCGGCGCCTGCATGCGCCAGAGGCGACGGTGATGTCGAGGAAGCGGCCTGGCTGCGAAGCCGAAACTGGCCGCACGTAGCAGAATTCGTCCCCCCACCCCTCTTCACCCTTTCGTCCGCCCAAACCCTCTCCAGGCCTCTGCTCTGGGGCACGCTCCCCTGAGATCTGGCGCGTTTCAAAAAAATTACAACACCGCGAATAATCACGACCGGAGCCCTGGGACCCCTGGGCGTTTTTCAGGCTGCATCGATCTGTGAGGGCCTGGTGTGAGACAATTGCAACGCCTAGATCTCACGATCTCCCAGTGCCGATGTCTGGGAGAACAACTCCCCGCTCGCCCAGGGCCAATGCGGGCTTGCCCCGAGAAGGTCGGACGGACTCCTGCTGGTGCACCATTCCTCTGCACGGGCCCCGTCGGGTGTGGACCCTCCTCCCCGATGTGTGAGACGGAAGAGTTGTGGGGTTATAACTCGGTGGTGCATTGATCAAGACCACTTAGTTAACTAGTTGTACGCGAGTCATACGAATTAGCATGTCCTGCAACAGAAATGCGACATTCCTCGGTAAAGATCGCTGTCGGCGCAACTGATCCGACGTGCTTATTAAGTCCCCTACTTTTGGAAGCAATATACGCGAGAACGTTCGCCCGCCCTCATCTCAGTTGTTGCATGTCTATATCCCTCTATCTCTTGGGTGATTATATCTTTCTATCTCGATTATTGTTGCTGCTGTTTTTGTTTCTCTCTCTCTCTCTCCCTGCGCTCCCGTCCCGCGGGCCCGTTGCCTTGCGAAGCCACAGAGGGAGAAAGAGAGACATAGAAAGAGAGAGAGAGAGAGAGTGAGGGAGACAGAGAGAGAGAGAGAGATATAGAGCCAGACTTGTAGAGAGAACGAGATACATCCTTCCCCCTCAACGGAAGCAGTGACAGCAGTATTTCTTAGATGAGGGAGTGATCGACTGCAGCATGCATGTTTCCTCGCTTCCTCGCTCGCTATTGTATGACAAATGCTGCTTCGGGGACGCTGTACGGCGGCGTGCGTTGGTCTGATGGACGGCCCCGGGGGTATGGGCCCAGCGCGCTGGTCTGCCACCTTGCCCTGGTGCCAGCTCACTCACCGAATACATGCAGCAGTGCGGGCGCGGCCGCAAGAAATCCTCGCAAGAAACCCCACCCTGAAAACCCGCGCGCTAGGTGCTCCCGAGGGGAAGCCCGGAGAACCCTGAACGCAGCAGCTTCTTCAACGACTGCGGGGAAGTCACCGCGCAGCGCGCGGAGCGAAGCGACCCGGGACATCCCGACGAAAAACACACGGCTTCTTGATGCGCGCCCCCGCTGTGTGCTGGCCGGGCACATTCGGCGCCCCCCCCCCCCGGGCGGGCTGGGCGACGCCAGCCGATCGAATTCCCGAGCCGAGCGGCTCCGCTGGAGGCCCAAACGCGCCCCTCGGCGCGCACGGCTCGCGCCTCTCCGCTCGGTCGGCGCGGAGGCCGCAGGCGGCGCCCCGAGGGGACCGCACGCTGCCGCAGGGTCGCGGAGGCCCCTCGGGGCGGGGAGGGGGGGGAGGCCAGGGGCCTGAGTTCCCGAGCCCATCAGACCACCGTCGCGGGGCGGACGTCCCAGGGGGGGCCCCCAAGAAGGCCACGCCGGGAGGGCCCACGGATCCAAGAAATCCCCGGAAATTCCTCTGCTTTGGGGAGGGCCCTCGGAAGCCAGGGGCCGCCCCAAGAGGGCCCAAGAGGGAGCCAGAAGGATCCCGAGGGCCCCTCAAATCACAAAAAAACCCAGGCACTGTGTATGTCGCTTTCGCGCACGCAGCTCACGAAATACGACCGCCGATGTTACGTTCTGCAGCCGAGAAGTGACAACTGATGCGGCGGATTGACAAGTGACGGCCGAGTCGACGGACCGAATGAGCAACGATAGCCGCGACGGGAAAATTGGCCAATGGGGAAAGGTTCGGTTGCCCCTCGAATTCGAAAATCCTCCGCAGTCGCCAGAAACTGCAAGGCCCGGCCGGATAGGTCCTGGGTAGGTCGCGGATAGGCCCCAGATTGACGCGCCGCGGGCACCGCGTGGCACATGCAGGTCGTATGACCTCGTCTATCCAGGATCTATCCGCGGCCTACCCCGGCCCATCCTGCCTTAGTTGGGCCCCCCCAGGAATCTGAAGAGCCCGCGCCCTGGTGGCGTGGAAGCCCGAGCGCCACCGCGGAGCTCGCCCCCCGCGCAGAAAGCTGCGAGGAGAATACAGATTGCACATCCTTCCCATCAGCAGTAGTAGGAGCAGGACAAAGGAGAGGGGGAGGCAGCAAGGCAAACAGAGAGAGAGAGAGAGAGCAACGAGAGAGAGAGAGAGAGAATGAGAGAAAGAGAAAGAAAAAGAAAGAGAGAGAGAGGGAGAGTAGAGAGACCAGGAAAGAGAGAATTCGCGCAGACGCCAGGCGACTCGAGCGGAGCCCCTCGGGCCGCCTGGCCGCCGTTTGAGTCGTCGTCGTTTCTGGCAGGACCAGGGGCCCGCAAGGCCCCCAGGTGGTTTCTCTGGCAGACTCTGGCCGATTCCACGCCCCTCTCCTCCTCCGACTCCGCCTCCTGCTACTGTTCGGCTCTAGATGGCTTCGGGATGTCGGGGGCCCTGCGGGGAACATCCTGGGCTTTGGAAGACCTCCTGGGGATTCTCACCGCTCCTCCTCCGCCCCCGCAACACCCCTCCTCCGCGCGCGGAACCCGGGCGCCCCATTCAGTGAAGACCCAAGCCCTCCGAGGGGGACGAGAGGGAGGGGGAGGAGGAGGAGGAGGAGGAGGAGGAGGAGGAGGAGGAGGAGGAGGAGGAGGAGTTCGATGAGCCATGTGAGCACCATGGGCATAGGACCCTCAGGGGCCTCGCGGGCCTGACGAGCCCCACGGGCTCCAGGAGCCCATGGGTTCCTTTGAACCCTTCTGCCATGTTAGACCCCCTTTGCCATCCAAGCCACGAACACAGCGCAACGCAGGGACAATATGTCCCCATTCCGTGGGATCACGCTTCAAAGGGGGGAGGTGGGTGGTGTGGTGGTGGTGGTGGGGAAGGGCACTAGTCATAAGTGGGCGCAGCAATTAACTACATTTAATTACCTAAGTTGCTATCGATGTTCGTAACACGTATGTTTTTTTTTCTGAACTGAACGTCGTTCTCACGGGCATCATGCGCGTGCTGGCTGACTCGTTCGGTAATGCAGAAATTGCGGCACATGATGAAACTTACGTGCGCTTACGTAACCACGTATAATCACTCAGCGCAACACTCATACACCGCTAATGCAGTGGTAACTGATGTAACTGATGTAACTGATTAGCATGGCATAGATGTCATACGAACCAGTCATGACCAGATGGTGCAACTATAAGTCCACTCGCGAGGGTTGTAAGGCTTACAACCCTCGGGACTCATCATGTAAGCTCACTTGCAAGACTTATAACTCCAGCTATAGTTGCACAAATCATCAATCACCCAAGGCACAGCGCCACTGCGGCCGGAGAGACGGGGCCGGGATCGTGCATGGGGTGCTTCCCCAGACCCGCGACAGCACGATGGAAAATTCGTGGATGGTTTGGCTCCCTGCGGGGCCCTCACCAAAACCCAGCACCGTCAAAAAACGGATCGGGATGAAACGCCGGTCGCGGGGAAGAGGTCCAGATCTCTCAGGGGCCACTTCGTGACACAATCGCGACGTCGGGGCTCTGGGCCTGGGGACCAGTATAGAGCGGATTCCGGGGGGAGGGGGGAGACTCCACGCTATCTCCCGTCCACCCCCCCTGCTGACTCCCTCAACGTCCACCGCTGCTCGCTCTCCCTCCCGTCCACCCGTCCCTCTCCCCCCTCCCGTCCGACCCTTCTCGCTCCTCGCAACCTCCCCCCGCGCTGGCGCACCCCTCCTCGTCCTGCCCTCTTGCTGACTCCCTCCTCCCTCCCCCTCCTCAGGCTCCCCCTCACCATATGACTCATCCCCTTTCCCCTCATGCTCCTGGTCTCGGCGCACGTTGACTCTGTATCGCCCGTACCGCTCTCATTCTCCCCCGCCTCACTCTTGCACTCTCCCTCATTCGCGTTCCTGCATATCCTTCCAGACGTGATGCGCGAATGCGAACGCCTGGAGAAACAACTGTGTCCACGGGTGCACTTGCTGGCTAGGGCGCAAGCGTGCTCAACTTGTCCGACGTTCAGCCCGCCCGTCCCCTGCACAGCGGCCCACGCAAGTCTCTACCAGTTCGTGGTTACTTGTACTACAAATGTGAATAGTATGCGTGTGAACTTATGCGTGCTTTCGCGTGTGCTTTTCATCGGCGCAAGCGGAACGACGCAACTGTTTGACTCCACACACTTTCGTGCTATGCCACCCCCCTCGCGTCAACTCATTGCCGGCGCCGCCATATTTTGCTTCATGACGGTTACCCCCCCGTGCGAGCCAGATCTCGGAGGGCGAATTGAGACAGCTGCAAATCAAACTCGGTTCATGATGACCCCTCCCGGGGTCCAGTCGCACCCGTTTTCCGCGTCCAGCCTCCGCGGAGGATCAGAGTAGCCCCGTCCCGCGCGGGCGCGGCGGGGGCGTCCTGGAGGAGAGCAGCCAGGACGACTCCGACGTCGGCCTCGCGCTCCTCTCGGCCGGCGCGGACGCTGGGCAGGGAAAGGGCCGGCGAGGCCCCAGAGGGCCAGGGCCTCGCGTCGGGGACACGCGCCGCGAGGGGCGGTCCATGCCGCTTCACGGCCGCGGTCTGCCGGCTCTTACTCCTGCCAGAGGAGACAGGAGGCGTCACCAGCGGGCCACTCCGAGCGAGGTCCGCGATGCTCCCCGGGCTGCAAGCTTTATCTCAAGCGGGGCGACGCGAAACGGAAGGAGGCGAATTGGAGCACACCATCAAGAGAATCCTTCACCTCCTCCGCTCCGTCATCATCTCATGGTGTGTTTCAATCCTCTACATCCTCGACATCCTTCACTTCCATCATCTGATGGTGTGCTCCAATCCACCCCCTTCCGTTTCGCGTCGCCCCGCTCGAGATGAGGCCTGCAGCCCGGGGAGCATCACGGACCTTGCTCGGAGTGGCCCTCTGGTGGAGGGGCCAATTTTTTTTGCCCCTGGGTGGGTGGGAGGAGGAGCAGCGGCAGCAGTTGGCAGCGCGCAAAAAGGCGGGAAGGGGCGAGGAGGTGGACCTTTTGGAAACGGCAAAGGTGCTCCGTGGAGGGGCTCGGAGGCCTCTGAGAATGGCCCCCGCCTCTGAGAGGCCCCATGCCGTCTCGGAAAACCACAAATTCTGGCCGGCACGGAACCACATACACCTCCCTCACCTCGTGCTTCTCCTCGGCCGGGAGCAAGTACACTCCTCCTTTCTCTGTGGTTGTCCTCCACCTCGGTCCCCCTACTCCTCCTCCTTTCCCTTCCCCCAAATTAATCAGCCTATTTTGCCTCTTCCTATGTCTCCACTGTCTGCTCCTCCTTCAATCAGTCATATGCCATGCCGCGCCCCCCCCCGTACCAGGTTGAGGCCGCCTCCGAGAAGCATGCCCCGTGCTGACGCCAAGACGATCGCCCTCGCTGCAGACAGTGTGCGCTTGTGCACCCTCCGGTCATCCCAGCGCGGCCCCACCGCCTGCCAATTCACCACGACGAAGGCATCTGCATACCACCACCATGCCTCGTCAGGACCATCATGGGCCCTGGCATGGTGCGTACACCCACATGGCTGAGGGAAGGAGTGTCGAAATTCGGAATCATGGGACTCACGATGGTCCTGGCCAGGCACGGCGGCGGTGTGCCGATGCCATCTGAGGACTCATTGCACTTTCCCCCGATTCATTCAAAACCGGACAACTGGTCCTCATAACAATTTCTGTCGGCAAACAACGGAAACGCATGTGCACGTGTTTGCATACCAAGACGCGCTGCGCCTGAATCGGAAACAATATCCGACTACATGTTGGTTACGTGGACCTACCGACTTCTGGCACAAAATGCATACTGCATTCTGGGCAATGTCCATCGAACTCCCACCAGCCGTCACCATTGGGCGTCAGGGGGCTAGGAGCGTTGCCAAGCAACTGAATGCTCGGGCAACAACCTAAAAGCGCACCGCCGGAAGTCAAGAGACGGCTGGAGAACAGGTGGAACGAGGCACCTCTAAGAGGCCGGGATGAGGGTGCAGTATTCAGCGGGTGATACTCCTCATCCTGCTACCCCTCACCCTCTTCCCCTCCTGCTCCTGGTCTTAGCATGAGGTAAAGGGGTCATAATGGAATCGAGTCCTGGACGCATTCAAATTCCCTGAAGCCTCTTTTCATGCAGCTCCACTTGGGGGTGGCGGAAGCGGGGGGGGCAACCAAACCGCCGCTGAGACAACAAAAGGTCGTTCAAAACACAACCAAGCGCACTTAATTGCACAACGATGCGCAACAACAGTGGGATCTCCCATCGGGACAGGGCGCCACGCAAAACCAAGTTGGCACAGCGGAGCCGTAGAGTGAGCAGTTCGGAACAACATCCTGGCGCAACCGCGCACCATTGTAACTCATTGCGGCACAAACGCTTCGTGACATCAAACCATTGAAACGCTGCCAGCGGCCAAATCGGAATTTTCTGGGGAATAGCCCAAAGACCGACTCGCGTGCAAGACCAGAGCGCTGCGGGGCCTGCAAGCAAGAGGAAGCGCGTTGCTGACGCTGGTGAGGCGAAAACGGGCGCGGCATTGATGCCATGGGCCACTTGGGCGGTGCCCTGGTGAACTCTCTGCCAGAGCGAGCGTTCAAGAAGAGTGCTGAAGTGGTGTCTTGCTGCGCGCGTGCGAAAGCGGAGCAATTTCTCTGGGTGGATCACGCCGCGAAGAACGCTCGCGGCCGCATCGGGCATAGGGTCTCGCTATGCGAATGTGCGCGTTCGCTTCTCCAAACAATCCTGTGGTGTTAGGCCCTCGTTTTGAGGAGACAGTGCCCGGCGCTCCTTCCTACTGTCCTCCTTGTCCCCCTCCTCCCTTCCCCCTCCTCCACCATGCGCCTGCCGCGCCCAGGAGAACGCTTCGGGGCCCCATGGGGGCTCAACGAAAGCCCCATCGGCCGCACTCACATGCGGTTCCCCCATCCAGGACTGCGTTTCGCGTCTCCAAAAAAGGTTCCCATCGATGGCTGCACTCGCATGGGTTTCCCCACTCAGGATAGCGCTACGTAGCCCCGTAGGGAGCCCCACCGAAGACTCCAGTGGCTGCACTCGCATGCGGTTTCTCCACCCAGGACAGCGCTACGTGGCCCCGTCGAGAGCTCCACCGAAGACCCTGGTGGATGCACTCGCGCGCGGTTGTTTCGTGGCCCCGTCGGGAGCTCCGCCGAAAGCCGCAGTGGCTGCACTCGCGTGCTGTTCCCCCACTCAGACAAGCGTTCCGTGGCTCTGTATGGGTCTCCACCGAAGGCCCCAGGGGCTGCACTCGCATGGGGTCCCCCCACCCAGGGCAGCGCTACGCGGCCCCATAGGGAGCTCCACCGAAGGCCCCCGGTGGCTGCACTCGCATGCGGCTCCCCTTCTCAGGACAGCGTTTCGTGGCCTCATCGGGAGCTCCACCGAAGGCCCCAGTGGCTGCACTCGCATGCGGGTCCCCCACCGGGGATAGCGTTTCGTGGCCCCATACGGGGTTTCTTACTCATCCTACTGCCCCTCCTCCTCCTGATCCTCTCCTCCTGCTCCTCCTCCATCCTTGTTTGTGCCACCCTCCCTCTCGCGCCCTGTCCTCCCAATGGCCGTGACGGGACTGCAGGCGGCGCACATCATGTTATTTTCGCAACGGAAGCTTGGAAAATTAGCCTGGCAAGATGAGGAGAAGCTAGCTGGGGTGGTAAGTGAGGAGTGAGGAGGAGCATGAGGAGCACGATGAGATCCATGGGAACCCTATTCCCGATGAATTGGAATAGCAGGCAGGAAAATCTTAACTGGCTTAGGCCTACGCGCCATTCCCAAAAAGGTATTTTGAGAGGGGAGCGGGGTCCCACCACGCCGGCGTATACTATGGAACTCTCGTTTTGAGGTGGATTGAGAAACATTGTGACGGATTGAGAGAAATTGATATCTTTTGAGAGAAATTGAGATATAATTCGCCGTTCAAACCGTGGATTGAGAGAAATTGAGACGAGAAAGGCGGTCCAGTTGAGGACAATTGAGACCGTTTGCGGTGTCCAATGGAAGTTTTCGAAAGGGTTTGATGGCAATGCGATTTGGGAGCATGAGGAAAGCAGCAGAAGGATGGGCGGCAGGAGAAGCAGACGGCGAGGACCCGATGGCATGGACCTTGGCAACTGGAGCCAAAACATATTTCCCAAACGAGGGCAAACGGTGGAGGATGCACATGCCACAGGGCCTTGTGCTCGTTAGGGACGCGCTAGAATGCCAAGGGCTGTCTGGCAGGGTTTCTGCAAGTCTTCTCAGGGGCTGCCACCGCCCCTCTCGCCGCAGAGCGCCGCATGCATCGGGCCCCGCTTCCCCAATGAAGAACAACAAATGTTCACTCCCGCAACAAGAATCATCCGTGGAAGTACATCAGGTCCACACTCTCGCGGCAACGATTCCTCGCAAATTTGCCTGGAGATGGCCCTCACCATAAGCAGTTGTGGGTTCCGCAATTGTGAATATTTCATCTTCGATGGAGCTCCACACGGGTCCACGAAGCGCTGTCCTGGGTGGGGGAACCGCATGCGAGTGCAGCCACCGGGGCTATCGGTGGAGCTCCCGATCGACCCGAGAAGCGCGGCCCTGGGCAGGGAAACCGCATGCGAGTGCAGCCATTGAGGCCTTGGGTGGAGCTTCCTACGGGGCTGCGAAACGCTGTTCTGGGTGGGGAGGACCGCATCCGAGTGCAGCCACCAGGGCCTGCGGTGGAATCCCCGCTTGAGCCGAAAAACTTGGTTCTGGGTGGGAGGACCACATGCGAGTGCAGCCACTTGGCCTTCGATGGAGTTTCCGATTGAGCCAAGAAACGCGATCCTGGGCGGAGGGAACCGCATGCGAGTGCAGCCACTGGGGCCTCGTCGGAGCTCCCGATGGGGCCATGAAGCGCTGTCATGGGCGGAGGGAGCCGCATGCATGTCCGGTCACATGGGCTTCGGCGGAACTTCCGATGAGGCCACGAAACGCTGGCGTGAGTGCTGGAACCGCATGCGAGTGCAGCCCTAGGGGCCTTCTGCGGGGCTCCCCATGGGGCAACGAAGCGCTGTCCTGGGTCGGAGGTTCGCATGCTAGTGCAGCCACCGGAGCCTTCGGTGAAGCCCATATATGGGGCCACGTAGCGCTGTCCTGGGTGGTGGAACCGCATGCGAATGCAGCCACCAGGGCCTTCGGTGGGGCTCCCCATGGGGCCACGAAGTGCGGTCGTGGGTGGGGACGCGCCTGCGAATGCAGCCACCAGGGCCTTCGAAGGAGCTCCCGACGAGGCCACGAAATACGACCCTGGGCGGAGGGGATCGCATGCGAGTGCAGCCGCTCGGGCTCTAGGTGGAGCTCTTTTTCGGGTCACGAAACGCCAGCCTGAGTGGGGGAACCCCATGCTACTGCAGCCGCTGGGGCTCTTGGTAGCAACCCCTATGGCGCCACGAAACGCAGTCCTGGGTGGGGGGGCCGCATCCGAGTGCAGCCATTGGGGCCTTCGGCGGAGACCCCTACAGAGCCACGAAACTTTGGTGTGCGGGAGACGCATGGTGGAAAAGGGAGGAGGGAGAAGGGGGCGAGGAGGTGAGGAGGAAGGAACGCGGGGCACTCTCTTCGAAACGAGGATCTAACACCACAAGATGGTTGAGAGAGGCGACGCTGGCGCAGAACAGATTGGGGGATGGCCCCCAGAACCGTTTCCAAACTCGGGCATTCTGAAAACATCTGCCCCTTGACCCAGAGCAAAGAAGATATTGATCCCGCTGGTCTCGTTCCAAAGCGCACAATCGCAATGGCGTGTCCAGACGTAAAAAAAAGACGCCGATAAACATGCACCCAGGCCCCAACTGCTTCAGCCACACGCAGAGCCAACCCAGAGCGACATCGAGGCGTTTTCAAACTGCCGCATGGGCGAAACTTTTCACATGCGCAGGCCGCCTTCCGAGAAACAAAAAGACGACCTCGCACCAGCAAGCGCGCTCAATTTTCGCCCCCCCCCCGTTGACGCCACCCCCAAGTGGAGCTGAAGGATCTTTCCCGTCCTGGGCCTCGCCTGAAGGCACAGGACCCCTGGACGGGCCCGCGGGTGCCCGAAGGACCTTCAGGATCAGTTTCTCTCCAGCCCCCCTCCCCAACATCCCACCTCCTCCTCCTCCTCCTCCTCCTCCTCCTCCTCACTATCCCGCTCGTCCCCTTCCCGACCTCATCCTTCCCCTCGCCTGTTTCTTCCTCCCGCGTCCATTCATCCTCGTCCCCCTGCTCCCCCACGTCCCACCTAATCCCTCCTCCCCCTCGTCCACTCCTCCTCCTCCTGCTCCTCCTCCACCTCCTCCTCCTGCTCCTGATCCTCCTCCTCCTGCTCCTGATCCTCCTCCTCCTGCTGCTCCTCCTGCTGCTGCTGCTGCTCCTCCTCCTCCTCCTCCTCCTCCTCCTCCTTCTCCTCCCCCTCCACGCCTCTGCACCTCCTCCACCCCTTTTCTCTTCCCCCGCCTCCTCCTGCTCCTCCTGCTCCTCCTCCTCCTCCTCCTCCTCCTCGTTCTCCCCCTCCCCCTCCCGCTCCTCTTCCCTCTTTCCTTAAATCAATGCTCCCTGTCGCTCCCCCCTCGGGGGCAGGTGGTTTTCAAAATACGGTTTTCGCCAAGGCGCCACGCGCATTTGTTTGTAGAATGTTGCAAGAATTTCACGGATGGGAAATGGTTCCTTTGGAACATGTGATTCTCGCCGGGGCGCCGTGCACATTTGTATACCATTTTGCGCAACTTCACGGATGGAGGGCGGCTCCTTTGGAACACGCGTCTCTCGCCTTAGCGCCGTACGCATTTGGTCAAACAAATTGAAATCTGAAGGATTCGTACGGTTGTAGTCCCAATAACGGCGTACTTGGGCGGTTTAGGCCTCTCAGGACGCAGCCAGGAACGCCGGTTCGCTGTATTAGAATCCCAGGAGCGGCGTTCTGGCATGACTTAGGACTGATGGGACGCAACAGCCACCTTGATTCGCGGCGCTGAAGTCCAAAGAACGGTGTCTGGCATGGTCGAGGATTCTCAAAACGGGTTGCCTTCCAATGGGGCGGGCGTTGCCCGCAATGACAAACAATTCTTGTAGGGACCTGTGAAAAGTTAGCGCGGGGGAGGGTTTCTTGCAATATCGCAGATGCGTCTTGCGTTTACACTGGTCCTCCTCCTCATCATCCCCAAGAGGACTTGCAAAATGGCGTCGGGGACTTGCCAAGGCGCCTCTTTGTCTTGCAGAATCGCCTCTGGGACTGCTCTCTGCTCTGTGGCGAACCCCCTTTCTCCGTGGCGAACCGGGCGGAACCTGGGCGAAACGCATGGCGAACAGGGCCGAACCGGACGGCACCCCTCACAACGACGAACCGAACCGAACCGAACTGGAGAATTCCGACACCGAGCCGAATCGAACCGAACCGGACACGCTTCGGAACCTAACCGAACTGAACCGAACCGGACCCTTCATGTCTCCTTCCTCCTCCGAAGACAAAGACGACAAAAACACGACGCCAACGACGACGAAGACGAGGAAGGGCTTTTGGGCAACGGCGCGCCTGCCCCACACCGAGCCGCCGCCGGCCATCTACCTGCAGCCAGAACGGCGCAAGACGAGCGTGGAACGAGCACTGGCGGGCGAGAGGAGGGGGAGGGGAAGTGTACAACTCTGCGCCCCTGCGGGCGTCTGCACTTCCCTGCCTTTCGCTGCCCTTTTCGTTGCTCGTCTTGCGCGCGCACTGCGAGTATTCTCATGCTGTGTTCACTCATGCGTGTATATTTCTTTCGTTTCGGCACGAGCGTTCGTGCGCAGCGATCGCTTCGATAAGCGACGGCACAACCCAAGGAGGGCGGGAAGATGACCTCGGTGGGGAAGGAGGAGGGCGGAAGGAGGAAATGGGCAGAGGGAACCCCAGACGAGGGCCTCGGATGGGATGGGGCAGGCATGACTATGTTGTAGCGCTGGTGCTCTTCTGGGTCGCAGACGCGCACGGCCTTGCGCGCGGGGTTCGTGGTTGGGCTCTGTTGTCCCATTGGGGGTCGGTGCTCGCAAGAGGGAGAGAAAGGCAAAGGGAACACCCTAGAGCGGGGGGAGGACCAGACGAGGTCTTTGGTTGCAGTGGCATCTCATGTGGGCACACACCCAAATAGGAGGAGAGGGGGGCGAGATGAATGAAGTAGAGACACGAGGGGGGAGGAAGGAGGAGGAGGAGGGCGAAGTGGGGGCATTTCCTCCACCCCGTTCTTCCCTCCTAACCTCCCTTGCTGTCCCCGCCGCGGCCATGGCGGAGCCGCCGGCCCTCGGGGGGCTACCCCGAAACAAATTGTACACCGCCACGCAGGGCAAGCTCAACCCGCCCACGTTTCGCGCCGGACCGCTCCTCCTCGCTGTTTGAATTGGCCCTTGGGCCGGCGGGGTTTGCAGGAAGAGGAGGAGGGGAGGAGGAAGGAGGCCAGGGAACGACGAGGGGAAAGGAGGCCCCCTCCTCAACCCTGATTCCTTTATCCTCACGCTCCTTCTCCCCTTCCCCCTTCCTGCGTCAACTCGCCTCCCCGTCCATGCTCTTCCCGCCTGTTCAGCTTCCTCGTCGTCCCTACGTTTGCTCTTTCACCAGCTTATTTCCACGCACTCATTCCACCCCATGGGGTGGGGCCGCAACGTGCTCGCCACAGGGATCCTCAGGGGCCGCCTCAAGCCAACACCCCCCCTTCCCAGGAAGACACCCAATAACTATGTTCCAGACCATCCCGAATTCCTCCCCCCAACCCCCGCTCTCATCAATTCCATAAACTGGCGCCCCAGTTCCGTCTCCCTTCCTGCCCCTGTTCCTTCCTCGGGGCAGAAAGTCCAGGCCTGCGACGCCACGGCGCTCCTGGACTTCTCCTCATGGCGTTCAGGTTCGTTCTCCGACAGCGCTTGCTTGTGAGATTAGTTGCGCGCGGTCGTTGGCGCTCGGCCCTCAAAACATCATCTCGATCACGATCCTGCCTCACTTGGGCAGCTACGGGCACGGGGGCGTCGTCAGGTCTCTTGCTTCCTGCCGAGTTCAGGATTGCTCGGAGGTCTCGTGCATGCCACCGAGTCCAACGCTTGTTGGAGGAGCCACACGATGAAGGGGAGCTCGTCCTCACCCGCCGCCCTCGCCCTTTCTTCATGACGAATATCTTCTCCCACCTCCAGAAGATCGTTGAGTTTATGCGCTGTATCTTTGGAAAACCCACGGTCGAGGCACGCGTGCTTTTCAACGCGGCGCGCCTGCCAGCATTGACGAACCATTCGGATAAATTCATTCCCCTTTCTCTTTCCCCAAGTGAAGCCTCAGAAGTGGGCCCCCATACTGTCTGATGGCCCCCGGGTGACCCTGGTTCGGTTCCAGAATGCCGCTCGCAAGCTCCCCGAATTCTGTGATATTGTCTATGGGGAAACCTGCTCCAATGTTTGGAATGCGTCGGATCGTTCTCGTTCGTTGACGTCGTCGTTGTCGGGGTGGATGCGGAGCGGTGTCTTCACGTCGCGGGCCGGATCCCCCCCCCTGTTCCAGATCCCGGCTTGGTCCGTAGCCCGCCCAGCCTTTTTTTTAAATAGCTTCGAGATTCGGCCCGATGCAAGTCCTGTCCTGTCCGATCCTGTCCTCCACTTCCCCTCCGACGGCTCCGCGCGCTGCACGATGTTTCCCCGCCATGAATGACCTGTGCGTCTCCGTGTTTGTTCGCCCCTGCCCTCCCGCTCGCCCTCCCCCCCCGCCCAGCCTCTCCCGCCGGCCCCCCATCGCCCCCCTCCTTTCCTCTCTTCGGTCGTTCCCAGCCTCCCTGGGCAGAGGGAAGGGATCGAATCAGAAAAACTGCATGCACATGTTCGTTCGGCGCTCCGCGCGCGCGTTGGGGAGGGGGGTCTGGCGTGGATCCAAAACATGCGCGTGGTCAGTCTGAAGTTTATGTCTGCCTCCTCGTCCTCCTCCCCCTCCCCCCTCCCCCTCCTCCTCCTCCTCCTCCTCCTCCTGCTTCTCCTCATACTCCTCCTCCGCTTCCTCCGCCTCCTCCTCCCTCTGCTTCTCATCCTCCTCCTCCTCCTCGTCCTCCTCCTCCTCCATCTCCTCCCAGTCGCCGCGGTTGTCCGCGAGGGCGACTGCGTCGACCAGAAAAACGACGACGAAGACGACAACAACGACGACGACGTGAACGAAGATGAGGACGAGGACAAGGACGAGGACGACGGACGGACGACGAAGATGACGTTGACGCACTGCGGATGCCCTATGCCCTATGGGGGAAGTGCTTCGTAGGCCCGCTATATTTGACGACGACAACGACGCCGACGCCGACGCCGACGACGACGAGGATGAGAACGAGAACGAGGACGAGGACGACGACGAAGATGACGACGACGAGACCGACGACGACGGACGACGACGGCGACGACGAACACAACGATGACGACGCACTGAGGATGCCCTATGGATGTGGGTGTTCGCTGCGTAGGCCCGCCGAACTCGACGACGACGACAACGACGAAGACGACCACGACGACGACGAGGATGAGAACGAGGAGGAGGACAAGGAAGAGGACGACGGACGACGACGACGACGCACTGCGGATGCCCTATTGTGTCTGTGTGTGCTGCGTAAGCCAGCCGTAGTCGACGACGACGAGAACGAGAACGCGGACGCGGACGAGGACGAGAACTACGGACGACGACGACGCACTGCGGATGCCCTATGGGGAAGGTTGCCGCGTAGGCCCGCTGTAGACGACGACGACGACGACGACGACGGCGACGGCAGAAAAAGTGGCCGGGGAGGACGGCCAGACGATCAAAAAATCAGTTCTGGCGGCTGGATTTTATTAGCCTGCCCAACTCGACTCTTTTGAGGCCCCAAGGGTGGACGGGCCCCAGACAACGGAATCGAAGCAAAACGCCATGGGCTTGCGCGTTGAAATCTCCCACCGCCCACGGCGCCGCGGCATGGCGCCTTCGCCCAGCGCCGCAGAAGTCCTCCGGCGGCGCTCCCGCGGAGGCCGCGAAGGCGCGCATGCGCGGGCTGCCCAGCGCAGAGGGCGGGCGTCGGCGAGGGGCGGCGGCCGCGGCGGCCCCACGCCCGGCTCGGGCTGGGCAGGAGGGGGTTGGATGTCGAGGGATCATCATGATCATCATGATCATCATCATGATCATCATCATGATCATCATCATCATCATCATCATCATCATCATCATCATCATCAGCAGCATCATCACCATCAGCATCAGCATCAGTATATATCATCATCATCATCATCATCATCATCATCATCATCATCATCATCATCATCATCATCAGCAGCATCATCATCGTCAGCATCACGATCATCATTATCATGATCACCATCATCATCAGCAACATCGTAAGCAGCATCATCAGCTTCACCAGGATTATCGGCAACCTCAGCATCAGCATCAGCATCAGCATCGCCATCACCACCATCATCATACTCATCATCAGCATCATCATCGACTTCAGCATCATGATCAGCCTCAGCCTCAGCCTCATCCTCATCAACACCATCATCAACATCAAAATAATGATGATCATCATCGTCACGAGACTCATCATCACCATCATCATCCTGCCGCTCCTTCCCCTCCTCCACATCATCATCATCCTCATGCTCATCATCCTCAACATCATCATTATCATCAGCATCACCATCATCATCATCATCATCACCATCACCAGTATCCTCATCATCCTCATCATACTCGTCATCATCAGCGTCATCCTCATTGTCATCATTGTCATCCTCATCATCAGGCTCCTCCTCATCCTCATCCTCCTCACCATCCTCATCGCCCTCCACTTCCTCATCAGCATCATCACCAACACCATCACCATCACCATCACCATCCTCATCCTCATCCTCATCCTCATCATCCTCATCATCATCAACATCATCCGCATGATCATCCCCATCCTCAACCTCATCCTCATCACCATTATCATCCTCCTCCTCTTCCTCATCAGCATCATCACCATCAACATCATCATCATCAGCAGCGACAGCATCATCATCATCACCGTCATCAGTATCATACACATCCTCATTCATCATCATATTCATCAGCCTTGTCAGCCTTACCATCAGCATCCCCATTGTCCGCGTTTTCGTCCTCATCCTCATCATCATAATCCCCATCCTCAACCTCATCCTCATCCACTTCCTCAGCAGCATCATCACCATCACTATCACCATCTCCATCATCAGCGGCATCAGCTTCAGCACAATCATCATCAACATCATCATCATCGTCCTCATCCTCATCCTGATCAGCATCATCATCATCATCAGCGTCACTCATCGTCCCCAGTATCCTCATGATCATCATCCCCATTGTGCTCATTGTCGCCCTCATCCTCATCATCATCAGCATCGCCATCATCCACCTCATCCAGATCACCGTCCTCATCCTCCGTTTCCACATCAGCATTGTAACGATCATCATCACCTTCACCATCAGCATTCACACCAACATGAGTACCCGCATCACCACTATCATTCTTGTAATCATCGGCATCCGCATCAGCAACAGCATCATCCACATTCACAGTCACATCTTCATCCGCATCTGTATCACCATCCTCATCGTCATTGGTTTCGTCATCCATATCCGCATCCGCATCCGCATCCGCATCCTCATCAGCAGCATCATCATCATCATATCATCAACATCATCATCACCAAATTCTTCATACTCATCATCATCATTTCCTCATCACCACCATGAGCAGCATCATAATCATCAGCATCATCATATTCATCGTCATCGCCAGCGTCTTCATCATCAGCATCATCATCATCATCATGATGATCATCACCATCCCATAGTTTTTATCACCAGCACGGCTCTCCAAACCCTGGGGACACGAGGTGCCTAACGTGACGGCTTCCTGCGCCCCCTCGAACAGTTTCCACCCCGAATGCTTGGCTGGCACGGCGGCGGGACCTGCCGCAGGCAGCTGGATCTCAAGGGAGGGCCCACCGATCCCAGCGCGTCGTGACCAGAGTCGCGGCTGGAGGTTTCGAGTCAATTTCTGCCTCCTCTCGCGCGCCCTCAGCCAGGACTCGCTCCCACGGAACGCCTCGTCCGCAACGCCGCCGCGCGACCCTCCCGCCAGCGCGCGCCTGCCCAGTCGCGCCGCGCGACGCCGCAGTGCGAGACACCCCGCCGCCGTCCGCCCCAGCCGCGTCGATGATAATGGTGACGGGATGGTGATGGTGATGATGATGATGATGACGACGTTGGTGATGATGAAAATGCTGCTGATGATGGTGATCACGATGACGATTCCCCCCCCCCCCCCCGCGCGGGCGAGCATCCATGCCCCATGCAGGTCCGTAATCCGTGTTCAGAGGCAGCAGCGCGGCGGCAGGCCACGCCTGCCAACTTCAATATCCGTGCAGGAGGGGGGGGGCAGCGGCAGCAGAGGAGCAGCGAATGGGAGAGAAAGGACAGGGTACTGGATGCCCGTGCACAACGGGTGGCCGATATTCGCCCACCCGTGGGAGGTACCGAGGTACCTCGCGCGCGGGGCGGGGCGGGGCAGCACCGCCCGCTACCGATCCTCCCGAACGAGAGTCCTCGGCAGCGGGGGGGCGCACTCGGTGACGGGGGAGGACAGAGCCCATGCCCCGCAAGCCTCGGGCGCCTGCAACCCAGGCCACCGCCGCCGCGACCCACAACCCAGGCACGAAACGCGCCTAGACAAAATCGAGAGGCAGGCACCCTACCTCCCAGAGATGCGCAACGGGCACAGTTGAACAGGTCGTCGACGGGACGGGCGGCGGGGGCGGCAGGGAGCGGCGGGGCGGGTGCACGCGCGCCCCCGCGCGCACTCCCCCAGCCAGGCGGGGGCCCAACCCCAGCACCACCAGCGCGCGCAGGGAGGAGCAAGCAGCAGGAGGACCGATGGGGGCGGGCCGGGGGAAAAGCAGGGGAAAGAGGGGAAGGCAGGGGCGGGAAAAACCAAGGACCCAGCAACGCCCACCCCGCGTGGAAGGGGCGGCGGCAGAGGCAGGGAGACGGAAGAAAGCAAGCGACAGGAGAGGCAAGGGAACACAGAGAGGAGCACCAGTGCACACGCGCAAAAGATTGGAGGAGGCGGTCACACTCAGACGACATCACTTCACGTGGTAGCCCGCCCGATACGCCGTGCCATGAACTGTCGTGCAACAATCATATCACGCATGGCGGCCAGGATATGCTCGGTGCCCCTCTTACCCTCCGCACATGTACTGGGCGCCCGTGCACACCAGGTGGCCGATCTTCGTCCACCCGTGGGGGGAACCGAGGTGCACTCAGACGACATCACTTCGCGTGTTGGTTCGCCCAATGCGCCGTGCCCTGAACTGTCGTGCAACACCAGTATACCGCCGAGCCAGGATACGCAATCGGGCAACGAAGACCTGGGACAAGGGGGCCTGTGTCAGGCGCCGATGATGGGCATGCGTCTTCAGAACTGCATCGAGGAAGGCAGCGCAGGCCACGTCGCGGTCGAGCCCCCAGGAGGGTCCAATCAGACACAGACAGGTAAACCAGGTATCTCGGTGTTGCCACATCTCCCTCCAAGGTGTGGGTAATGATTCCAGCCCAGGGGGGCGGTGCAGTGCCAGGTCACGGAACCGATCACAGATTTTGTAGTGATGAAGGTCATCAGGGGCCACACACTCAGAGCAACACCCACGGCCATTCGCATGAAAACGTGCCGAAGTACAGACGCCCCTGGACAGTACACGGAGAACGTTGGTAGCCAAATGGGTGCACGTGGAACGCTCCACTGCGCGCAATCTAGACCGCAAACGGAATAGATCCTCGAGGGTTGCTGCAACTAACCACCTCGATACCCGTGCACTCAGACACAACAAGGGAGTGGCAGCCATACGAACCGACCGTAAGTGCCGATGGACCTTGGCCTGGATAAGACGGGCAGTTCGATCCATGGGAGAGTTCACGAGGTCCGCCGCGTCCTCATTCGTCGTGCGTATCATCGAATGGCACCACCACCCAGAAAACATACGGGCAGGAATAAACTCATCGTCAGTCAAACCACTAGCTAAACCATCTAACTCGTGAAACGCATCATCTAATGCCTTGCACCGCATAACCACCCGAAACTTCGTAGCTTTATCATACAGTCCCAGGTCCACGAATTCCAGTGAGATCCCAAGGTCACGTAGCTGGGTGAGCATCGTGTAGTTCAATGCATGCCGAGGTCCCGCTGTGAGTATCTGCAATGCTTCCCAATACTGGCGCCGAACCCCTGGGGTGACCTTCACCAGCTGAACCCGATACTGCAAGACGGAGAGGCAATTGGAGTGGAACAGGCGGATGGTGGTCGCCAAGCCCAGCGAGAGAGAGCGAAGAAGACGAACTCGCTGCCAGAACTTATTCATCGTTTCAGCCCAGGCAACTTCATGGGCCGATGGGCCCACCCAGAATCCGAACTATAAAACTCTGGTGGCGAAACGGACTGAGGCGAAACGGCTGCCTTTCCGAGTCATGTGGGCAGCGAGGGCATCTCCATTCAGCGCCCCGCAGATCAGGACGCAGCATTTCCCCACACCCAACGAGAGACCAATCGCGGCAGAGAGCAAGTCGAGAAGCAGCAAGGTGGGCATGAGATCGAGGAGAATGTCACATAATCCAAATCAGCAGTCGTCAGCGCACGCAAATTGGACACCCGCGCGTTCCACGCGGCGGGCACGGATCCAGCGCAGCACGGGGTCCAGGGCCAGAGCAAAGAGGGTCATTGACGCAGGGTCCCCCTGCCGTGCCCCACGCCCCACAAGGAAAACCGTTTCGGCAGCGCCCCCAAAGCAGACCAGGGCCGTATTGTTGGCGCACGGGGCTTGTGAGAAACCCACGGTCTCGCTAGGAACCCCCACGGCCACCAAAACGGCAAAAATCCACTCGGCCAGGATCGAAGGGAACGCCGCCTTGAAATCGGTGAACAATACCCCCGCTTTATCCCTACCACACATGTGTTGGAGAAGGCCCCATTTTTCAACCTCAACGACGTCGTCAAGAATGTTGCGCCCTCGAACCCCACCACGCTGGGAGACATCCACCGTCGCAGGAGCGACGTCATTGAGTCCCATGCAGGAGGCATCGGAGAATATCTTCGCATCCGCATTCGCGAGGGAGAGCGGGCGGGTGGAGGCAGGTGCACGAGAGACAAAGTCGCTGCGATCACGGGGGCCGCTGCCCTTCGGGAGGAACACCATGCGACTAGCCCGGCATTCAGGAGGGAGAGCACCTCCTGCACTATTGAAAACCTCCTCATAAACCTCGAGCAACGCATCGGTCGCCTCAGGGACCTTCCAACAACCATACGGGATCCCATCAGGGCCAGGAGCAGAATGAAATTTATGGCCGACACGGCCCCGAAATTCATCCGCGTCCAGTTTCCACCGTGGGGCAGGAGTACAGTCGCCAATAGACTGCACGTGGGTCAGTATGTCTTCCCAACGAGTCGGGTCATAATCCGCCTGGGCAAAGACCTTACTCCAATGGGCAACCAGTGCCGCAGAAACCGCTTCTGGGGAGGTACACGGGGTCCCGCTCTCGTCCAGAACGCCCAGCAGCCCCGTCCTCCTCCTCATGAGACCCCACCCGCGCCTAAGAGCCACCAGCCTCCGTCTCTTCTTGGTCCTGACCTCCTCCACCTGGTTACTATGATCCAACTCCTCCAACTCCGCATCAAACCAGCGTCCCTTCAAGGTTAGTACCAGACTGTGGAGGCCATCAGGATCAGTGCACACACCGCCGTCGACGTCGAAGAAAGGCAGGAGAGAAGCGTAGCAACGGATGGCACGAAGACAGAGATACCACTGCCGACCCCTCCACCCACGGTATGCCATGAACGCAAAGTGGAGCCGTTCCGCATCGTTGCCCGCTGGTCGACACTTCAGGGCCTTCTTAAATTCCACAGCTGCCGTACCAAAAACTTCTTTCACCCTCGCGAGTTTCTGGGCGGGGTCCGATGGGAGCGTCAACTCCCGAAGCTGTTCGGAAACCATTCT